>OY723266.1:999487-1425487 GCA_963210315.1 Rhynchopus euleeides
CACAGCCGAAAATGCGAGTGGCGCGTGCCGGTTCCCAAACCCAAAAAAAAAGATCACAGCCCCTGCAGAAGCGCATCGCACACATATACCCCACCCCCCCGGTGCACATCTGCGGCACCTGTTGGTTTCGCTCTGGAGGACCAATCATGTTGCCGGGGAGGCTTCGCTCAGAAGTGTAGAAAAGCGAGCTGCTTCACAAAAGAGGAGACAGGATGGCACAGGTTGGCACAGAGCGAAGCTCTGTGCCAACCTGTGCCATCCTGTGTGTGCTGCTGAGTAAGATAGACCTTCCCCATCCATATTACGATGGGGAAGCGATCGGCATCGCCAGAACTCAGGATGCTGTGCATCGGCGCTGGATGGGAAAGGAACTACACCACTTATAAGCATACATCAGCGGCAACGAAGGAGGAAGGAGGAAGGAGTTGTGGGGTGGGGTGGGGGGGGGAGGCAAATGACATCGCGAGAAGTGAGATGCGAGGAGAACTGGCCACCCAGTAGGAGGGGGGGGGGGTGGCTGTTGAGGGTGAAGGTAAGGAAGTCCTCCCAACACCCTCTTGAGAGTGGGTGGGGGGAGGGAAGCAGGAGGCGTGGGTGAGAGCGAGAGAGAGAGAAAGAGAGAAAGAGAAAGAGAAATGTCTGGGAGAGTGGCACGGATGGAACACAACATGACTCAATGTCATGACGGGGGGGGGGGGTCCCACCGTGGCCATATTTTATGATTTAGGGGGTCTTCGCTGGTCGTTATTCTTCGTCAATCTTCGTCAGTTTTCAGCCAATTCAACAGGAAATGCACCAAAAATGCACTGACGATCACCCCGTAGCGAGGACCCCCTCACTCTCTTTTGGAACCCATAAGGCCCCCACTGTTTGTTCACACGAGTTTTATCACTGCCGCCCAAAACAATGCCCTGATATCTTGTATGACACCGAAACAGGAGCCCTGTTGTGTGGGAAAAACAAGACAGGGCGACGGATGAACACTCACGTCTCAACACCCGGTGCTGGGCACAACCGAGATGACGACTCACACTTCACAGATGAGGGAAAGCTCGGATGAAGCATGATACACGGCGAGGAGAACTTGGTTGGACGGTACAGCAAGAAGATGTCCGAGTTTGGTATGCACGAGCAGTAGCAGTCTATCCCTGTGGCAGGGCAGTGCTCCTTAATAGACATCCTCCATACTGATCATACATTGCCCTGGTCGAAACACCTCCCAAGGACACACCTTCCGCCTCCGGCTCTCCGCTGGATTCTTTGGTTTATCAGCAGGGGCAGTCTTGCTGTGGAATAAAGAAAGAGCAGACGGCGGGCTCCACTCTCTCCCAACAAACAGCTTCTGTCCGCCCGGGTGCGAAAAAAAGAAGATGGGGGGGGAGGAGGGGCGGTGATAACGAGAAACAGCAAGGTGCAGAGAGGCGGCCTCCCTTCCCTTAGGTGGGAAGGGGGTGGGGGGAAGGGGGGGGAAGTGGGGAAGTCTTTGTCAGAGGACAACCGTATATTGTAAGAGGACAACAGGCGTATTGTTACCCACACCTGGGCGCTGGAGGGGAGGGGGTGGTGGCACGGCGCACGACAGGGAGAGACCAACCAAAGGCAGGCTACTGTCACAGCCAGAGCCGCTGCGGTTGGTGTCTTCCCCTTCGACCCTGCAAAATAGGCATCGGGTGCGAGCAGGGCAGCGCACTGACCCACTGTACAAACTGTCACCAGGGCATCGCCTGGAGGACCCTATACTAGGCTAAATAAGGAAGAGAGAGAGAGAGAGATATTGTGCGGAACAGTGAGACAGAATAACTGTGAAGGAGAAACAACGCATGGTTCTGCTAGAGACCATGACAATCACAGCAGGGATGTAAGAGGGGCGATGGTCGCGGCAACCACAACCGAGAGGGGGGGGGGTGGGGGTGGGGAGAGGGGGAGATGTGGTTGGCAATCAAAAAAAACTGTTCCCGTCATGCCTGTAGTGATCGAATCATTTATTTGGGGGGGGGGGGGGGGGGGGGCGGCAGCCTAAGGGGGTATTGCGAGCCGCAAGCCCCACCATGATGGATTTCAGCTTCCCGCTGCACCTTTCCTCCAAAGAGCGGAGGTGTGTCACATGCG
Organism: Rhynchopus euleeides; assembly: GCA_963210315.1. NCBI lineage: Eukaryota > Euglenozoa > Diplonemea > Diplonemida > Diplonemidae > Rhynchopus > Rhynchopus euleeides. The sequence continues at coordinate 1,001,597 of OY723266.1, forward strand.
CTTGTGACGGGAGTCCGGAGACACAGTAGAATATGACCTTCTTCTCTTTGCTGTGCCGACGGAGGTGTGAGGAAGATCAGCAATCGATTTGGTCTGACCCCCCCCCCCCCCGAGAGCTGGCGTCGTTCTGTAAGCAGGAACAGACGCACTGCCCCGCTGTGCCGTAGTGTGCAGGTCAAGCGGTCGGGCGCTATATGTCCCCGGCAAATATAAAAGGCTTTGAGGGGGCTTTGAGAGACGCGACACATATTGTTTCCGCTTGAACTCTCCTGATGTGTATCCGCAGTTCAGCGGTAGGCAGGACGAGACGTCTCGTGCGCCAACACCAGCGCAACATGGCACACGGGTCTATAACAAAGAAAGAACGAATGTATTGTGGGATACGTGCATGACATCTTGCAAACCCAGGCATGAACAGCAACCCTCTAGAGGGAGCTGCCTGTGCCCCAGCCACAGCAATGCCTACATCCGAAGTTCAATAACCCTAGCAAACGGACGCCTCAGCGGGGGGCATCTCTTTTCTTGGAGGGTGGCATTGCCGGGGGAGCGAGGGGCGGGAAGGGGAGAAGGGGGGGGGGGGTAGGTGGGGTTTCCCCGCAGTAACACAGGCGGCGCTTGTTGGCAAGCTGACTCGTCTTTATGAACTTAGCGAATAGCACACCCAAACTCGGCAAAGTCTAAATCGAAAGTGGGAAACTCCCCTTTGCGATTTGAATTATTGTTGGAGTAGTGGAGCCACAGCCCACAGGAGCTGCAAGCTTCACGATCTGTTGCGATTTGGATAATGCGACTTCGACGACGTAAAAACCGTATGCAGTTGGTGACGGCGGAATTGTTGGAGCCCAGCTCGTGATCACGTTATGTTTGTTTGGTCTGATTGGGGCAACCAACAGATTGGCTGCGCGATTCTTTTCGATTTATTTCCGACGATGTTTTGGATTTTCATTGGGCCGTGTCCAGATCTGCCTCGATGAAGAGGGGGCCCTGCCACGGGGACAATCTGGACTGATGTGCGTTCACCTCACCGAGGCCCAGTGGCAAGACCCCATCAACCTGAGGTTGTCTGCAGGACGGGGGGCTTCCAAGAACACCAAGCAGGCTCACCGCAAACCCGCGCATGCGTTTTATATTTCGTTCTCTTCTGAATCCAAGCACACATTTCTCAGCCCTGTGGAAAAAAATCAAATTCGTTCATGCTACTCTGGCGTATGGTGACCTGACAAAGGCCTGTCTGTTATGCAGTTCACCCGACGTGCGTCTCAACGGGGCTTCGAAAGACGATCTATTTAGTGTGCCGAAATGGCCTCAATAAAGGTACACACACCCTCCGGGGGGACTCCCACAGGAGAACCCCACGGTTCAAAACCATTCAGATAGTTTCCCGACAACACCAACAACAACAAGGAAGGGGGGGGGGATGAGGGGACTCTGTCTTTACGTGAGTGGTCTTTGTGAAGCTGAATCCTTGCACACAAGGGGTCAAGGAAATTGCACTCCAAATATCGCATACGCACGCACGCTGGTATATTTGCCATCGACGTCCCATCAGCCTGAGGTAAGACGCACCAGGCAGTTGGCACACAAAAGTCCTGGGGGGGGCATATTTTTTTGCGCCTGAACCAGAGAGAAAGATCGGGTTTCTCTGAGGTCCAGGAAAAAATACTCTCCCTCGGTGGGGCTCATCCCACAGGGGAGGGGGCCTGGTGTGTTTGGAGACTACATCAGCTGAGTGTGTGGGGTGGGGTGGGTAGGGTTGTAAATTCGTTCTTTTTTTGCTCGTGACATCTCGACCAGGGAGAATGTTAGGCTGGCGAGAATATCACACGACATACACATGGGGGGGGGGGGGGCGGTGGGGGGGGTGTGGGTCATACACACGCCCCCCACACACCAATAAGAACACGGAGGCACACAGCAACACTCTTTTACAACAACAGTACTGTGGAGATAGGCCGGCGGTGCACGTCTGAGTGGACGCAGCCTTTGCTCTCTGTTACACCCCTGGGAGAACACTGTCCGGGTCGTATTTCGTTTTCTTTTGAAGTTTTCATTATAATTCCTTCGGTTTCATCTTTTGAAGGTTGGTGTCTTGGAAAGTTCCAAGACAGGATAATAAGGCTACCTCATGAGGCTGCGTTACCCTTGCACAACAACCTGTAACTTTTTTTTAGACATGGCCTGCGCGCTTCCTGGCATTCTGCTTGGTGGGTCGGCTAGCGCAGCAGGTTGCAATGTACAGCAGCTCGTGCCCCTCCGGGAGAGTAACGAACAGGTTTTTCCGTTGTGAAGATGGGCAGGTGTGAGTTACAACGCAACAAAGAGAGAGACGGGATGGGACGCACGAGAGGAAGTATGCAAATAATTTGTGGCAGCACCGGCTTGAGATTGGCAGCGGGTGAGTGCCCCCATCGCAGAGAGAGAGGGAAATAAGCCTTTCGTCACAGCTCTGGAAAAATAATCCCATCATCGCGGTTCAGACGATGAGGGACGTTTTCATTTTCCACCAGTGACAGCAATGATGGCAGAGAAAACAGGGGGATATTTGAATCACCTTCATTAGCCGCATGCCTACGACTTCCTCTTCCTAGGCAACGGCAAAGCGTATTGAGGCGCTTCTGCTAGTGAAGCTCTTGATGAACCTCAACTAAAAAGTTGACAAAAAGAACAAACCTTTCAACAAGGGGGGGGGGGGGTAGGTATAGGGGTGGGTATACCCCCCCCTATACGCGTGAGAAAATAACATTTTTCGGGAACACCAAAAAGTACCTCAGAAAGCCATGTAAAGGGTGCCAATGTGCCCAGATCGTCCCAAAAGTGTTTTGTGGTGGAGATTTCACCACCAGATCAACCTCAGTGCTGATATTTTGGCATTCTAAAAAATTTGCCCATCGGTGGTTCCTACGGTGCCCCCCGGATAGGCACTGCACACTCACTCACACCCCTTCACATGGCTAGTGCCACCCCACAAGCCTGTTACCAAGAAAATATCACCCTCGGGAACCAGCTCGCGCAGACTGTAGAACGAGGCTACTCCCGCATGCCAGATTCTATAGCAATCGACACTCTTCTCCATGACGACATGCTGCCTGTGTTGAGCGCCGCACTGTGCCACAGTTGAACTCAGTCACTTCTGAAAACTCATCTTCGCGAAGAACTGGGCGCTCCTGGTGAGATATTAAGCTGAGGCGCAATCATTTCGATAGGCTCAAGGCACGCCTCCAAACCCTCACGAAATTCAAAGTCCAAACACCTGCCTGCCAGCCTGGGAACCAATGCCTGGCTGCGCACACTGCAGCACTGTCAACAGCAGGAATGCACAGACACGCAGCAGGTGAACTGAGTTACTATGCACAAATTTGCTGAATTCGAAGCAAATGACGAGGAGGCTTTTGCAAACCACCCGAATCGATGGAAGTCATTCCTGTGACACCTGGCTCTGTTGAGGGGTGTGATGGACGAATTGCCCATCAGGCGAGGCACAGGCGCGCCCTGAAGCGCAATCGTATTGACGAGCTTCGGGTGCTCTGTGAAAGAAATAAACTGGCTGTGAATACCGACAGCCATCTGATTTTTCAGCAGGGCTCCACGCAGGATAACAAGACCATACAGGCCCATACCTGTCGGGATATGCACATCGAGATCAATCCATACAGGCAATCTGTGCCTATCCAGGCCTGTACAGGCCAAGGCACGCCTATACGTGCATGTAATTCGCGCAAAAATCAGTGGGACAGGGGCACAATCGTCGAAACTCGTGTCCGGGCAATTTCCGACACCCCTTTCACCACGCCTACCCCGTATTGTGCCAGCAAAAGGGCGTGTCCAGCAAACAGAGGCGGGCCTACGGTACCACCAGGAACCACCGGTGGGCAAATTTTCCGGAACCCCAAAAAACACCCCATAAGGCCCCACAAATGGTGTTGGTGGCCTCAGGATATCATTCTGGCACCCTTTGGGGTCGGTGCGTGTGTCAGGTAGGGGCTGAGAGGTGTTTAGAGCGTGTCCTGAAAATACCCATTTTCTCACAGGGGTATACCCACCCCTAGGCATAGGGTGCGGGCGATTCGCCTATCGCCCTATATTCGCCCAACCGGGTTCGAGCCCCGATTATCGCGTATCGAATCGCCTTATCGCCCATTATCGCCCAATTATCGCCTGATTATCGCCAAATTATCGCCCATTATCGCCCGTTTTCCTTCACACTTTCTGAAGGGGTCTTGAGCTAGTGGTGAGTGGGTTACCGCTCTACTGACCCTGGGTCCCACAGGGCCCTGTGACCTCGTCAACAACTGGGCCAAGACCTAGGATTCTGCATCAGAAATCAGTTCTGACCACTGACGTCATGTGGGTGGGTCATTTCCTCGGTCAAAACCCACGTGAGGAACTGGGCATTGGCCCAGATCCTGACCTCGCTCAGGACCTGTTCACTCGCCGTTACTAGGAGCACTCGTAAGCATGAAGCGGGTACACCTTAGTGTTGAAGGAGATGCGTGGTTCTAGTGTAGTCGGTCTGAATGGGAGAAGATGCACTCCGTACGTTTGAGATGGCTCATTGCAGAGCCCACAGGAAGCTTCACGGCTGATCTGAGACCTGGGGCGGTTCTGACCCTGGTCACAGAGTCCTCACCCACTGAGAACACTGGAGCAGAGGGCTTGATCTAGGTCAGGAACCGGGTCTTCACTGAGGCAATGACCCACTCACCACCTCAGCAGTGACCTGACGTCCCTGGCCCAGGTGTGGCTCTATTTTGGGGGTATTTTGGCCGATTTTCGAAATCCTATTTTGGTTTTTTTGCACTTTTTTTGGGTGCTTTTTTGCACGATTTCTGTGCCTCAGACACAGATTTTGGTGTGAGTTTTGCGCTATTTTGATTCACTCGGCCTCACCGATGCATACGATTCGAAAAAATGGCGAAAAATCGCTATCAACAACGGTGAACGAATGGAGGTAGATGGGGAAGTGGAAGGACACAGCACGCCCTCCCACTGCTCGCCACCTGTACACTACCTCTCTGTTCAAGGCGGTCAGTGCCTCTTGATGCTGCACACAAATCACTGTACATCCCAGGGCGCCTTCCTTGTGAGAATAGCGGAACCTCTGCGTTGCAGTTTGGTGGTTGAGGCCGGCGGTGGTGACTCACTTTGGTGACTGTGCTTCCTTCCCCCTGAGCTCGACCAGATCCAGGTCGACCTGGTGCTGTGTGGCTCCGGTGTGGTATCTCCTTGCTTCCTCGCACACATACACGTGGTTCCTCGCCACGGATGCCCACCAAGTGAACCCGAAACATATCACGGGCCCCGACGACCCTTTCGAGATGTCATAGCCGCAAGCCCGCAAACCCGATCGCATTCGCAAGGTGTTCGTCTCTGAGAGATTAGGCTCGGCCCAGCCTCCCGCGAGGTGTGAACCGATATGCCCAGCCCCGTACGCGCAAGCTTGGCTCCAAGACCAGGCACAAGCCACAGGGGGGTCTGGGGGGCGGAGCCCCCCAGCCGCCGGAGGCCACGGTAGCGAACGTCTGTTGGCCTGGCTCCATAGTCGCATACGCTCAAGTACAACACAACTGACAGATAGCACATGTCGCATGGGGGGGTCTGGGGGGTTCCGCCCCCCAGCCGCCGGAGGCCACGGTAGTGAACATCTGTTGGTTTGAGCTCGAGAGCAAGCCTCTCACACCACCGCCCTCCGACCCCCCTCTCCACCCCCAGGTGCAAATTTTTTTTGCATCCGGAAAATGTGTTCTTTTGACTGTTTGAGCACATCCAAGACCGGGAACATAAAAATTTTCGGCCAATACCAAGTAGGGTCACTATAAAATCCAAAGGAAAAAAGTGCAAAAAAATAGTGCAAAAAAATATTTTTTCCCCAAATTCCTATTTTCATTCCGTGAAATAGATACACGCCTGCCTCTTCGTGTTACACTACAAGGGACTCGGTACAGGCGAGGATCAGTCCTCTGTGAGGCACTCCTACGCGAGCCTTCTGGGTTTCCCCAAATGACCCTCGTATGCAGGCCGCTTCTGGCGCTGCGTCGCCTCGGCGGGGCTCTCTTCCCTCGCAGTGTCGTGGGTGTGGGTAGGGGGGAGGGGGCAATCTGTTTTTGTTTCTCTGGTTGTGTGTGGCAGTGCAGCTGCAGTCGATGGCCGCAGGTTGCACCACCTGTTTCTGCTTCCTCCTCCCGTTCCGGTGGGGGGGTAGTGATTCCGGTGGGGGGGGGGGTGACTTGATAAGAGCAGTCAAAATGATACGTGGGGGGTGGGGGGGGCCATTTTGCCCCCAAAAATACGACGGAAAAATTATCGCCCACTTATCGCCTTGACAGAATGGGCGATAATGAGGGCGATAATTTTTGCGATTTGGGCGATAACCGAATCGCCCGCACCCTACACCACGGACTAGTCGGGCAGTGACGGGTGGGGTCGACTAGTCGGGACGACGGGTGAAAACTCGACAGGCGGCACCCGTCGACTCGACGGGTGGACCCGTCGAGTCGACGGGTGCCACCCGTCGGCACGACGGGTGAACCTGCTGAAACGACGGGTGTTCCAGCCATTTCCTGTTGATATGGGCCAATTTCCATTGAAAACTAGGGGAGTACCTTGCATGGCATCAGGTTATTTTTCACGCCGAGCTATCTTCCCTGCACAGACCCACCCCCCATTACTTTCCATTTACAATTCCTAGTTGGTGATGGGCCTCAAGTGCATGTGCGACGGCTGTTCTCGTGGATTTTCATTGTTCGAGGGATCTTGACTCTGACAAACTGTGTCAGTTTGACGGAGCAACCTACTTCATGAAGCTGATCACTTTTCTGCCAGGCAAATTTTCGCCCCAGCCCCCAACCCTTGCACAACCCACAAGGCAGTCTCCAAGATACCGTACCCTCATCATCACCCAGGCCAAGATACCCCAAGATACCATCATCACCACCCAGGCCACCCAGACGAGCCACACCAATCAATGCCAGCGGCAAAGCGTACTGCAGCGCAGGCCCTCGCCAGCGCTGTGGACATGACGGTGTTTGTACGTGCTTGGATCAACACGTATGTTGTCGAGCGTGATGCTGATGGGTTGAGCCACATGGCCCTGAAGCAGCTTCTCGGCAAGCTGACGGATACTACCATCAAGTCGACTGATCCCATCATCAGTCTTGCCCTGTACAAAAAGTATGAGAAGGTGGGGGGTGGGGTGATCAGCAAGTCGACCGCGAAGGATGGTCGCACGATGTACGCTGCCCGTGTCAATAGCGGGTCAGACATCGAGTTTGTCGGGTTGGGCCTCCGGAAGAGCAACGGGAAGGACCACCCGACAGGGCTCAAGGAGATGGCCGACGCCTGCCCCGCGGCACTGCAGCTATGGTGAAGCTGTACGAGGCGGAGAAGAAACAGGCACAGAAGACCCAGCAGAGCAGGCTGGCCGTAGGCATTTTCGACGGTGCCTTCGCAACACGGTTGGTGACAGTTGCCGATAAGCAGAAGGATGAGTACAGAACGTGGTTCACGTTCAACTTCCTGAAGCAAATCGCAAGAGTGCAGAGAGGGGTTTTCGAAAAGGCGAACGTGATGTTTCGGCTCGCCTGCTTAGGGTAGCAGGGGACCATCTTGAGCTGTGGTCGGCATTTAGTAAGATGGGGTCATCTTCGCACAGGAGCGCGTTTTGTACCACACCACGAAATGACTGGTTGAAACAGCTCCACGCCTGCCACAGGGCTAGCATCCAGGAACTTCATGAAGCTGGGTTTGAGAGCCTGTACGCAGGGGTCACCCCCCCCTGCACGACATAAACGGGTTCATCGCAATACTCGCAGAGATCTTGCCTGATGGACCTGCCGTGCAGAAGGCTGTCCTTGGCAGCTCAACGTGTTCCAACATGACGGGAAACCAGGCCAGAGATGTTCTGAGTCGCTTACTCACCATTACCAAGACGAAGGGGGTGCAGCATCTACTCTGTATTGCAATGGAAATGCTTGTGCATTTCCGCTACAACGACATCCCCATCAAGTACCACCAGGAGGGAAAGTGCGCGAAAGAGTTCATCTTCTCGCTCATCGCAATGCACATCCTTGTGTTTGTCCTGGAGTGGGTGTCACCTGGGAGAACATCCGAGGGGCGTGGTGTTACATATATCCATTCGATGAGCCACTGGTTTGATCCAGAAGATGCACACCCCCTCGCCCTGAGTGACGAGGAACTGGAGAGGGGGAATGGCGTCCCCAAACGCCATGCCCTGAGGGTGACATCGCAGCAGACCGCCGAACGGGACCTGCTGCTCTTCGAAATGCAGAGGACCAAAGGCAAGGGGTGCGGCCTGCTGGACCAACCGAGCACCCCGACCCTCCTGAAGTTCGGCGCGATAAAGCTTTGCTGCTGTGTCACTGCGAGGAACGCTTGTTGGAAGGGAGCAACGGCAGCACTGCAGCGGAGACTCGAGTCCCTCAGCCTTGGATCTCACGTCACAAAAAGGGGGCGATGGGGCCAACAATTTCTGGGCGACCCGGAAAACACCACTCCAAAGGCAACGCTGCTCGCATGCATCTGCAAGTCCAAATCCTGGGGCAACAGCGAGGATGTGCCAGAAGTGCCAGAACCAACACCATCCGGTACAGTGCCTGTGCAGCAGCATATCTGCATTGTGTGCTCCAAAGTTGTCCACACGAGAGAAGCACTGTTTGCGCATTATGATGCTGCACATCGGCCACAAAACAACGCGCCGTGTCAGACCTGCACTGTCACATGCCAGGAGTGCGGCAAACGGGCAAAATCGAAGGGACTGAGCCAGCACTACCTCAGTCACCATTCGCGCGTGCTGACACAAAAGCGTTGCTGTGTTTGTTTCGAGCTCTTTAAAACCACTGTAAAGCGCGACGAGCACATGAGATCCGCGCACCCGTAAGTGAGGGGGGGGGGGTGTTTGGCAGTTCAGGTACGTAGGTGATTTTGTTTGTCCTCGAGAGCGGAGTGACGTCGTGGGAGGGAGTTGTTTTACCAGGCCCCCTGCCCACCTGGATGGCTCACCCCCCTCCTGGTGGTCCACCGGTGGGCAGCCCCTTCACCAACTAAGAATTGTAAATGGAAAGTAATGGGGGGTGGGTCTGTGCAGGGAAGATAGCTCGGCGTGAAAAATAACCTGATGCCATGCAAGGTACTCCCCTAGTTTTCAATGGAAATTGGCCCATATCAACAGGAAATGGCTGGAACACCCGTCGTTTCAGCAGGTTCACCCGTCGTGCCGACGGGTGGCACCCGTCGACTCGACAGGTCCACCCGTCGAGTCGACGGGTGCCACCCGTCGTTTCACCCGTCGTCATTTCACCCGTCGTCCCGACTAGTCGTCCGGGCGACTAGTCCGTGGTGTATGCCTAGGGGGGGGGGGGGGGGTAGGGGGGGTCAAATGGGGGTGACAAACACGATTTTTCAAAAAACCGGCGCAGAGGCCCCAAAGCCCCCGTAAACCCTCCAAACCCCCCCAGATCGGTCCGGAAACCCATCGAACCCCACTTTTCCACCATTCCGGGCACCTCAGGTGCCCGAATTGGGGTACCTAAATTTTGTGCCACCGTTTGGTACCGTACAGTGCCACTGTGTGGGAGGTTGGAAAAGAAAATGCCCCAACACACCACATCTGAGGGTTGCAATGCATGTTGCTTGCCAACCACGTCATCCGGTGGGTGTCAGGCGCTATGTAGGTGGCATTAGCCAGGTCTTCGATGTGTTCTGGCTTGTATATATACCTCCCTGCCTGCGGCACAGGCACTGCCTTTGTCCCCCACACCAGCCACAGAGAGCGTATTGTACTCGGTCCACGGTTGCTGATTCATTGTGATGCGTTGTATCCTCGAGTGAACGTCACACACTAGTGGCACCACCACCCGCCATCCGAGAGCTGTATTGACTTTGCGCGCTTCCGTTGTATTCACCTCGCCACGCATATTGCACCGTTCAGTACCAGTGATCTTGGGCCAGGCAAAGTAGACCGCAGCAACTACCAATTCTGGCACAATGGGTACCACGACAGCGCACTTCATGTGTTCCCGGAATGTACAGCTCGTGTTGCAACAGTCGTTGTCAACACATCCCGGTTGTGGAGCACTGCTGCACAGGAATCACACGACCATCTGGACTGTTCCGTACCTACAGGCAGCCTCCCGGTGCATGGTGGCAGGGAGGTATATATACAAGCCAGAACACATCGAAGACCTGGCTAATGCCACCTACATAGCGCCTGACACCCACCGGATGACGTGGTTGGCAAGCAACATGCATTGCAACCCTCAGATGTGGTGTGTTGGGGCATTTTCTTTTCCAACCTCCCACACAGTGGCACTGTACGGTACCAAACGGTGGCACAAAATTTAGGTACCCCAATTCGGGCACCTGAGGTGCCCGGAATGGTGGAAAAGTGGGGTTCGATGGGTTTCCGGACCGATCTGGGGGGGTTTGGAGGGTTTACGGGGGCTTTGGGGCCTCTGCGCCGGTTTTTTGAAAAATCGTGTTTGTCCACGTAAAAGGGTGGCATTTGACCCCCCCTAGGGGCATAGACCCCGATAAGAGGGGGTCGGGGGTCGGGGGGGTCAGGGGTCGGGGGTCGGGAGGGGGTCCGAGGGGGTCGCCTTGAGGAATTTGCCTGAATGGGGACCACCAATAAGGGGTGTTCATAGGCACCCCATGGCCAAAATGACCCCACTGCGATCCGCACAAACTCCAAACATTCAAAAGAACGGGTTTTTGAAAAACCCGAGGAGGGGGTCGGGGAGGGTGCCGCTGGGTGGGTGGGTAGGGTGGCATGGTGTGTGCCTCCCAGGCATCTCCTCCCACGACTATCCCTGGACCAGACCCACATTTCATGAGTGAAGCTTGGTACTTCTATCCACGAAATGACCCAGTAGTCCCAAATATTCAAAAGGACGGGGTTTTGCAAACCCTGTGTGGGGGGGTCGGAGGGGGTCGGGAGGGGGGGCCGACCCCCCATACTCCGACCCCCAAGTTTGCAACCCCCCATTTTCCGACCCCTGAGAAATAGTGCAAAAGTTCCGACCCCCAAGTTTCAGACCCCCATTTTCTGACCCCCTTCCGACCCCTCCCTCCCCCCGTATTCCGACCCCCGAGAACAATGGGGGGTCGGGAGGGGGGCCGACCCCTGACCCCCATATCCGACCCCTCGATTCCGACCCCCGGGTTTCCGACCCCCATTCTCGACGAGGACCACCTCTGCATTTCAGGGGTGTTGTGTGGCACCTACACCAACAAAGTGACCCCACTACGATCCGCACGGAGTCCAAACAATGCAACAGAGGGAGAAACCCGCGTTTCCTCGGGAAAAACCCAGGGGTTTTCCCAGATATTTGGGGGGGGGGGGTCTTTTATAAGAGGGGGTCGGGGGTCGGGTGGGGTCAGGGGGTCGGATTCTTATCGGGGTCTCTGCCTAGGGGGGGGGGGGGTGTGTGAATGCTCTCGAAAGAGACAAGAGTCGACACGTGAGGGAGAGAAGGGGAGGGGGCGTAAAGGCAGGGGGGGGAATGGAGTGTGAACGCGCAGACAATGCTGATCTTCCGAAAAAAAGAACAGCGCGTAGCGGCCGTGGGGAAGAGGGGGCTGAAGAGGGGTATGAAGAGAAACTATTGAAAACCTTTACTTTGAGCCGTGGGGTCATTCCTGCAGTGCCTCTGAGAGGATGCCTCTTGAGAAGCTAGAGTCGGGTACCTCCCAATGCCTTTATCAGAAGCCCTGCAAAACAACGTTGGTGGAGGGGGGGGGGGTAAAACTTGACTATTTTTTTGGGAATGTGATCAGGGCGTTCGCTACTGGGCGAAGTTGGGCCAACTTCGCCTAAATAAATAAATGTTCGGATTTACTTCGCCCCAACTTCGCCCAACAACTTCGCCCAAGGGGGCGAAGTTGGATAAAAAAATTCTGGGCTCGGCCCCCACCCCCCGAAGGGGGGTGGGTGGGAAAGAGCCCACGGGATCACGAGCCTCAGGGGATGGGGAATGCTCGAAGAAGGAAGTGTCAGAAGGAGACCACAACTGCCTTCCCCAAAGTACGATGTATTGCTCCGCCCAGACCCCCCTGTGGCGTATGTCTGGTGCCCAAGTACTTTCAAGTTGCATGAATCTATCCATCCGCAATGAACAGATGTTCACTACCGTGGCCTCCGGCGGCTGGGGGGCTCCGCCCCCCAGACCCCCTGACAGCCGAATTGTGTGGCACAGCGGTCCCTGCCGATCCACGCGTTTCGCTCATAAGCAAGGCTATTAGTGTCTTCGGAGGTACTAACAGCCTTGCCAGAAGTGCAGTGATCTGCCCTCTCAAGGAGAGGTAGCCAATGTGTACCTCCCGAGGGGGCGCGAAGCGCCCCCGAGGGGCGCCTCCCCGACGGATAAAGAGTCCGGGTTTTGTTTGTGCGCACGAGCGGCAGTGTGTTGTGGCCCCTGTGAAGGGCGTTGCTGTGATAAAAGTGGTTTTGTGTTGCTCACTCAAAACACACTGCGCGCGGGTACGCTCCCACTGACTCTTTCGCTGTGACAAGCAAGCTTGTTTGGGCAAAAAAAATTTCCCGAATTCCCAAAACCCTAAATAAAACTTCGCCCACCCCACACGGGAGCGGTGGGCGATAGCGAACGCCCTGAATGTGATGTGCCTCATCTGAGCTCTTCAGCCAGAACCCTTTTCTGCCCCGGAACAGGCTACAAAGGGACAAATCAGGCAATCGGCACCCCCGCCCCTCCCCGCCCTTTCTGAATGGTTCTCCGCACAACAATTCGAGAAGGTGTTTGAACGATTTGAGAATGTGTACTTTTTTGGATCACCCTGCCTCACGCGACACTCTCAGCACAGCTGAGATGGCGCAGGGTGGCGAAGAGGGTCTGGTGGGATGGGTGGCCTGGCATTACGCACTACAAGCCTGTCTTGATCACCGAACGGATAAGACCCCACCACCACCGCCTTAGTAACGGCCGGAGCAGTCGACGCGCGCCTTGCGCAGGACCACAGGCGCCTTCTTCTCGGGGACAACGGGGCGCCGCTTCAGCTGGAACACCACACGCTGCACATTCAGCTGCACATCCTCCGACAGCTTCAGGCGCAGCTGCTCGACAGCCATTGGACTCTGCTCCTGCTTCCGGACGGCTTCCGCTGCGGCAGGTGCAACGCTGATACCCCTCGGCTTGGTTCGGCTGGGGCTCAAAATTATCAGCGTCCTCAGGGAGATTCCCTCTCAGATATGGTCCTCTGTGAGCACCCCCTTGATCTATCCGACCTGACGCCTAAGCAAGCGGAACAGCGGCTACGCGAGGTGTGCAGCGGCAGGTTGTGTGAAGAAGACTGTGTATTGGTCCACTGCGGGGCGATGTTGTTGGTGTGGTGTTGGTGGTGGTAGTGACACGCCAAACTGCGTGCGGATGAGTGTTAGATAGGTTCGAAGACAAAATATGCTGTTGAAAACTCCCCAATAATCAGGAAGTCACTACCCCCATCGGGGGCGGGGGAGAGGTGTGGTGTGGTGTTGCTGTCGAGAAAGCAATACGCAGTTCCACCCGAAGGTTGGTGTGAATGTGCGCACAGTCAAATCAGGGCGAGGGAGGTTGTGGATGGGGGAGGGGTGGGGGGGGAGCCTGTGCGCGGCCTCATTGAGGGGTCAAATTTTGGACTTCACCAAGGATCCCTGCAGAGTCCGATCTGAAAAATCTGGGCATTCTCCGCCCACTTTCTATTCCTTCTTGACCCCCACCCCCCCCCCCCTCACCCCTGCAGCCTACCCCATTCAAGCCCGTCACCCTCTACACACCCTCGCGGTGTTTTGGGAAACCTGGACGGCAATGTCGCTCGTCTGCTTTACCTGGTGGTTCTTTAGGTCACCTCCCCCCCCCCAGCACAGCACAGCACAGCACTCTCTCTACTATCGGACACACATGGCAACCTTTTCTTTACGTTAGGTCACACATCAAGTAAATCTGTGATCTCCCCCCCCCCCACTGGACACAATACACCTCCACCACCCAACCTGTTAAAGGCCCCTCAGGACGGGTGAATGGAGCTGCCGGCGGAAGGGTTGCTTCTGTAAATGGAGCACGCCCTCCTGTGTCTGAGAAAAATATTACAATTGGGGGGGGGGGGGGGGCCTGCACGCACCCCCCCTTTCTCTGCCAAGCTGCGTCAGGGGGGGCGTGGCACCGGCTCTGGTCACAGCTGGGGTGTAGTGAAGCAGAGGAAAAGGTAATGCACAGAGCTGACCCTTCCCATCCATTCGTTATTGTTGGGGTTGGGGGGGTGGGGTGGGTGCAGAACCAAGCAATTCTCCAACCAATTCTGAGCGCAGGAAGAACGTGGGTGGCGGAAAGGTCCACCCGGATAACACCTTGAAACCGGGCCACGCTGTGGCTGTCGGCAGAGCGCTAGGCGGAGGCACACCCCCAGCTGAGATCGAGAAAGGCAGGCAGCAGCTTTGAGTGAGGATACAACCTGCAACGAACTGCGCATATCTGTGCTGGGCCAGAGCACAGAGCGCAAGGTGGTGGTGGGGGTTGGGGGGGGATGGGGGTGTGTGTCATGCATGCTGCTAAATGTGAGATTTTTGGGCCAAATTTCGGAATCCCAATACATTATTTTTGGGGGCGAGTTTGTTAGGAAAATGGGGGTGGCACAGCGTCGTTCTTCCACACAAGAGGGTCGTTTTTGGCATCAACGGTTCAAACTCTCTTCACGGCGACCCTACTCAATTTTTTTTGAGTTATTGGGGGCCATTTACTGTGCGTCAAAGTGTCGACGATTGGCCACCTTTGGCGCCGTGGCTGGTGGGTGGCCATGGGCACACGCTACAAGGGGGGTCTGGGGGGCAGAGCCCCCCAGCCGCCGGAGGCCACGGTAGTGAACATCTGTTCATTGTGGGCGTAGATTCTGTGTGAGTTGGCTGCGTCCTCCTGAGGCCTGAGGCTACTGGAGTGGTTGGATTCCCTGACTTGATGGGTATCGAAGGGCTCCAGGGGGGTCTGGGGGGCGGAGCCCCCCAGCCGCCGGAGGCCACGGTAGCGAGCATATGTTCCTGCAAAACCTTCGACGTCGACCGTCGAACCAGTGTAGCCGGGTTGCCGCTTTTTTATGGGGGGTGGAAACCCAAAATCACCGGGTCGACGGCCGACGCTTAGCGACATGCCTGCCACCGGGTGGGTGGGTGGGTGGGGGGGCTGCGCCCACCCACCCCCACCCACCCAATCTCGCCCCCAAAAAAATGCACATGTCTCGCCACCAAAAAAAATGCGAGGACCCCGAAAGTCCCAATCCCAATATCATTTAGCAGCAAGCATGGTGTGTGTGTGCTTTTTTCTTTTTTTTGCAACAGGGATTTTCTCTCGGCGCACAACACACCAGCGAGGGGAGCTGCACCTACCCCCGCCCCCAAACCTGCCGGTTTGCAGAATACTGCAGAAAAATCCCCCTTCGCCCACCCACCCTTCCCCTCCCTCCCCGTCCCCTTATCCCTCAACCGAGTGAGCTGCTGCCACAGCAGCAGCTCTCTGCCAGTCGCCTCATCCCCTGCCAGCACACATGCTGGTAGCGATAGAACCGGATATGGCATGCAACACGACGTTGTTGTAATGCGCCTGGTCTGAAGAGGAGTGACCCAGAGGGGCCGATATATCGAATGCTTCGATGATGTGAAGCCTCGAAGCTGCCTGCGAGTCACCCTTGTCCTGCAGCGCCTGCCGCACCGCTGCGAGATGCGTGCGGGCTGCGCTGTTAAACAGAAGAAGCCTCGCATCCGTGCGCCAGTCCATCACCCCAACGGGAAAGCCAACCTTTGTATCGGGGTACTTTGGGGCCATAAGCCACACCACCACCTTCCCTTTGGCGAGCATCGATGAGACACACTTAGCCCGCTCCGACATCGTCTGGTTAAACTTCTTGAAAGGCCAGTGCTTTCTGGAGGCAGGGTGCTGTGCGAACCCCAGCACAACCACCTTGTGGCCTGACCCGATGAGCTTTGGGCACCCGCTGATGTAGGGATCGTCGAGGAACTCGGCGCCAACCCCGCCTAGGTTGTGCCGGTGCTTCCCCTTCACATTCTCGAGGCAGCGCGGCTCCTTCGGGAAGAGGCGCTCATCCACGTGGCTTGGAGAGGATATATTCCTTACACACTTCTCCCCACCCCCATTGAGTATGTTGACAAACCCGAAGTACGCTGCGCGGAGCTGGGAGTCGCCCGTTATTATAACAGGCATCCGTGGGCCTGCCTTCAGCTTAGCAACGCATTGATCCAGAGCACCTCCTGTATCGCCGCCGCGCGCTTCCTCCTCTTCCCCTGCGACCCAGGTGTACTCTGGGTGTGCCTGGCGTGTCCAGTTGAATAGAATCGGCTGCCGCGAGATCTTCTTCACCCTCACCTTGGTGTACAGCGTGCCACTCCGCCCCGCATCGACAGCCCACCTCCCATTCAGATGCGCAAACAGCCTTCCGGGGAGCTGCGCATCCCCTTCCTCCTGCATGCCTGACTGGGCGTTCCCCCGGGCACCCCCACCGCCACCACTGCATGTGACGTAGGAGTCAGAGGGCGGGGTCAGCTGCCCGGGGTGCCATGCGGTGCCGGCGGTCTCCCCAAGGGCCTGGATCCCGTGGGGGAGGATGGGGGTCTTCTGCAGAGGGGGCCAGATGTTGCGCACCTCGTCGATTCCTTCGTAGCTTTTGTAGAGCAGCTCCAGGGCGATGTAATGTCTCCCTTCGCCGCGGAGGGCGAAGCCCCCTGTGGTGTAGACACAGTTCCCGGCATGCAGGAGCTCGCGCTGTGCCGCACCGGATGTGCTTTTGAAGAGGAGGCGGTAGTGATCAGGCCCCATGGCGCGCTTCACCCATGCGTCATACCCTGCGTCGTTCGAGATGGAGCGTGCGTCTCGCATTGGGGTGCAGCCGGAGGTCCGGCTCACCTGCAGGCGACCTTCGCAGGAAGCAGAATCCCAGCACAGCTCCACGGTGAACCCAGGTGCGCTTGGGAGCAGGGTGGTAGACTTGCAGCTGCTGGTGGTCCCTTGCGAGATGCCACGAGAGGCAGATGAGGATGGAGAGCTAGTCGTGTCAGGCTGGGGCAACACAGATTGTTCCTGCAGAGTGGCTTCGGTCTGGGTAGGCCTGTCTGTGTGCCTCAGGTCACTCGGGGGCACTCTGCGTCTGCCTGTGGGATCGGTTCGGAGGGGAGCCGTCGGCGGCCCCGTGTCGACATCCTGGGTGAAGCCAAAGGTGAGCCACAGCGCGGCGCCGCCGAGAAGGCAAACGGTTGCAATGATGTGCCGCCGCGGGCGGGGCGATGCGGAAGGTTGCATGGGAGGGGCGACCCAGAGGGGAGGGGGAGGGGGGGTCTGTCCAGCAGGCGGACAGCCCTGGCGGATGGGTGGGGGATGTGGGTTGGTGAAGGGGGGGAGGGGGATACTCTTGAATAATGTGAAGGAAAAACGAGTCACCCAACACGCTCCAGCGCTGTTTGTCACTGATGCAGTGACACCAGGCAGGTAGGTTGCACAGTGAAACTGTATGGGTGGGGGGGAGAGGGCGGTGGTGGTGGGTGGGTGGGGAGGGCCTATAAAGTAGCAGGTGCGTAGCTAACAGAGATCCCTAATAAAATTGTGTCTCCGAAATTATTTCGGTCCCGATTTCGGCCGAAAAAACGGGGAATCGGACCCCACCACACATCGAGACTGCCATTTTTCGATGTTTCTCGGGGTCTGGGGGTCCAGGGGGGCACTTCACCACCTCTCTATCACCCCACATGGGGTCCCAAACAGGGCACACAGGGGTTCACAAGGGCAGAATGGCCATCACCCCGACCCGCAACCACGAGACTAGGCAGTGAATGGCTTGGTTGACGGGCAGGGGTGTGGCAAAATACATGTTGACAGAGACGGCAGAGACGTGGTGTGTGGTCACGAGCAAAAACAATCGGGATCAGAGACAACTTTGGGCTTTGCATGTAACCGATTGTTACCGATCGACCTTGGCATGTAACCGATTGTAACCGATCAGCCTATTCTACAGACCTATTCGGACCTATTGGGGGTCTTCGCTACGGGGTGGTCGTCAGTGCATTTCCTGTTGAATTGGCTGAGAATTGAAGAAGTTTGTCGAAGTTTGTCGACCAGCAAAGACCCCCATTCACGACCAATTCGGACCAAGTCGGCCTGTTGCAGACCTATTCAGACCTATTCGCTACCAATTCGGCATGTTGCAGACCTATTCGGACCTATTCATAGAGGAGGCATAGCAAACGGAAATCCCTAACAAAATTTTGTCTCCGAAATTATTTTGGCCAATTTTCTCCCGAAAAACCTAGAAACCAGACCCACCGCACATCGAGAATGTCATTTTTCGGTGATTTCTGGGGTCTGGGGGCCTTTTGCCACCCTCCCGTGCCTCATCATGTGTTGATCCCTCCTTTATTAATTGTCAGGTAGGTAACCCTGCACGGGTGTTGTCACCGTTGATCACTCTTTATTAACTGTTAGGCGGGTAAACCCTGCACGGGTGTTGTCACTGTTGATCGCTCTTTACTAATTGTTAGGCGGGTTAACCCTGCACGGGTGTTGAGCCCTCTTTGTTAATTGTCAAGTGGGTAACCCTGCACGGGTGTTGTCACTGGTGATCACTCTTTACTAATTGTTAGGCGGGTTAACCCTGCACGGGTCCTGGCCCGTGCCTGTGTGTGTTGGGGGGGGGGGGGGGGTAGTGAAATAGAAGTAGAAGGGAGCGGAGCACAAGAATGGTGTGTTGGGGGGTGGGGGAGCTCTTTCCAACATGTCCGCATCTGCATTAAAACCTATTGTCTCTTTGTGCCCCTCACCACTCAACCATAAAGGTTGCCCTGCCTTGGGAACAGGGAATGGGGTTTAACACGTGTGGCGGTCCTGTTGGATGGAGTGCACATGGAACAGTATGGTGTGGGAATGTATCGTGACTTGTGAAAGGGAGAGTGGGTGGGGGTGGGGGCGGGGGGGGGGGGGGGGGCGGGGGGCTTCCTTCAGCGATTCCAGTGAGCTGCAATCCCAAGGCTGTCCTTTCAAACGCTTGCCAAGGCGTACGCCGTTTAGGTGTGGACTATTGAAATAAAAGGAAAACGAGGCTTTGGAAAAAGCCAAACTGATCGAATGGAAGATTGAAGGATGGGCAAAGTTTGTTGAAAGTAACATGGGGGGGGGGGCAGTCAAGAAGTGGGGGCTTGATTGTCGAGAGTGAATGGAAAAGTGAAGTGGGGGGGGGGGGGTTTGATCGTCGAGAGTGAATGGAAAAGCAAGCCTCCCAGCACCTTCTTGCAATGTTAGTCCTTTTTGTAGTCACTACCACTACACCAGGAGTGGGGGGGGGGGGGGGCAACCCCTTGATTGGCCTGTGTCAGGTCCCAGCTCTTGTTGAAACAGAACGCAAACCCTTGCGATGTGTGGCTTCCAAGTTGGCCTGTGTCCCTTTGATCCACATGAAATGATCCCCAACCCCAGCCTGACCCAGGTTAGCCAGGGTCACACGTCTGTCTGGAGGAAAATCCTGGAGGGTGGTGTCAATGGAGGTGAAGTTGTAAGAAAGGGGGACATAACTGTTAAATCCTGAAGCAAAGTCATCATGATTACCAGGATAAATCATGTTCGTGACGACTGTGATCAAGACATTCTTCATTGTGGAAAGAACAGAAATTTCGTCATCCTCTGCATACCTTCTCGTTCTTAAACGGGTAAGCACGTATGGCTCACTACCGTCGTCAAGGGGTTGGCAGGGATGGTACGGGAGATTTCCCCACATTCTCACCGCCTCCACTTCCGGTTGCACCTCTCTGCATGAAAGAGAAGCCGCCATTGCAGTCACAAAATTGACGGCTTCTTCGCGAAGGGAAGCGCCCCCACGTGGGTTGCCTGTGAGACATTCATGAAAAGCATGAAACAGGCAATTCCCATCACCAGGCACATTGACTGTGCTCAGGGAAAACAAGAGAAGACGTTGCGTGAGGGTATCATGACGAGACGCGGGATTGTCGATGCCCTTGTCAGGTACGTGGGGCCTCCGTGGACCGGGACAGGGGAGTGCCATGGGGACCGCCTTCCTCCGCATATCCTCTTGCTCCATTTGTTCTTGTGCGTTTTCCACGTTTGGACCCATGTTCTGAATTCTATAAAAAACACTTGAAGCACGGGAAAAGTCACGCTCAGTGGGGAGGTGGAGGGAGTAAAAATTCGTTTGGGTATCCTGCCGGTACTGGTAAAGGAAGATAGTAGGGAGAGAAGCCGTACTTCCTGCTTCCCAGTTCTTTGCCTTCTCACACCATGTGCGAGGCCGTAACTCCCTGACCCTGGGTTTACCTTCCTTGTTCTGAGTAATAATTCTCAAGCGAATCTGGTGCACATTCACAAAAAAATGCAGGGCAAAAGAACCACCACGTTGGGTCACCTTTTCATCTTCCGCCGCTTTGCACATACTCTTGCGCCAGTGAACGAGAGACTGGTGCCTTTCATGTACGGGCAGGTTCTTCTCCCCCTTCTCTTCAAAAACAGAAGCAAGGGTATCCTTGTGTATTTTCATGAGGTACACCTCCAGGTCGTGTTTCATGTTTGTTGCGTCACCAAAGGCACTCTCACGCAGAGCGCGGACTGACTGGTACGCAGAAAAACGGTTGAAACGGAGGAGGGAAAGAAAAAAGCCGTCACCTTCCTGCACAGTATCTGTGACGGGGAGATGGTGGTATTTCGAAAAATACAGCAGGGTCTCTGGGATGAGGTGGCGTTGGGAAGTTGCTGGAATGTATGACTCGTCACTCAGTTGAGCCGTATCATACCTCCCATGTCCAAGGCGCCCCTTCTTGTCTCTTGGGGTCTCTGGCACCTGGGAGAGGTCAATGACTTCAGTCCCCCCAAACCGTTTTCTCTTCCGGACTGTGGGCCCGCTCCGAACAACAGAACGCGACTTCACTGCCACAGGGAATGTGCGCCTGGGTCGGGTGCCAAAAAATTGTGCCTTGGTGGTGGGGAGGACACCTTTCGGCACAAGTTTAAAAACTTCATATGCATGGCTTTCCCGATCCAGATCCCCTGCGGCAATGGCGCGCTTGGCAGTGTCCGTGTCGTGAACCACCCAATAAAGCGTTTCGCGCGGATAGGCGTGCAGTTGGGCTGGAGTCAACTTCTGCAATGTGGCAACGGTGTCTTTGAGGGGGAAGGCAACCATCCAATGCAGAGTTTGACGGTTAAAAAAAAAGAGGGCTGGGGAAGAAATAGACTGAGGATCATCAACAAAGGTATTTTTTTTACTTACCGGCAGAAGCCGATAGCCATTGTTCCGGAGTCCACTTGTGTGCTGTTCGATGGCCCGTTGCATCGTTGCCAGCGTGAACTTACCGGTCCAGTGAAAGCTCTCTGGATTGACCTCGTGTTGCAAAACCTGCATCTCCCGGAAGGTGAGAAACTGGATGCCACACTCACCCAAAAACCAGTTGAGGGAAGCCCAACCCCCCTCGTGCGTGGACTCCGACGCATGCAACACACCATCCTTCTGCCGCCCACAACCTGGAGAGGCGTGGAGGCCGAGAGGAAAACAATGCTCATTCAGGAGAGCGATCCTAGCCGCCCCAACATCATTTGCCTCAGGATCAGCCTCATCACCCACCTCCACCTCCTCTTCCTCCTCCACAGCATCCACAGCATCCACAGCCTCCTCACCATCCTCACAACCCTTGCCATCCTCACCCTGTCCCTTCTCCTCTTTCAACGCAGCAGGTGCAGTCTTCACTCTCCGGTAGAGCTCCGTGATTGTATCTACCACGGAGGGCGAGATGGTGTCGGGGAAGGTGCGGGCCTTCAAGCCAAGGGTCTCCTCCACGGCCTCGACATGGCCACTCAACTGCTCCGTCCAGTTGCGCAGGAGGAGGGCGGAGAGGTCGCGCTTCGTCTCCCCAGCCTCCACCTTCAGGCCCGCCTTGGCCAACAACGCGAACAGGGTGGGGGCGTCGAGGCGGCCCAGCCGCTCCCTCGGCTGCAGCTGCTGCCCCTTCTCCCGCAGAATGGGGAGGATTCGCCCCCACTGCGTCAGGGCAAAGCGCACACGGACGTCGTGCGACGCAGACGAGACAGCGTCGGACCCCCACGGCTTCAGCCCCGCCTTCCGCAAAAATCTGGACAGCGGTTTCGAACGAACCGGAAGGATGCCAACTGCCTCCTTCACGGACTTCAGCCGCTCCACCCAGACACGGGCATCCGCAGAGCCAGGGCCACACAGCTTCTCAGCAAAGCTGCGTGTCAGCGCCTCCTTCTGCCGCGCCAACTCCTTTCCCTTGCTCATCGCCGTGACAGGGATGGCGTGGAGGGCGCAGAGGCGGACGAGGTCAGGGTGGGCCACCCCGCTGACGGCCTTCAGCGCAGCCGCAGAAGCCCCCGTGGCGGTGTTCGCCGCGGCCTCGGTGTACATCCCGCCACGGGTCTTCTTCCGCGCCCGCTTCGCCTGGCGCAGCAAACGGCCGTACCTGTAAGGCGATGGAAAGGAATGGTTGTACGACGAATCACACTGAAAACAGGAAATGGTGATAATGAAGTAGTCTTCTTCGTGACTTGGAAAAGTCATGAAGAAGAGAGGAAGAGAGAATGACAATGAATGAGATAAAAAAAATCTATCGGTTCTGACTCTGCCAGCATATGTTGTTGCGATGTAAAAAAAAAGAACGAAGGGAGGGGAGAAAAAAGGAGGCTGAAGAGCCTGCATACCTTGCGTTGTTGCAGTTGCCATAACCCAACAGGAAGCGGTTCACCTTGCTCTGGGTAATCCCAGACAAGGCAGCAGAAGAGAGGTTGGGGGCCCTCTGCGCCAAGAACGATGCATTCCCAGCCACACACTCTGCGAGGTCTTGTGTGGAGGGTAGCGAAGGGAGGTCTTCGGGTGATGCCGACGCCATTGCAGCTTCATCGTAGCCGATGAACCTTGCCAATGTGCTCGCAAACCCCTGGATGCAGGGAACCCAGACCTCCGCAAATACATCGTGGTGATCCTTCACCACCTCCAACGCCTCAGCCCGCCCCACCTCCTCCTCACCGTGGCGGGGTTGTCCCCAATGCTTCCGCAGGGCAGGGAAGTCGTTGTCGGCGGAGTCGGCGCTCAGGTCGCGGGCGAGGAGGTGCAGCGGCCTCAGCACACCCCATCCCGCCTCGAAGTTGACCTCGAGGCGGCCCGTCTCCTCGTTCAACCGCCTGGGCTTGAGGTCGTTGAGGAACCTCAAGTACAGGCTGCCAATGAAATGGCAGGCTGCACAGTAGGCGGCGACGGTGGGGGTCCCCAGAAGAGTGAGGATCTCTGTCGCAGTCGGGGTGAACCGCTCCTCTCTCACCATCTCCAGGATGGAGGCGGAGAACTTGAGGAGGCGGGAGCACTGCTGAGGACGGGCATGCCACTTCGACCCCCGCTCACGGGCAAACCCCAGGCCCCGGGGGTAGCGCATGTCAAGTGCTTTCCCAAGCTCAGCATCCACGAAAATGACCCCGGCGGTTGACCGGCCGTTTGTCGGGTCGAGGACTGCAAGTACGCTGGCAACGTTGGCTGCCGGGTCGACCCGATGAGACATCATCAAGGCCTTCCCCGCCGTCTGCACTGCGTACTTCAGTGCGCCTCCAACCTTATGGTGCATGCACCGTAGGTGGACGATGGCGCCCCCCGCGTCCCTGGTCGCCTTCGCCTCCGTGCTAGCATGGTCGCTCAGGGTGGCGTTGCTAATACGGAGCTTGTGGGCGGAGACTATGCGGCGGACCGCCTGCAGGTTGGAGGTCTTCCCTGCAGCCTTCCCGTTCTTCAGGGGGAGGGCGGAGGCGCAGGCCCCGCGTACGCGATTCTCGTCTGCAGCGACGTGGGCGGTGACAACGTGCAGCGAGACACTACTCCGGCCCAAGGAGGAGGTGGCATCGTGGGCGAGGGAGAGGGTGGCCTTCTGCCGGTCTTTGCCTAGGCCCCCTCCGCCGGTCTGCGTCCTCGCGACATCCTCCAAGAAGACGGCGAAGGAAGCCGCTCCGCTCGGGATCTCGAATTCGCGGAGCGTCCAGCGAGAGGGGATCGGCATCTCCACCCCATCGCTCAGGAGCTTGATGATGTCGCGCAGCACCCTGCGCGACGACTCCTGACCGATGCCAGCCATCCGCAACTCCAACAGCGCCCGCAGCACCTTCATGGGGTAGGGCTCGGTGCAGGACTTCCGGCCCGTCACCCCACGAAGAACAATGTCCCCCTTGCGCCCGAGAACCTCGTGCGCAGCAGCCAACTCCTCCGTCAGCTGCGCAATGCGGTCCTTCGCCCTCAGCAAGGCCTTCTGCAAAGCCTTGACCTGCAAGACCCGCTCGGGGAGGGTCTTGGAGGGGCGCCCCACGGGGGCCGGCGGAGGCGTGCCCTGTCCGACGAAGTGGAGGCTGCACGGCCGTCCCGGCACTGCATTTCCGATGCAGTACTTCTTCTTCATCCCCCGGGTATCACTACCCTTCTCGTGAGGATGCAGAGCAGAAGACATGCAGTCGGCGTTCTCCTTCACCAGGGAGAAGAGGGCGGTGTCCGACACCTTCGCACCTGCGGGCAAGAGGGAGCGCAGGAGAGTCAGGTACTCGGCGCTGCTGATGCAGCACCACCCCTCACCAGCAGCCACAGCGTCACGCAACGCGTCCATCGCAGTCGCAACGGGGGAGTCGGTGTTGGCGTGGGAGGCGGAGTCAACGGGGCAGGCGGAGTCGGCGAGGTCGGCGAGGTCATCGAGGCTGGCGAGGTCGGCAGGGTCACTGCACACAGAAGAACCAATGTCGACATCGTCGGCGGGACTCGTCGGAGACGTCGGTGGGAGCGCGGCAGGCAGAGGTTTC
Organism: Rhynchopus euleeides; assembly: GCA_963210315.1. Lineage (NCBI taxonomy): Eukaryota > Euglenozoa > Diplonemea > Diplonemida > Diplonemidae > Rhynchopus > Rhynchopus euleeides. The sequence goes on from OY723266.1 coordinate 1,026,433, forward strand.
GGCGGCACGGGAGTCGGTGACGGAGGCGCCTCAGGCTCATCAGGCTCGTCGTTGCCAGCAGCAGCAGGACCCCGCGTGACCGCCGAGATCACGCTCTGCGAGACGGGATCCGCATCCTCGGGGTGGGGGAGGAGCGCCGCCTGATCAGCGAGATCATCGGGCTCACCCAGAGGAGCGATCAGGACATCGTCGGGGAAGCAGCGGCCCGGGGACGAAGCAGTCAACTGCCGGATTGCCTCTTCGGAGGAGAGGGGATTGGGCCGACGGATATCTGCCAAGCAATACATCTTCTGCACGCCGTTTGAGGTCCGGCTCGTTACGGGTTTCGGCCATCCTGCGTTGCGGAGAAGCGCACCCGCGACCTTCCCCGTAGTCTCGTCTGGGATACCCTGCAGCTTGCACGCTTCCGCGAAGGTAACCAAGCCGGACATTATCAGAAGCTGTGGAACGTGCCAGTGCCTGCAGTGGGTTAGTGCTGTGTGAGCAACGTAGGTGCAGCAAAGTTAAAGTTAAGCAGTCTGCTGAGGGGTCCGCACACAACATCTGGGAGGCACGCAGAGTGACCGAGAGTGGAGGGGGCAAGGGGAGACACCGTTCTGTTTCGGTTACAATCGGTTACATGCCAAGAACAATCGGTTACAATCGGTTACATGCCAAGAACGATCGGTTACAATCGGTTACATGCCAAGAACAATCGGTTACAATCGGTTACATGACGAGGGCAATCGGTTACAATCGGTTACATGCCAAGAACGATCGGTTACAATCGGTTACATGCCAAGAACAATCGGTTACAATCGGTTACATGACGAGGGCAATCGGTTACAATCGGTTACATGCCAAGAACAATCAGTTACAATCGGTTACATGCCAAGAACGATCGGTTACAATCGGTTACATGACGAGAACAATCGGTTACAATCGGTTACATGCCGAGAACAATCGGTTACAATCGGTTACATGCCAAGAACGATCGGTTACAATCGGTTACATGACGAGAACAATCGGTTACAATCGGTTACATGCCGAGAACAATCGGTTACAATCGGTTACATGCCAAGAACGATCGGTTACAATCGGTTATATGCCGAGAACAATCGGTTACAATCGGTTACATGCCGAGAACAATCGGTTACAATCGGTTACAGGCCAAGAACAATCGGTTACAATCGGTTACATGCCGAGAACAATCGGTTACAGGCCAAGAACAATCGGTTACAATCGGTTACATGCCAAGAACGATCGGTTACAATCGGTTACATGACGAGGACAATCGGTTACAATCGGTTACATGCCGAGAACAATCGGTTACAGGCCAAGAACAATCGGTTACAATCGGTTACATGCCAAGAACGATCGGTTACAATCGGTTACATGCCAAGAACAATCAGTTACAATCGGTTACATGCCAAGAACGATCGGTTACAATCGGTTACATGCCGAGAACAATCGGTTACAATCGGTTACATGCCAAGAACGATCGGTTACAATCGGTTACATGACGAGGACAATCGGTTACAATCGGTGACATGCCGAGAACAATCGGTTACAATCGGTTACATGCCGAGAACAATCAGTTACAATCGGTTACATGGCAAGAACGATCGGTTACAAGCGGTTACATGACGAAGACAATCGGTTACAATCGGTTACATGCCAAGAACGATCGGTTACAATCGGTTACATGACGAGGGCAATCGGTTACAATCGGTTACATGCCGAGAACAATCGGTTACAATCGGTTACAGGCCAAGAACAATCGGTTACAATCGGTTACATGCCGAGAACAATCAGTTACAATCGGTTACATGCCAAGAACGATCGGTTACAATCGGTTACATGACGAGGACAATCGGTGACAATCGGTTACATGCCAAGAACAATCGGTTACAATCGGTTACAGGCCAAGAACAATCGGTTACAATCGGTTACATGCCGAGAACAATCAGTTACAATCGGTTACATGCCAAGAACGATCGGTTACAATCGGTTACATGACGAGGACAATCGGTTACAATCGGTTACATGCCAAGAACGATCGGTTACAATCGGTTACATGACGAGGACAATCGGTGACAATCGGTTACATGCCAAGAACAATCGGTTACAATCGGTTACAGGCCAAGAACGATCGGTTACAATCGGTTACATGACGAGGACAATCGGTTACAATCGGTTACATGCCAAGAACGATCGGTTACATGACGAGGACAATCGGTTACATGACGAGGACAATCGGTGACAATCGGTTACATGCCAAGAACAATCGGTTACAATCGGTTACATGACGAGGACAATCGGTGACAATCGGTTACATGCCAAGAACGATCGGTTACAATCGGTTACATGACGAGGACAATCGGTTACAATCGGATACATGCCAAGAACAATCGGTTACAATCGGTTACATGACGAGGGCAATCGGTTACAATCGGTTACATGCCAAGAACGATCGGTTACAATCGGTTACATGCCGAGAACAATCGGTTACAATCGGTTACATGCCAAGAACGATCGGTTACAATCGGTTACATGACGAGAACAATCGGTTACAATCGGTTACATGCCGAGAACAATCGGTTACAATCGGTTACATGCCAAGAACGATCGGTTACAATCGGTTTCATGACGAGGACAATCGGTTACAATCGGTGACATGCCGAGAACAATCGGTTACAATCGGTTACATGCCGAGAACAATCAGTTACAATCGGTTACATGCCAAGAACGATCGGTTACAATCGGTTACATGACGAGGACAATCGGTTACAATCGGTTACATGCCGAGAACAATCGGTTACAATCGGTTACATGCCAAGAACGATCGGTTACAATCGGTTACATGACGAGGGCAATCGGTTACAATCGGTTACATGCCGAGAACAATCGGTTACAATCGGTTACAGGCCAAGAACAATCGGTTACAATCGGTTACATGCCGAGAACAATCAGTTACAATCGGTTACATGCCAAGAACGATCGGTTACAATCGGTTACATGACGAGAACAATCGGTTACAATCGGTTACATGCCGAGAACAATCGGTTACAATCGGTTACATGCCAAGAACGATCGGTTACAATCGGTTACATGCCGAGAACAATCGGTTACAATCGGTTACATGCCGAGAACAATCGGTTACAATCGGTTACAGGCCAAGAACAATCGGTTACAATCGGTTACATGCCGAGAACAATCGGTTACAGGCCAAGAACAATCGGTTACAATCGGTTACATGCCAAGAACGATCGGTTACAATCGGTTACATGACGAGGACAATCGGTTACAATCGGTTACATGCCGAGAACAATCGGTTACAGGCAAAAGAACAATCGGTTACAATCGGTTACATGCCAAGAACGATCGGTTACAATCGGTTACATGCCAAGAACAATCAGTTACAATCGGTTACATGCCAAGAACGATCGGTTACAATCGGTTACATGCCGAAAACAATCGGTTACAATCGGTTACATGCCAAGAACGATCGGTTACAATCGGTACATGACGAGGACAATCGGTTACAATCGGTGACATGCCGAGAACAATCGGTTACAATCGGTTACATGCCGAGAACAATCAGTTACAATCGGTTACATGGCAAGAACGATCGGTTACAATCGGTTACATGACGACGACAATCGGTTACAATCGGTTACATGCCAAGAACGATCGGTTACAATCGGTTACATGACGAGGGCAATCGGTTACAATCGGTTACATGCCGAGAACAATCGGTTACAATCGGTTACAGGCCAAGAACAATCGGTTACAATCGGTTACATGCCGAGAACAATCAGTTACAATCGGTTACATGCCAAGAACGATCGGTTACAATCGGTTACATGACGAGGACAATCGGTGACAATCGGTTACATGCCAAGAACAATCGGTTACAATCGGTTACAGGCCAAGAACAATCGGTTACAATCGGTTACATGCCGAGAACAATCAGTTACAATCGGTTGCATGCCGAGAACAATCGGTTACAGGCCAAGAACAATCGGTTACAATCGGTTACATGCCAAGAACGATCGGTTACAATCGGTTACATGCCAAGAACAATCAGTTACAATCGGTTACATGCCAAGAACGATCGGTTACAATCGGTTACATGCCGAGAACAATCGGTTACAATCGGTTACATGCCAAGAACGATCGGTTACAATCGGTTACATGACGAGGACAATCGGTTACAATCGGTGACATGCCGAGAACAATCAGTTACAATCGGTTACATGGCAAGAACGATCGGTTACAATCGGTTACATGACGAGGACAATCGGTTACAATCGGTTACATGCCGAGAACAATCGGTTACAATCGGTTACATGCCAAGAACGATCGGTTACAATCGGTTACATGACGAGGGCAATCGGTTACAATCGGTTACATGCCGAGAACAATCGGTTACAATCGGTTACAGGCCATGAACAATCGGTTACAATCGGTTACATGCCGAGAACAATCAGTTACAATCGGTTACATGCCAAGAACGATCGGTTACAATCGGTTACATGACGAGGACAATCGGTGACAATCGGTTACATGCCAAGAACAATCGGTTACAATCGGTTACAGGCCAAGAACAATCGGTTACAATCGGTTACATGCCGAGAACAATCAGTTACAATCGGTTACATGCCAAGAACGATCGGTTACAATCGGTTACATGACGAGAACAATCGGTTACAATCGGTTACATGCCGAGAACAATCGGTTACAATCGGTTACATGCCAAGAACGATCGGTTACAATCGGTTACATGCCGAGAACAATCGGTTACAATCGGTTACATGCCGAGAACAATCGGTTACAATCGGTTACAGGCCAAGAACAATCGGTTACAATCGGTTACATGCCGAGAACAATCGGTTACAGGCCAAGAACAATCCGTTACAATCGGTTACATGCCAAGAACGATCGGTTACAATCGGTTACATGACGAGGACAATCGGTTACAATCGGTTACATGCCGAGAACAATCGGTTACAGGCCAAGAACAATCGGTTACAATCGGTTACATGCCAAGAACGATCGGTTACAATCGGTTACATGCCAAGAACAATCAGTTACAATCGGTTACATGCCAAGAACGATCGGTTACAATCGGTTACATGCCGAGAACAATCGGTTACAATCGGTTACATGCCAAGAACGATCGGTTACAATCGGTTACATGACGAGGACAATCGGTTACAATCGGTGACATGCCGAGAACAATCGGTTACAATCGGTTACATGCCGAGAACAATCAGTTACAATCAGTTACATGGCAAGAACGATCGGTTACAATCGGTTACATGACGAGGACAATCGGTTACAATCGGTTACATGCCAAGAACGATCGGTTACAATCGGTTACATGACGAGAACAATCGGTTACAATCGGTTACAGGCCAAGAACAATCGGTTACAATCGGTTACATGCCGAGAACAATCAGTTACAATCGGTTACATGCCAAGAACGATCGGTTACAATCGGTTACATGACGAGGACAATCGGTGACAATCGGTTCCATGCCAAGAACAATCGGTTACAATCGGTTACAGGCCAAGAACAATCGGTTACAATCGGTTACATGCCGAGAACAATCAGTTACAATCGGTTACATGCCGAGAACAATCGGTTACAGGCCAAGAACAATCGGTTACAATCGGTTACATGCCAAGAACAATCAGTTACAATCGGTTACATGCCAAGAACAATCGGTTACAATCGGTTACATGCCGAGAACAATCGGTTACAATCGGTTACATGCCAAGAACGATCGGTTACAATCGGTTACATGACGAGGACAATCGGTTACAATCGGTGACATGCCGAGAACAATCGGTTACAATCGGTTACATGCCGAGAACAATCAGTTACAAACGGTTACATGGCAAGAACGATCGGTTACAATCGGTTACATGACGAGGACAATCGGTTACAATCGGTTACATGCCGAGAACAATCGGTTACAATCGGTTACATGCCAAGAACGATCGGTTACAATCGGTTACATGACGAGGGCAATCGGTTACAATCGGTTACATGCCGAGAACAATCGGTTACAATCGGTTGCAGGCCAAGAACAATCGGTTACAATCGGTTACATGCCGAGAACAATCAGTTACAATCGGTAACATGCCAAGAACGATCGGTTACAATCGGTTACATGACGAGGACAATCGGTGACAATCGGTTACATGCCAAGAACAATCGGTTACAATCGGTTACAGGCCAAGAACAATCGGTTACAATCGGTTACATGCCGAGAACAATCAGTTACAATCGGTTACATGCCAAGAACGATCGGTTACAATCGGTTACATGACGAGGACAATCGGTGACAATCGGTTACATGCCAAGAACGATCGGTTACAATCGGTTACATGACGAGGACAATCGGTGACAATCGGTTACATGCCAAGAACAATCGGTTACAATCGGTTACATGACGAGGACAATCGGTGACAATCGGTTACATGCCAAGAACAATCGGTTACAATCGGTTACATGACGAGGACAATCGGTTACAATCGGTTACATGCCAAGAACGATCGGTTACAATCGGTTACATGACGAGGACAATCGGTGACAATCGGTTACATGCCAAGAACAATCGGTTACAATCGGTTACATGACGAGGACAATCGGTGACAATCGGTTACATGCCAAGAACAATCGGTTACAATCGGTTACAGGCCAAGAACAATCGGTTACAATCGGTTACATGCCGAGAACAATCAGTTACAATCGGTTACATGCCGAGAACAATCGGTTACAGGCCAAGAACAATCGGTTACAATCGGTTACATGCCAAGAACGATCGGTTACAATCGGTTACATGCCAAGAACAATCAGTTACAATCGGTTACATGCCAAGAACGATCGGTTACAATCGGTTACATGCCGAGAACAATCGGTTACAATCGGTTACATGCCAAGAACGATCGGTTACAATCGGTTACATGACGAGGACAATCGGTTACAATCGGTGACATGCCGAGAACAATCGGTTACAATCGGTTACATGCCGAGAACAATCAGTTACAATCGGTTACATGGCAAGAACGATCGGTTACAATCGGTTACATGACGAGGACAATCGGTTACAATCGGTTACATGCCGAGAACAATCGGTTACAATCGGTTACATGCCAAGAACGATCGGTTACAATCGGTTACATGACGAGGGCAATCGGTTACAATCGGTTACATGCCGAGAACAATCGGTTACAATCGGTTACAGGCCAAGAACAATCGGTTACAATCGGTTACATGCCGAGAACAATCAGTTACAATCGGTTACATGCCAAGAACGATCGGTTACAATCGGTTACATGACGAGGACAATCGGTGACAATCGGTTACATGCCAAGAACAATCGGTTACAATCGGTTACAGGCCAAGAACAATCGGTTACAATCGGTTACATGCCGAGAACAATCAGTTACAATCGGTTACATGGCAAGAACGATCGGTTACAATCGGTTACATGACGACGACAATCGGTTACAATCGGTTACATGCCAAGAACGATCGGTTACAATCGGTTACATGACGAGGGCAATCGGTTACAATCGGTTACATGCCGAGAACAATCGGTTACAATCGGTTACAGGCCAAGAACAATCGGTTACAATCGGTTACATGCCGAGAACAATCAGTTACAATCGGTTACATGCCAAGAACGATCGGTTACAATCGGTTACATGACGAGGACAATCGGTGACAATCGGTTACATGCCAAGAACAATCGGTTACAATCGGTTACAGGCCAAGAACAATCGGTTACAATCGGTTACATGCCGAGAACAATCAGTTACAATCGGTTGCATGCCGAGAACAATCGGTTACAGGCCAAGAACAATCGGTTACAATCGGTTACATGCCAAGAACGATCGGTTACAATCGGTTACATGCCAAGAACAATCAGTTACAATCGGTTACATGCCAAGAACGATCGGTTACAATCGGTTACATGCCGAGAACAATCGGTTACAATCGGTTACATGCCAAGAACGATCGGTTACAATCGGTTACATGACGAGGACAATCGGTTACAATCGGTGACATGCCGAGAACAATCAGTTACAATCGGTTACATGGCAAGAACGATCGGTTACAATCGGTTACATGACGAGGACAATCGGTTACAATCGGTTACATGCCGAGAACAATCAGTTACAATCGGTTACATGGCAAGAACGATCGGTTACAATCGGTTACATGACGAGGACAATCGGTTACAATCGGTTACATGCCGAGAACAATCGGTTACAATCGGTTACATGCCAAGAACGATCGGTTACAATCGGTTACATGACGAGGGCAATCGGTTACAATCGGTTACATGCCGAGAACAATCGGTTACAATCGGTTACAGGCCATGAACAATCGGTTACAATCGGTTACATGCCGAGAACAATCAGTTACAATCGGTTACATGCCAAGAACGATCGGTTACAATCGGTTACATGACGAGGACAATCGGTGACAATCGGTTACATGCCAAGAACAATCGGTTACAATCGGTTACAGGCCAAGAACAATCGGTTACAATCGGTTACATGCCGAGAACAATCAGTTACAATCGGTTACATGCCAAGAACGATCGGTTACAATCGGTTACATGACGAGAACAATCGGTTACAATCGGTTACATGCCGAGAACAATCGGTTACAATCGGTTACATGCCAAGAACGATCGGTTACAATCGGTTACATGCCGAGAACAATCGGTTACAATCGGTTACATGCCGAGAACAATCGGTTACAATCGGTTACAGGCCAAGAACAATCGGTTACAATCGGTTACATGCCGAGAACAATCGGTTACAGGCCAAGAACAATCCGTTACAATCGGTTACATGCCAAGAACGATCGGTTACAATCGGTTACATGACGAGGACAATCGGTTACAATCGGTTACATGCCGAGAACAATCGGTTACAGGCCAAGAACAATCGGTTACAATCGGTTACATGCCAAGAACGATCGGTTACAATCGGTTACATGCCAAGAACAATCAGTTACAATCGGTTACATGCCAAGAACGATCGGTTACAATCGGTTACATGCCGAGAACAATCGGTTACAATCGGTTACATGCCAAGAACGATCGGTTACAATCGGTTACATGACGAGGACAATCGGTTACAATCGGTGACATGCCGAGAACAATCGGTTACAATCGGTTACATGCCGAGAACAATCAGTTACAATCAGTTACATGGCAAGAACGATCGGTTACAATCGGTTACATGACGAGGACAATCGGTTACAATCGGTTACATGCCAAGAACGATCGGTTACAATCGGTTACATGACGAGAACAATCGGTTACAATCGGTTACAGGCCAAGAACAATCGGTTACAATCGGTTACATGCCGAGAACAATCAGTTACAATCGGTTACATGCCAAGAACGATCGGTTACAATCGGTTACATGACGAGGACAATCGGTGACAATCGGTTCCATGCCAAGAACAATCGGTTACAATCGGTTACAGGCCAAGAACAATCGGTTACAATCGGTTACATGCCGAGAACAATCAGTTACAATCGGTTACATGCCGAGAACAATCGGTTACAGGCCAAGAACAATCGGTTACAATCGGTTACATGCCAAGAACAATCAGTTACAATCGGTTACATGCCAAGAACAATCGGTTACAATCGGTTACATGCCAAGAACGATCGGTTACAATCGGTTACATGACGAGGACAATCGGTTACAATCGGTGACATGCCGAGAACAATCGGTTACAATCGGTTACATGCCGAGAACAATCAGTTACAAACGGTTACATGGCAAGAACGATCGGTTACAATCGGTTACATGACGAGGACAATCGGTTACAATCGGTTACATGCCGAGAACAATCGGTTACAATCGGTTACATGCCAAGAACGATCGGTTACAATCGGTTACATGACGAGGGCAATCGGTTACAATCGGTTACATGCCGAGAACAATCGGTTACAATCGGTTGCAGGCCAAGAACAATCGGTTACAATCGGTTACATGCCGAGAACAATCAGTTACAATCGGTAACATGCCAAGAACGATCGGTTACAATCGGTTACATGACGAGGACAATCGGTGACAATCGGTTACATGCCAAGAACAATCGGTTACAATCGGTTACAGGCCAAGAACAATCGGTTACAATCGGTTACATGCCGAGAACAATCAGTTACAATCGGTTACATGCCAAGAACGATCGGTTACAATCGGTTACATGACGAGGACAATCGGTGACAATCGGTTACATGCCAAGAACGATCGGTTACAATCGGTTACATGACGAGGACAATCGGTGACAATCGGTTACATGCCAAGAACAATCGGTTACAATCGGTTACATGACGAGGACAATCGGTGACAATCGGTTACATGCCAAGAACAATCGGTTACAATCGGTTACATGACGAGGACAATCGGTTACAATCGGTTACATGCCAAGAACGATCGGTTACAATCGGTTACATGACGAGGACAATCGGTGACAATCGGTTACATGCCAAGAACAATCGGTTACAATCGGTTACATGACGAGGACAATCGGTGACAATCGGTTACATGCCAAGAACAATCGGTTACAATCGGTTACAGGCCAAGAACAATCGGTTACAATCGGTTACATGCCGAGAACAATCAGTTACAATCGGTTACATGCCGAGAACAATCGGTTACAGGCCAAGAACAATCGGTTACAATCGGTTACATGCCAAGAACGATCGGTTACAATCGGTTACATGCCAAGAACAATCAGTTACAATCGGTTACATGCCAAGAACGATCGGTTACAATCGGTTACATGCCGAGAACAATCGGTTACAATCGGTTACATGCCAAGAACGATCGGTTACAATCGGTTACATGACGAGGACAATCGGTTACAATCGGTGACATGCCGAGAACAATCGGTTACAATCGGTTACATGCCGAGAACAATCAGTTACAATCGGTTACATGGCAAGAACGATCGGTTACAATCGGTTACATGACGAGGACAATCGGTTACAATCGGTTACATGCCGAGAACAATCGGTTACAATCGGTTACATGCCAAGAACGATCGGTTACAATCGGTTACATGACGAGGGCAATCGGTTACAATCGGTTACATGCCGAGAACAATCGGTTACAATCGGTTACAGGCCAAGAACAATCGGTTACAATCGGTTACATGCCGAGAACAATCAGTTACAATCGGTTACATGCCAAGAACGATCGGTTACAATCGGTTACATGACGAGGACAATCGGTGACAATCGGTTACATGCCAAGAACAATCGGTTACAATCGGTTACAGGCCAAGAACAATCGGTTACAATCGGTTACATGCCGAGAACAATCAGTTACAATCGGTTACATGCCAAGAACGATCGGTTACAATCGGTTACATGACGAGAACAATCGGTTACAATCGGTTACATGCCGAGAACAATCGGTTACAATCGGTTACATGCCAAGAACGATCGGTTACAATCGGTTACATGCCGAGAACAATCGGTTACAATCGGTTACATGCCGAGAACAATCGGTTACAATCGGTTACAGGCCAAGAACAATCGGTTACAATCGGTTACATGCCGAGAACAATCGGTTACAGGCCAAGAACAATCGGTTACAATCGGTTACATGCCAAGAACGATCGGTTACAATCGGTTACATGACGAGGACAATCGGTTACAATCGGTTACATGCCGAGAACAATCGGTTACAGGCCAAGAACAATCGGTTACAATCGGTTACATGCCAAGAACGATCGGTTACAATCGGTTACATGCCGAGAACAATCGGTTACAATCGGTTACATGCCAAGAACGATCGGTTACAATCGGTTACATGACGAGGACAATCGGTTACAATCGGTGACATGCCGAGAACAATCGATTACAATCGGTTACATGCCGAGAACAATCAGTTACAATCGGTTACATGGCAAGAACGATCGGTTACAATCGGTTACATGACGAGGACAATCGGTTACAATCGGTTACATGCCAAGAACGATCGGTTACAATCGGTTACATGACGAGAACAATCGGTTACAATCGGTTACAGGCCAAGAACAATCGGTTACAATCGGTTACATGCCGAGAACAATCAGTTACAATCGGTTACATGCCAAGAACGATCGGTTACAATCGGTTACATGACGAGAACAATCGGTTACAATCGGTTACAGGCCAAGAACAATCGGTTACAATCGGTTACATGCCGAGAACAATCAGTTACAATCGGTTACATGCCGAGAACAATCGGTTACAGGCCAAGAACAATCGGTTACAATCGGTTACATGCCAAGAACAATCAGTTACAATCGGTTACATGCCAAGAACGATCGGTTACAATCGGTTACATGCCGAGAACAATCGGTTACAATCGGTTACATGCCAAGAACGATCGGTTACAATCGGTTACATGACGAGGACAATCGGTTACAATCGGTGACATGCCGAGAACAATCGGTTACAATCGGTTACATGCCGAGAACAATCAGTTACAAACGGTTACATGGCAAGAACGATCGGTTACAATCGGTTACATGCCGAGAACAATCGGTTACAATCGGTTACATGCCAAGAACGATCGGTTACAATCGGTTACATGACGAGGACAATCGGTTACAATCGGTGACATGCCGAGAACAATCGGTTACAATCGGTTACATGCCGAGAACAATCAGTTACAAACGGTTACATGGCAAGAACGATCGGTTACAATCGGTTACATGACGAGGACAATCGGTTACAATCGGTTACATGCCGAGAACAATCGGTTACAATCGGTTACATGCCAAGAACGATCGGTTACAATCGGTTACATGACGAGGGCAATCGGTTACAATCGGTTACATGCCGAGAACAATCGGTTACAATCGGTTGCAGGCCAAGAACAATCGGTTACAATCGGTTACATGCCGAGAACAATCAGTTACAATCGGTTACATGCCAAGAACGATCGGTTACAATCGGTTACATGACGAGGACAATCGGTTACAATCGGTTACATGCCAAGAACGATCGGTTACAATCGGTTACATGACGAGGACAATCGGTGACAATCGGTTACATGCCAAGAACAATCGGTTACAATCGGTTACAGGCCAAGAACGATCGGTTACAATCGGTTACATGACGAGGACAATCGGTTACAATCGGTTACATGCCAAGAACGATCGGTTACAATCGGTTACATGACGAGGACAATCGGTGACAATCGGTTACATGCCAAGAACGATCGGTTACAATCGGTTACATGACGAGGACAATCGGTTACAATCGGATACATGCCAAGAACAATCGGTTACAATCGGTTACATGACGAGGGCAATCGGTTACAATCGGTTACATGCCAAGAACAATCAGTTACAATCGGTTACATGCCAAGAACGATCGGTTACAATCGGTTACATGCCAAGAACGATCGGTTACAATCGGTTACATGACGAGAACAATCGGTTACAATCGGTTACATGCCGAGAACAATCGGTTACAATCGGTTACATGCCAAGAACGATCGGTTACAATCGGTTACATGACGAGGACAATCGGTTACAATCGGTGACATGCCGAGAACAATCAGTTACAATCGGTTACATGCCAAGAACGATCGGTTACAATCGGTTACATGACGAGGACAATCGGTTACAATCGGTTACATGCCGAGAACAATCGGTTACAATCGGTTACATGCCAAGAACGATCGGTTACAATCGGTTACATGACGAGGGCAATCGGTTACAATCGGTTACATGCCGAGAACAATCGGTTACAATCGGTTACAGGCCAAGAACAATCGGTTACAATCGGTTACATGCCGAGAACAATCAGTTACAATCGGTTACATGCCAAGAACGATCGGTTACAATCGGTTACATGACGAGGACAATCGGTGACAATCGGTTACATGCCAAGAACAATCGGTTACAATCGGTTACAGGCCAAGAACAATCGGTTACAATCGGTTACATGCCGAGAACAATCAGTTACAATCGGTTACATGCCAAGAACGATCGGTTACAATCGGTTACATGACGAGGACAATCGGTTACAATCGGTTACATGCCAAGAACGATCGGTTACAATCGGTTACATGACGAGGACAATCGGTGACAATCGGTTACATGCCAAGAACAATCGGTTACAATCGGTTACAGGCCAAGAACGATCGGTTACAATCGGTTACATGACGAGGACAATCGGTGACAATCGGTTACATGCCAAGAACAATCGGTTACAATCGGTTACATGCCAAGAACGATCGGTTACAATCGGTTACATGACGAGGACAATCGGTTACAATCGGTTACATGCCGAGAACAATCGGTTACAGGCCAAGAACAATCGGTTACAATCGGTTACATGCCAAGAACGATCGGTTACAATCGGTTACATGCCAAGAACAATCAGTTACAATCGGTTACATGCCAAGAACGATCGGTTACAATCGGTTACATGCCGAGAACAATCGGTTACAATCGGTTACATGCCAAGAACGATCGGTTACAATCGGTTACATGACGAGGACAATCGGTTACAATCGGTGACATGCCGAGAACAATCGATTACAATCGGTTACATGCCGAGAACAATCAGTTACAATCGGTTACATGGCAAGAACGATCGGTTACAATCGGTTACATGACGAGGACAATCGGTTACAATCGGTTACATGCCAAGAACGATCGGTTACAATCGGTTACATGACGAGAACAATCGGTTACAATCGGTTACAGGCCAAGAACAATCGGTTACAATCGGTTACATGCCGAGAACAATCAGTTACAATCGGTTACATGCCAAGAACGATCGGTTACAATCGGTTACATGACGAGGACAATCGGTGACAATCGGTTACATGCCAAGAACAATCGGTTACAATCGGTTACAGGCCAAGAACAATCGGTTACAATCGGTTACATGCCGAGAACAATCAGTTACAATCGGTTACATGCCGAGAACAATCGGTTACAGGCCAAGAACAATCGGTTACAATCGGTTACATGCCAAGAACAATCAGTTACAATCGGTTACATGCCAAGAACGATCGGTTACAATCGGTTACATGCCGAGAACAATCGGTTACAATCGGTTACATGCCAAGAACGATCGGTTACAATCGGTTACATGACGAGGACAATCGGTTACAATCGGTGACATGCCGAGAACAATCGGTTACAATCGGTTACATGCCGAGAACAATCAGTTACAAACGGTTACATGGCAAGAACGATCGGTTACAATCGGTTACATGGCGAGGACAATCGGTTACAATCGGTTACATGCCGAGAACAATCGGTTACAATCGGTTACATGCCAAGAACGATCGGTTACAATCGGTTACATGACGAGGGCAATCGGTTACAATCGGTTACATGCCGAGAACAATCGGTTACAATCGGTTGCAGGCCAAGAACAATCGGTTACAATCGGTTACATGCCGAGAACAATCAGTTACAATCGGTTACATGCCAAGAACGATCGGTTACAATCGGTTACATGACGAGGACAATCGGTGACAATCGGTTACATGCCAAGAACAATCGGTTACAATCGGTTACAGGCCAAGAACAATCGGTTACAATCGGTTACATGCCGAGAACAATCAGTTACAATCGGTTACATGCCAAGAACGATCGGTTACAATCGGTTACATGACGAGGACAATCGGTTACAATCGGTTACATGCCAAGAACGATCGGTTACAATCGGTTACATGACGAGGACAATCGGTGACAATCGGTTACATGCCAAGAACAATCGGTTACAATCGGTTACAGGCCAAGAACGATCGGTTACAATCGGTTACATGACGAGGACAATCGGTTACAATCGGTTACATGCCAAGAACGATCGGTTACAATCGGTTACATGACGAGGACAATCGGTGACAATCGGTTACATGCCAAGAACAATCGGTTACAATCGGTTACATGACGAGGACAATCGGTGACAATCGGTTACATGCCAAGAACGATCGGTTACAATCGGTTACATGACGAGGACAATCGGTTACAATCGGATACATGCCAAGAACAATCGGTTACAATCGGTTACATGACGAGGGCAATCGGTTACAATCGGTTACATGCCAAGAACAATCAGTTACAATCGGTTACATGCCAAGAACGATCGGTTACAATCGGTTACATGCCAAGAACGATCGGTTACAATCGGTTACATGACGAGAACAATCGGTTACAATCGGTTACATGCCGAGAACAATCGGTTACAATCGGTTACATGACGAGGACAATCGGTGACAATCGGTTACATGCCAAGAACGATCGGTTACAATCGGTTACATGACGAGGACAATCGGTTACAATCGGATACATGCCAAGAACAATCGGTTACAATCGGTTACATGACGAGGGCAATCGGTTACAATCGGTTACATGCCAAGAACAATCAGTTACAATCGGTTACATGCCAAGAACGATCGGTTACAATCGGTTACATGCCAAGAACGATCGGTTACAATCGGTTACATGACGAGAACAATCGGTTACAATCGGTTACATGCCGAGAACAATCGGTTACAATCGGTTACATGCCAAGAACGATCGGTTACAATCGGTTACATGACGAGGACAATCGGTTACAATCGGTGACATGCCGAGAACAATCAGTTACAATCGGTTACATGCCAAGAACGATCGGTTACAATCGGTTACATGACGAGGACAATCGGTTACAATCGGTTACATGCCGAGAACAATCGGTTACAATCGGTTACATGCCAAGAACGATCGGTTACAATCGGTTACATGACGAGGGCAATCGGTTACAATCGGTTACATGCCGAGAACAATCGGTTACAATCGGTTACAGGCCAAGAACAATCGGTTACAATCGGTTACATGCCGAGAACAATCAGTTACAATCGGTTACATGCCAAGAACGATCGGTTACAATCGGTTACATGACGAGGACAATCGGTGACAATCGGTTACATGCCAAGAACAATCGGTTACAATCGGTTACAGGCCAAGAACAATCGGTTACAATCGGTTACATGCCGAGAACAATCAGTTACAATCGGTTACATGCCAAGAACGATCGGTTACAATCGGTTACATGACGAGGACAATCGGTTACAATCGGTTACATGCCAAGAACGATCGGTTACAATCGGTTACATGACGAGGACAATCGGTGACAATCGGTTACATGCCAAGAACAATCGGTTACAATCGGTTACAGGCCAAGAACGATCGGTTACAATCGGTTACATGACGAGGACAATCGGTTACAATCGGTTACATGCCAAGAACGATCGGTTACAATCGGTTACATGACGAGGACAATCGGTGACAATCGGTTACATGCCAAGAACAATCGGTTACAATCGGTTACATGACGAGGACAATCGGTGACAATCGGTTACATGCCAAGAACGATCGGTTACAATCGGTTACATGACGAGGACAATCGGTTACAATCGGATACATGCCAAGAACAATCGGTTACAATCGGTTACAATCGGTTACATGCCGAGAACAATCGGTTCCAGTCGGTGACCTACCGAGAACAATCTCGCATCCTGGAGCAACCTATTGGCAGACCGTCCACAACCGTCTACAGACGAAAAAGAGACGTACCGTCCCCATCGTGACCAACTGGGGGTGTTTTTTGGGTGTGGACGGTCCGCCCGCAGCCTAGCAACCTCCAGTAACCTCTTGGCAGACCGTCCACAGCCGTCCACAACCATCCACAGCCATCCACAGCCGTCCACAACCGTCCACAGGTGAAAAAGTGCCAGAACACCCCAATATTGACCACCTGGGGGTGATTTTTGGGTGTGGACGGTCTGCCTGAGGCCGTAGAATGCGAAAAAACCGATTTTGGTACTCTATTGGCCTGTGGTGGCCCGTAGAAATGGAGTGTTTGCGATTTTGAGCCATTTTCCTAAGGAAACTGGCCCAGTTGGCTGGAAAATGTGAATTTTTGAATTTAAAATGCAACATCGAGCATTTAGAGAGTGTGGACGGTTGTGGACGGTCGTCCCGGACCGATTTGGGACCACTTTTGGTATAGGGTCGAAAAGACAATGCGATTTTAAAAAAAATAATTTTTTAGACAGCCAGGTCAGCAGGCTATGCCTCCTCTAGTACTGGTAAAGGAAGATAGTAGGGAGAGAAGCCGTACTTCCTGCTTCCCAGTTCTTTGCCTTCTCACACCATGTGCGAGGCCGTAACTCCCTGACCCTGGGTTTACCTTCCTTGTTCTGAGTAATAATTCTCAAGCGAATCTGGTGCACATTCACAAAAAAATGCAGGGCAAAAGAACCACCACGTTGGGTCACCTTTTCATCTTCCGCCGCTTTGCACATACTCTTGCGCCAGTGAACGAGAGACTGGTGCCTTTCATGTACGGGCAGGTTCTTCTCCCCCTTCTCTTCAAAAACAGAAGCAAGGGTATCCTTGTGTATTTTCATGAGGTACACCTCCAGGTCGTGTTTCATGTTTGTTGCGTCACCAAAGGCACTCTCACGCAGAGCGCGGACTGACTGGTACGCAGAAAAACGGTTGAAACGGAGGAGGGAAAGAAAAAAGCCGTCACCTTCCTGCACAGTATCTGTGACGGGGAGATGGTGGTATTTCGAAAAATACAGCAGGGTCTCTGGGATGAGGTGGCGTTGGGAAGTTGCTGGAATGTATGACTCGTCACTCAGTTGAGCCGTATCATACCTCCCATGTCCAAGGCGCCCCTTCTTGTCTCTTGGGGTCTCTGGCACCTGGGAGAGGTCAATGACTTCAGTCCCCCCAAACCGTTTTCTCTTCCGGACTGTGGGCCCGCTCCGAACAACAGAACGCGACTTCACTGCCACAGGGAATGTGCGCCTGGGTCGGGTGCCAAAAAATTGTGCCTTGGTGGTGGGGAGGACACCTTTCGGCACAAGTTTAAAAACTTCATATGCATGGCTTTCCCGATCCAGATCCCCTGCGGCAATGGCGCGCTTGGCAGTGTCCGTGTCGTGAACCACCCAATAAAGCGTTTGAACGATTTGAACGATTTTTGGCCGTGCTCGTCGCGTCCCCCGGTGAGGGGGGACGCTGTTTCGTGTTCTCCTTGCCGCACGGAGGCATTGCCTTACGTCGCCTCTTCCTCTTTTCCTTTATGGGCGGGTTAGTCTGGCTCAGAGGGCGGGACCGTGCTGATATGCACAGTGACGACTCTCCCTTTTTTTGTTGTGCCCGCCTCCTGCCGAGTCGTGGCTGCTGCCTCTCAGACTGGGGGCGGGCGGTCGCCGACGCTGACGCGCCTGGCGGCCCGTGGAAAGTGACGTGGGTCTGGGGGTGGGGGGGGGGGGGGTGCTGGGGTGTCAGGCCGAAGCCCTTGACCGCTGTTGATTTTTGCAGGTTTCACGAGATCAGGTAGTCCTTCTCGCTGTGCTCCGTCACCCCTGCCTCAGCCAGGTAGCGTAGGGCCCCCTTGCAGTTGTGCAGCAGCAGGTTGTGCACGCTTGTGGCTGTGAGGTGGTGTCGGGCTGACGCTGTCGCGGGACAGCCGAAGAATAGGTGCTTCAGCGAGACCCCAGGCGGGGGGCTGTCCGGCGCAAGCTTCAGGCAGGGTTTGCACGGTGGTTGTGCGCTGCCCGGGACGTCGTGGTCGTACACCAGGCGGTGGTGGTCGGCCCGGAGGCGGCGGATGGTGGTTTCCCCTAAGCGGGTAAGGCCCTCCATGCGGAGGTCAGGGCGCTGCAGTCGCGTCTCCCCGATTCCTGACCGATACGCGTACACGCTGTCTGTGCGGGGCAACGTGGTCCCGCTGTATATGTGTCGGCGGAGGGTGACACGGGCCGACGCGAGGCTGATCGGCTCCATCTGGGGCTTGAACGCACCGATCTGCGCCTGCTTGTCAGCAAGTTCGTTCCCTACCACCCCAACATGCGACGGGATGTAGCGGAGGTGGGTGGTGACATCGTATGTTTGGGCGAGCTTGCGCAGCCTCTGCCAGATGTCCCATTCGGTGGACCCCCTCGCTCGCTGGGGGCCGCTCAGCAGTGCATTCAGTGCGCTCTGCGAGTCGGTGAGGATGGCGACCGTTTCGCCTTGGGTTACCACGGTGCATAGGTGGGCGAGGGATTCTCTGATGGCCACCAGCTCTGCCTGGTAGCTGATGCAACGGAGTCCTGCCGGCCAGGCGAGCTTTTTCTTGAGGCGGCCCTCCGGCATGCTGTACACCGCTGCGCCCGCGCCGCCCTGTTGCTGCCGCGATGTGGAGTTGGAGACTGACCCGTCGGTGTAGACATGCCAGGCGCACGTCGGGAGGGCCTGGATGGTCTGCTCTGCCAGGTCCCGGAGGGTGTCTTTCGGGGTGGCGGCCTTCGGGGCGGTGAGCCCCGGCAGCGTCGCCAGGATGTGCACTCGTGGCAGCACCAGGTTCCATTCCCAGGGGGGGATGGGGTGTGCTGCATGCAGGGGGGCCAGCAGGGGGGTGCGCCCGTCGACCTTCGAGGATTTCACCAGACTCCGTGCCTGATGTAGCCAGCTGCCTCCCGTGTTCCCGGTATTTAGTTGCGCCCGGTATCCTGGGGAGTGGGGCACGCGGCGGAAGCGTTCGTGGTCTGTGCACACCGCAACCTTGAAGTCGAGGTCGAGGTCTCGTAGGTGTGATTCCCAGAGGAGCTTCGCCGTGCTGGTGTTCTTCATGCAGCCTGTGATAATCAGGGCTGCGGTGCGGTGGACATCTTGCAGGCGTTTGAGGTTCCTCGCGGTCAGGCCAGGGGTGTAAACGCTTGCGGCGTACATCAGGATGGGGTAGACATACGTCAGGTAGGCCTGGCGCAGCGTGTCTCCACTTGAGCCCCAGTCGGTGCCTGCCAACATACGCAGTATGCTCAGGCGTCGCATACAGGTGGTCACGACGTGGTCGACGTGGTCCGACATCGTGTAGCAGGCATCGATGTAAACCCCGAGGTATTTTGCTGTGGAGTCGTGCTGGAGGGGGGTGCCGTCTGGGAGCTCCATGCGCTTGTGCT
Source organism: Rhynchopus euleeides (assembly GCA_963210315.1). Taxonomy (NCBI): domain Eukaryota; phylum Euglenozoa; class Diplonemea; order Diplonemida; family Diplonemidae; genus Rhynchopus; species Rhynchopus euleeides. Next base: position 1,047,427 of record OY723266.1, read on the forward strand.
CGCCCAGTGCTTCAGGCGTCGTTCCCATCAGCGTGTAGCAGCACTTGCTGGGGGAGAGCTGCAGCCCGTGGAGTGGGACTTCGGCGGCGAGTGCTGATATGACGCCCTGTGCGGTGCTTAGGGCGTCGGTGTAGGTGTCCCCGACGACGAGTACTGCAATGTCATCTGCGAACACCGCAGGGTGGACGTCCGGGGAGGCGGTGATGGCTCGAGATACGTCATCCATCACGCAGTTGAAGAGCAGGGGCGAGAGCACTGTTCCTTGTGGGACACCGTTGTTGAAGTCGTAGTAGTCGCTTCTCACCCCGTGCACCTGTGCGGCGGCCCGGCGGTTGCTGAGGTAGTTGTGCAGCCATCGGGTGAACTTCGGGGGGAAGCCCTTTCGTCTGACGCTGTTGATGACTGCGAGCTTGCTGACCTTGTCGAAGGCTTTCTCGAGGTCGAAGTACAGGGTGACAGCTGCCTTCCCGGAGGAGAGGGCGTCCGTCGCTGTTTGGGTGATGTAGGCTAGCTGGTCGGTTGTCGATCTCAGTCGCTGGAATCCCGCTTGGTTCGGGCAGTGCCCCTCGACTTGCGGGTATGCGTCGTCAAGCATGAGCTGCTCCATGCGCCTCTTCACCATTTTTTCCAGTACCTTGCATGCTGTGCTGGTGAGCGCAATTGGTCGGTACGAGGATGCTGCCGTCGCTGGCTTCCCCGGTTTCAGGATCGGGACGATGACTGCTCGCGTCCATGCGTCGGGGAGGATGCCGCTGTTCCACGACAGGTTGAGCACGTGCAGGAGTCCCTGCCGCGCTTGGGGGCCGAGGTGCATCAGCAGTTCGTTGTTGAGGTCGTCAGGCCCTGGGGATTTTCGCTCCTGCAGTTCGGACAGGGCTGCGCTCAGCTCCTCTTTGGAGAAGTCGTCTTCGGCAGCTGAGAGCTCGGGGGGTGTCTGGCCATTCGCATGTTGCGGGGTGGGTACCGATTGTGACTGTTGGTCGTTCCCTTCACTGATCTTGGCGTAGTGGCTGCAGAGGAGGTCCGCCTTAGCTTTGGGGTCGGTCACCGGGACCCCTCCGTCGACAAGCGGGAAGGCGGCCTGTTGAAGTTTGCGGCCGTCGAGTTCTCGCACAAGCCGGAAGGTGGCGCCGAGGTCGCTGCTGGTGCTCGCAGCCTGGCACCTGGTTTCCCAAGTTGTGCGTTTTGCTTCGAGGACGGCGTTGGTGGCGTCGGTGGTCAGCTTGTCCAGTTTGTCGTAGTCGTCCTGGGACAGGTGTGTAGTCTGGGCGTGTCTGCGTGATTCTTCGTTCCGCGCCCGTACCGCGCGTTTCACCTTGCTCGTGAACCACCTCTTGCGGGGGCGTGAGCTACGCTTCGTCGGGATGTGCTTGGCTGCGACCGTTCGCACCAGTCCAAGCCACTTGTGGAAGGACTCCTTCGGGTCACACCACTTCGTCACTTTGCGTGATAGCCGTTCGAGCTCCTCGGTGAAGGCGGGCCAGTCCGCTGCTGCCCAGTTCCACAGTTGACGGGCCTTGGCTGCCGGGTGTGTCGCAGCTGCTGGCGTTCGTTCAAAAGGGACGGTGTATTGGATGGCGAAGTGGTCTGATTGCCACTGGTCCAGGGTATTCCAGGTGACCTCCCCCAACTCGTAGTGGGCGAAGACGATGTCCGGCGAGGACTTGGAGTCGCGGCGCATGCGTGTGGGGTGGTCGGGGTCGTTGCACAGTGACATGCCGTTGAGGAGGGACCAGTGGTACAGATCAGTTCCCTTGTTGTCACAGCGCGCATGTTTATCCCAGGCACGGTTGTGGATGTTGAAGTCGCCAGCTATGACGGACTCCGGCGTGTGTGGTAGCAGGGATGTAGAGAAGTCATCGTGGCGTGGGTCGTTGCTAGTGCCGACTCCCGAGGGGCGGTACACATTGGTGAACGTGACGGCGCTTTCCGGTCCCGTGACTCGCACTGTGAGGGTCTCTGTTACACTAGCGTCTGGTGCGGTGGCAATGAGAGTCGCGTGTAGGTCCTCCCGCACTAGCGTTGCGATCCCGCCTCCGGAGGTGAGCGTCCCTTTACAGCGCTTCTGGGTGCGGCGTCGGAGAAATGTGGAGTAGCCCGGGAACTTGGGGTCTCCCCCCTGTGCTGCTCGGAGCTCTTGCAGATGCACGACGTCGTACCGTTGGGTTGCGAGGTGGTGCTGTAGTTCCGCTTTTTTCGCCTCGGTGAGACCGTTGCAGTTCCAGGTCAGGCACTTGAGGTGCTGTGCCGGACCAGGGTTCTGCTCGATGTCACCCGCCCGGAGGAGAAGGTCTCGCTTGGTCTCGAAGATGTGGCGCGGTCGGTTTGGGGATGGCGGGCTTCCCCGTCAGTTGAAGAGGGGCTCTTCACACAGGCGTTTCTGCACCGGCTCCGCCGGGGCCATGTGCTTCGTGCGGAGGGTTGTAGTCCGAGTCGGGGTGAGTGTCCGGCTTTTCTTCTTAGGAGTCAGCCCCGTGCGTGTCCGGGGCTTCGGGGAGGCGGACTTCGGGGGTGGGCCCTTGGTCCCCCGGTCTGGGGTGGTGGAGGCCGGGTCGGCCTTTCGAGGAAGGGGGTTGGAGCCCGGCTTGGTCTGCTTCTTCGGCTTAGATTGCGGCTTCGTTGCCGCCTCCAGGTGCTGCAGGCGAGCCTGCATCGCTCGCAGGGCGGCCGTGAACTGGCTCTCCTGGTTCACGGCCCGCTCCTCTGCCGCGGTGGCCCGCCGCTCTGCCTCGGCGGCACGCCGCTCTGCCTGCTCGAGGAGGGCTTGCACCCTGGCGAGGTTGGCGGTGGCGGTGGCTGCTGCGGCGGCGGTGGCGGCGGCGGCGGGGTCGGTGGTCGTGGTGGCGTGGGGCGTTGGGGCGTTGTCCTTCATCTCAGCGTCGATTTTGGACTTCTTCTTTTTGCTCTTGTTGCTCTTCGTCTTCTTTGTCGCCTTGTTCGCCAGCTCACTCCCCGGCACTCCCTGCGGCTGCTCCGGGGCTGCGGGAGGTGGGGTCGGCTTCGGCGGGGGCTTGGTGCGCTTTGCCCTCCGTCGGCGGGGGAAGAGCCCCAGGTCCTCGGGCTCGCGGTACCGCCGCAACACCAGGTAGGTGTTGCTGTCGACGCAGTACGCGCCGAGTTTTTGGGGGGCGGTGGGGGCGCGCAGCAGCACTGCTCGCCCGTTCGGTTCCCTGGCTGACGCCAGGATGTGGGCCTGCCAGCCTATTTCCTCTAGCAGGTCCCTGGTGCAGCGGGCGGTGTACTGTGTGGGCAGCCCTTCCAGTACATATTTCCCCTGCAGGGGGGTTGCAGCTTCGTCACCGACGACTGCTGCCGTGGCACAGTGCCCGGCGGTGTTCGGCACTGCGATGCCGAGGCCGCCCTTCACCAGGACGACCCTTCCGCTCAGCCGGCCCGCCTTCTCCTGTGCCTGCTGGATGGTGGCGTCGAGCGGCAGGCGCACGACTGTGTCGGGGTGTGTGGTGGTGTGGAAATGGGGGCGGCAGAAGATGTCGCTCTCGCCGCTCGCACGCAGCAGGTCCTTGACCTGTCGACTGTCCACACCCACCTTGAAGCGGCGGGCCCAGGTGGTGCCGGTCATCGCGATGACCGCGTCCGGCTCCGCGCCGTGGGCCCGCAGCCAGGTGCGGATGTGTGTGTGTGTGAGGGGGGTGGCTGGCGGTGCTTCCATCACCACCCACTCCCGGGTGCCCTTGGGGGCTTTCAGGCCCGGGCTGCTGCTAGCCCCGTAGTGTACGGGGTCACTGTGGAGCTGCAGCAGGTGCCGCCGCAGCCCCCGGGTCTCGCCGTCGCGCTCGACCAGGAGGGAGAGGACACGGCTGCGCCCCTTCCCCCCCTCCGTCGCCTCGACGGTCAGGATTGCCGCCGGTCCCGGCGGCGGGTGCTCCCTGCACCTCGCGATCAGGCGCTGTGCGTCGCCTTTGGCGCACAGCATAATGCCGCCCTTGGCGGCCAGCTCGTCTGTTGAGTGCCTGACGTCGGCACTCCACTCCTTCTCCCGCAACACCCATCGCTGCTTCCTCCCTGCAGCTTCGCTCGGCGCCGGCTTAGCCGACGCCTCCCCAGGGAACCCCGTCGTGGAGGGGTGCAGGGGGACAGAGGCAGCGTGGGACATTGTGTGTGTGATGTGTCAGTTGTGTTCCCCTGGCACCTCGGGGAGATGGTGGTATTTCGAAAAATACAGCAGGGTCTCTGGGATGAGGTGGCGTTGGGAAGTTGCTGGAATGTATGACTCGTCACTCAGTTGAGCCGTATCATACCTCCCATGTCCAAGGCGCCCCTTCTTGTCTCTTGGGGTCTCTGGCACCTGGGAGAGGTCAATGACTTCAGTCCCCCCAAACCGTTTTCTCTTCCGGACTGTGGGCCCGCTCCGAACAACAGAACGCGACTTCACTGCCACAGGGAATGTGCGCCTGGGTCGGGTGCCAAAAAATTGTGCCTTGGTGGTGGGGAGGACACCTTTCGGCACAAGTTTAAAAACTTCATATGCATGGCTTTCCCGATCCAGATCCCCTGCGGCAATGGCGCGCTTGGCAGTGTCCGTGTCGTGAACCACCCAATAAAGCGTTTCGCGCGGATAGGCGTGCAGTTGGGCTGGAGTCAACTTCTGCAATGTGGCAACGGTGTCTTTGAGGGGGAAGGCAACCATCCAATGCAGAGTTTGACGGTTAAAAAAAAAGAGGGCTGGGGAAGAAATAGACTGAGGATCATCAACAAAGGTATTTTTTTTACTTACCGGCAGAAGCCGATAGCCATTGTTCCGGAGTCCACTTGTGTGCTGTTCGATGGCCCGTTGCATCGTTGCCAGCGTGAACTTACCGGTCCAGTGAAAGCTCTCTGGATTGACCTCGTGTTGCAAAACCTGCATCTCCCGGAAGGTGAGAAACTGGATGCCACACTCACCCAAAAACCAGTTGAGGGAAGCCCAACCCCCCTCGTGCGTGGACTCCGACGCATGCAACACACCATCCTTCTGCCGCCCACAACCTGGAGAGGCGTGGAGGCCGAGAGGAAAACAATGCTCATTCAGGAGAGCGATCCTAGCCGCCCCAACATCATTTGCCTCAGGATCAGCCTCATCACCCACCTCCACCTCCTCTTCCTCCTCCTCCTCCTCCTCCACAGCATCCACAGCATCCACAGCCTCCTCACCATCCTCACAACCCTTGCCATCCTCACCCTGTCCCTTCTCCTCTTTCAACGCAGCAGGTGCAGTCTTCACTCTCCGGTAGAGCTCCGTGATTGTATCTACCACGGAGGGCGAGATGGTGTCGGGGAAGGTGCGGGCCTTCAAGCCAAGGGTCTCCTCCACGGCCTCGACATGGCCACTCAACTGCTCCGTCCAGTTGCGCAGGAGGAGGGCGGAGAGGTCGCGCTTCGTCTCCCCAGCCTCCACCTTCAGGCCCGCCTTGGCCAACAACGCGAACAGGGTGGGGGCGTCGAGGCGGCCCAGCCGCTCCCTCGGCTGCAGCTGCTGCCCCTTCTCCCGCAGAATGGGGAGGATTCGCCCCCACTGCGTCAGGGCAAAGCGCACACGGACGTCGTGCGACGCAGACGAGACAGCGTCGGACCCCCACGGCTTCAGCCCCGCCTTCCGCAAAAATCTGGACAGCGGTTTCGAACGAACCGGAAGGATGCCAACTGCCTCCTTCACGGACTTCAGCCGCTCCACCCAGACACGGGCATCCGCAGAGCCAGGGCCACACAGCTTCTCAGCAAAGCTGCGTGTCAGCGCCTCCTTCTGCCGCGCCACCTCCTTTCCCTTGCTCATCGCCGTGACAGGGATGGCGTGGAGGGCGCAGAGGCGGACGAGGTCAGGGTGGGCCACCCCGCTGACGGCCTTCAGCGCAGCCGCAGAAGCCCCCGTGGCGGTGTTCGCCGCGGCCTCGGTGTACATCCCGCCACGGGTCTTCTTCCGCGCCCGCTTCGCCTGGCGCAGCAAACGGCCGTACCTGTAAGGCGATGGAAAGGAATGGTTGTACGACGAATCACACTGAAAACAGGAAATGGTGATAATGAAGTAGTCTTCTTCGTGACTTGGAAAAGTCATGAAGAAGAGAGGAAGAGAGAATGACAATGAATGAGATAAAAAAAATCTATCGGTTCTGACTCTGCCAGCATATGTTGTTGCGATGTAAAAAAAAAGAACGAAGGGAGGGGAGAAAAAAGGAGGCTGAAGAGCCTGCATACCTTGCGTTGTTGCAGTTGCCATAACCCAACAGGAAGCGGTTCACCTTGCTCTGGGTAATCCCAGACAAGGCAGCAGAAGAGAGGTTGGGGGCCCTCTGCGCCAAGAACGATGCATTCCCAGCCACACACTCTGCGAGGTCTTGTGTGGAGGGTAGCGAAGGGAGGTCTTCGGGTGATGCCGACGCCATTGCAGCTTCATCGTAGCCGATGAACCTTGCCAATGTGCTCGCAAACCCCTGGATGCAGGGAACCCAGACCTCCGCAAATACATCGTGGTGATCCTTCACCACCTCCAACGCCTCAGCCCGCCCCACCTCCTCCTCACCGTGGCGGGGTTGTCCCCAATGCTTCCGCAGGGCAGGGAAGTCGTTGTCGGCGGAGTCGGCGCTCAGGTCGCGGGCGAGGAGGTGCAGCGGCCTCAGCACACCCCATCCCGCCTCGAAGTTGACCTCGAGGCGGCCCGTCTCCTCGTTCAACCGCCTGGGCTTGAGGTCGTTGAGGAACCTCAAGTACAGGCTGCCAATGAAATGGCAGGCTGCACAGTAGGCGGCGACGGTGGGGGTCCCCAGAAGAGTGAGGATCTCTGTCGCAGTCGGGGTGAACCGCTCCTCTCTCACCATCTCCAGGATGGAGGCGGAGAACTTGAGGAGGCGGGAGCACTGCTGAGGACGGGCATGCCACTTCGACCCCCGCTCACGGGCAAACCCCAGGCCCCGGGGGTAGCGCATGTCAAGTGCTTTCCCAAGCTCAGCATCCACGAAAATGACCCCGGCGGTTGACCGGCCGTTTGTCGGGTCGAGGACTGCAAGTACGCTGGCAACGTTGGCTGCCGGGTCGACCCGATGAGACATCATCAAGGCCTTCCCCGCCGTCTGCACTGCGTACTTCAGTGCGCCTCCAACCTTATGGTGCATGCACCGTAGGTGGACGATGGCGCCCCCCGCGTCCCTGGTCGCCTTCGCCTCCGTGCTAGCATGGTCGCTCAGGGTGGCGTTGCTAATACGGAGCTTGTGGGCGGAGACTATGCGGCGGACCGCCTGCAGGTTGGAGGTCTTCCCTGCAGCCTTCCCGTTCTTCAGGGGGAGGGCGGAGGCGCAGGCCCCGCGTACGCGATTCTCGTCTGCAGCGACGTGGGCGGTGACAACGTGCAGCGAGACACTACTCCGGCCCAAGGAGGAGGTGGCATCGTGGGCGAGGGAGAGGGTGGCCTTCTGCCGGTCTTTGCCTAGGCCCCCTCCGCCGGTCTGCGTCCTCGCGACATCCTCCAAGAAGACGGCGAAGGAAGCCGCTCCGCTCGGGATCTCGAATTCGCGGAGCGTCCAGCGAGAGGGGATCGGCATCTCCACCCCATCGCTCAGGAGCTTGATGATGTCGCGCAGCACCCTGCGCGACGACTCCTGACCGATGCCAGCCATCCGCAACTCCAACAGCGCCCGCAGCACCTTCATGGGGTAGGGCTCGGTGCAGGACTTCCGGCCCGTCACCCCACGAAGAACAATGTCCCCCTTGCGCCCGAGAACCTCGTGCGCAGCAGCCAACTCCTCCGTCAGCTGCGCAATGCGGTCCTTCGCCCTCAGCAAGGCCTTCTGCAAAGCCTTGACCTGCAAGACCCGCTCGGGGAGGGTCTTGGAGGGGCGCCCCACGGGGGCCGGCGGAGGCGTGCCCTGTCCGACGAAGTGGAGGCTGCACGGCCGTCCCGGCACTGCATTTCCGATGCAGTACTTCTTCTTCATCCCCCGGGTATCACTACCCTTCTCGTGAGGATGCAGAGCAGAAGACATGCAGTCGGCGTTCTCCTTCACCAGGGAGAAGAGGGCGGTGTCCGACACCTTCGCACCTGCGGGCAAGAGGGAGCGCAGGAGAGTCAGGTACTCGGCGCTGCTGATGCAGCACCACCCCTCACCAGCAGCCACAGCGTCACGCAACGCGTCCATCGCAGTCGCAACGGGGGAGTCGGTGTTGGCGTGGGAGGCGGAGTCAACGGGGCAGGCGGAGTCGGCGAGGTCGGCGAGGTCATCGAGGCTGGCGAGGTCGGCAGGGTCACTGCACACAGAAGAACCAATGTCGACATCGTCGGCGGGACTCGTCGGAGACGTCGGTGGGAGCGCGGCAGGCAGAGGTTTCGGCGGCACGGGAGTCGGTGACGGAGGCGCCTCAGGCTCATCAGGCTCGTCGTTGCCAGCAGCAGCAGGACCCCGCGTGACCGCCGAGATCACGCTCTGCGAGACGGGATCCGCATCCTCGGGGTGGGGGAGGAGCGCCGCCTGATCAGCGAGATCATCGGGCTCACCCAGAGGAGCGATCAGGACATCGTCGGGGAAGCAGCGGCCCGGGGACGAAGCAGTCAACTGCCGGATTGCCTCTTCGGAGGAGAGGGGATTGGGCCGACGGATATCTGCCAAGCAATACATCTTCTGCACGCCGTTTGAGGTCCGGCTCGTTACGGGTTTCGGCCATCCTGCGTTGCGGAGAAGCGCACCCGCGACCTTCCCCGTAGTCTCGTCTGGGATACCCTGCAGCTTGCACGCTTCCGCGAAGGTAACCAAGCCGGACATTATCAGAAGCTGTGGAACGTGCCAGTGCCTGCAGTGGGTTAGTGCTGTGTGAGCAACGTAGGTGCAGCAAAGTTAAAGTTAAGCAGTCTGCTGAGGGGTCCGCACACAACATCTGGGAGGCACGCAGAGTGACCGAGAGTGGAGGGGGCAAGGGGAGACACCGTTCTGTTTCGGTTACAATCGGTTACATGCCAAGAACAATCGGTTACAATCGGTTACATGCCAAGAACGATCGGTTACAATCGGTTACATGCCAAGAACAATCGGTTACAATCGGTTACAATCGGTTACATGACGAGGGCAATCGGTTACAATCGGTTACATGCCAAGAACAATCAGTTACAATCGGTTACATGCCAAGAACGATCGGTTACAATCGGTTACATGACGAGAACAATCGGTTACAATCGGTTACATGCCGAGAACAATCGGTTACAATCGGTTACATGCCAAGAACGATCGGTTACAATCGGTTACATGACGAGAACAATCGGTTACAATCGGTTACATGCCGAGAACAATCGGTTACAATCGGTTACATGCCAAGAACGATCGGTTACAATCGGTTACATGCCGAGAACAATCGGTTACAATCGGTTACATGCCGAGAACAATCGGTTACAATCGGTTACAGGCCAAGAACAATCGGTTACAATCGGTTACATGCCGAGAACAATCGGTTACAGGCCAAGAACAATCGGTTACAATCGGTTACATGCCAAGAACGATCGGTTACAATCGGTTACATGACGAGGACAATCGGTTACAATCGGTTACATGCCGAGAACAATCGGTTACAGGCCAAGAACAATCGGTTACAATCGGTTACATGCCAAGAACGATCGGTTACAATCGGTTACATGCCAAGAACAATCAGTTACAATCGGTTACATGACGAGAACAATCGGTTACAATCGGTTACATGCCAAGAACGATCGGTTACAATCGGTTACATGCCAAGAACAATCAGTTACAATCGGTTACATGCCAAGAACGATCGGTTACAATCGGTTACATGCCGAGAACAATCGGTTACAATCGGTTACATGCCAAGAACGATCGGTTACAATCGGTTACATGACGAGGACAATCGGTTACAATCGGTTACATGCCAAGAACGATCGGTTACAATCGGTTACATGCCGAGAACAATCGGTTACAATCGGTTACATGCCAAGAACGATCGGTTACAATCGGTTACATGACGAGGACAATCGGTTACAATCGGTGACATGCCGAGAACAATCGGTTACAATCGGTTACATGCCGAGAACAATCAGTTACAATCGGTTACATGCCAAGAACGATCGGTTACAATCGGTTACATGACGAGGACAATCGGTTACAATCGGTTACATGCCGAGAACAATCGGTTACAATCGGTTACATGACGAGGGCAATCGGTTACAATCGGTTACATGCCGAGAACAATCGGTTACAATCGGTTACAGGCCAAGAACAATCGGTTACAATCGGTTACATGCCGAGAACAATCAGTTACAATCGGTTCTTGGCATGTAACCGATTGTAACCGATTGTTCTTGGCCTGTAACCGATTGTTCTCGGCATGTAACCGATTGTAACCGATTGTTCTTGGCCTGTAACCGATTGTAACCGATTGTTCTCGGCATGTAACCGATTGTAACCGATTGTTCTCGGCATGTAACCGATTGTAACCGATTGTTCTCGTCATGTAACCGATTGTAACCGATCGTTCTTGGCATGTAACCGATTGTAACCGATTGTTCTCGTCATGTAACCGATTGTAACCGATCGTTCTTGGCATGTAACCGATTGTAACTGATTGTTCTTGGCATGTAACCGATTGTAACCGATTGTTCTCGGCATGTAACCGATTGTAACCGATTGTCCTCGTCATGTAACCGATTGTAACCGATCGTTCTTGGCATGTAACCGATTGTAACTGATTGTTCTCGGCATGTAACCGATTGTAACCGATTGTTCTCGGCATGTCACCGATTGTAACCGATTGTCCTCGTCATGTAACCGATTGTAACCGATCGTTCCTGGCATGTAACCGATTGTAACCGATTGTTCTCGGCATGTAACCGATTGTAACCGATCGTTCTTGGCATGTAACCGATTGTAACTGATTGTTCTTGGCATGTAACCGATTGTAACCGATCGTTCTTGGCATGTAACCGATTGTAACCGATTGTTCTCGTCATGTAACCGATTGTAACTGATTGTTCTTGGCATGTAACCGATTGTAACCGATCGTTCTTGGCATGTAACCGATTGTAACCGATTGTTCTTGGCCTGTAACCGATTGTTCTCGGCATGTAACCGATTGTAACCGATTGTCCTCGTCATGTAACCGATTGTAACCGATCGTTCTTGGCATGTAACCGATTGTAACCGATTGTTCTTGGCCTGTAACCGATTGTTCTCGGCATGTAACCGATTGTAACCGATTGTTCTTGGCCTGTAACCGATTGTAACCGATTGTTCTCGGCATGTAACCGATTGTAACCGATTGTTCTCGGCATGTAACCGATTGTAACCGATCGTTCTTGGCATGTAACCGATTGTAACCGATTGTTCTCGGCATGTAACCGATTGTAACCGATTGTTCTCGTCATGTAACCGATTGTAACCGATCGTTCTTGGCATGTAACCGATTGTAACCGATTGTTCTCGGCATGTAACCGATTGTAACCGATTGTTCTCGTCATGTAACCGATTGTAACCGATCGTTCTTGGCATGTAACCGATTGTAACTGATTGTTCTTGGCATGTAACCGATTGTAACCGATTGCCCTCGTCATGTAACCGATTGTAACCGATTGTAACCGATTGTTCTTGGCATGTAACCGATTGTAACCGATCGTTCTTGGCATGTAACCGATTGTAACCGATTGTTCTTGGCATGTAACCGATTGTAACCGAAACAGAACGGTGTCTCCCCTTGCCCCCTCCACTCTCGGTCACTCTGCGTGCCTCCCAGATGTTGTGTGCGGACCCCTCAGCAGACTGCTTAACTTTAACTTTGCTGCACCTACGTTGCTCACACAGCACTAACCCACTGCAGGCACTGGCACGTTCCACAGCTTCTGATAATGTCCGGCTTGGTTACCTTCGCGGAAGCGTGCAAGCTGCAGGGTATCCCAGACGAGACTACGGGGAAGGTCGCGGGTGCGCTTCTCCGCAACGCAGGATGGCCGAAACCCGTAACGAGCCGGACCTCAAACGGCGTGCAGAAGATGTATTGCTTGGCAGATATCCGTCGGCCCAATCCCCTCTCCTCCGAAGAGGCAATCCGGCAGTTGACTGCTTCGTCCCCGGGCCGCTGCTTCCCCGACGATGTCCTGATCGCTCCTCTGGGTGAGCCCGATGATCTCGCTGATCAGGCGGCGCTCCTCCCCCACCCCGAGGATGCGGATCCCGTCTCGCAGAGCGTGATCTCGGCGGTCACGCGGGGTCCTGCTGCTGCTGGCAACGACGAGCCTGATGAGCCTGAGGCGCCTCCGTCACCGACTCCCGTGCCGCCGAAACCTCTGCCTGCCGCGCTCCCACCGACGTCTCCGACGAGTCCCGCCGACGATGTCGACATTGGTTCTTCTGTGTGCAGTGACCCTGCCGACCTCGCCAGCCTCGATGACCTCGCCGACCTCGCCGACTCCGCCTGCCCCGTTGACTCCGCCTCCCACGCCAACACCGACTCCCCCGTTGCGACTGCGATGGACGCGTTGCGTGACGCTGTGGCTGCTGGTGAGGGGTGGTGCTGCATCAGCAGCGCCGAGTACCTGACTCTCCTGCGCTCCCTCTTGCCCGCAGGTGCGAAGGTGTCGGACACCGCCCTCTTCTCCCTGGTGAAGGAGAACGCCGACTGCATGTCTTCTGCTCTGCATCCTCACGAGAAGGGTAGTGATACCCGGGGGATGAAGAAGAAGTACTGCATCGGAAATGCAGTGCCGGGACGGCCGTGCAGCCTCCACTTCGTCGGACAGGGCACGCCTCCGCCGGCCCCCGTGGGGCGCCCCTCCAAGACCCTCCCCGAGCGGGTCTTGCAGGTCAAGGCTTTGCAGAAGGCCTTGCTGAGGGCGAAGGACCGCATTGCGCAGCTGACGGAGGAGTTGGCTGCTGCGCACGAGGTTCTCGGGCGCAAGGGGGACATTGTTCTTCGTGGGGTGACGGGCCGGAAGTCCTGCACCGAGCCCTACCCCATGAAGGTGCTGCGGGCGCTGTTGGAGTTGCGGATGGCTGGCATCGGTCAGGAGTCGTCGCGCAGGGTGCTGCGCGACATCATCAAGCTCCTGAGCGATGGGGTGGAGATGCCGATCCCCTCTCGCTGGACGCTCCGCGAATTCGAGATCCCGAGCGGAGCGGCTTCCTTCGCCGTCTTCTTGGAGGATGTCGCGAGGACGCAGACCGGCGGAGGGGGCCTAGGCAAAGACCGGCAGAAGGCCACCCTCTCCCTCGCCCACGATGCCACCTCCTCCTTGGGCCGGAGTAGTGTCTCGCTGCACGTTGTCACCGCCCACGTCGCTGCAGACGAGAATCGCGTACGCGGGGCCTGCGCCTCCGCCCTCCCCCTGAAGAACGGGAAGGCTGCAGGGAAGACCTCCAACCTGCAGGCGGTCCGCCGCATAGTCTCCGCCCACAAGCTCCGTATTAGCAACGCCACCCTGAGCGACCATGCTAGCACGGAGGCGAAGGCGACCAGGGACGCGGGGGGCGCCATCGTCCACCTACGGTGCATGCACCATAAGGTTGGAGGCGCACTGAAGTACGCAGTGCAGACGGCGGGGAAGGCCTTGATGATGTCTCATCGGGTCGACCCGGCAGCCAACGTTGCCAGCGTACTTGCAGTCCTCGACCCGACAAACGGCCGGTCAACCGCCGGGGTCATTTTCGTGGATGCTGAGCTTGGGAAAGCACTTGACATGCGCTACCCCCGGGGCCTGGGGTTTGCCCGTGAGCGGGGGTCGAAGTGGCATGCCCGTCCTCAGCAGTGCTCCCGCCTCCTCAAGTTCTCCGCCTCCATCCTGGAGATGGTGAGAGAGGAGCGGTTCACCCCGACTGCGACAGAGATCCTCACTCTTCTGGGGACCCCCACCGTCGCCGCCTACTGTGCAGCCTGCCATTTCATTGGCAGCCTGTACTTGAGGTTCCTCAACGACCTCAAGCCCAGGCGGTTGAACGAGGAGACGGGCCGCCTCGAGGTCAACTTCGAGGCGGGATGGGGTGTGCTGAGGCCGCTGCACCTCCTCGCCCGCGACCTGAGCGCCGACTCCGCCGACAACGACTTCCCTGCCCTGCGGAAGCATTGGGGACAACCCCGCCACGGTGAGGAGGAGGTGGGGCGGGCTGAGGCGTTGGAGGTGGTGAAGGATCACCACGATGTATTTGCGGAGGTCTGGGTTCCCTGCATCCAGGGGTTTGCGAGCACATTGGCAAGGTTCATCGGCTACGATGAAGCTGCAATGGCGTCGGCATCACCCGAAGACCTCCCTTCGCTACCCTCCACACAAGACCTCGCAGAGTGTGTGGCTGGGAATGCATCGTTCTTGGCGCAGAGGGCCCCCAACCTCTCTTCTGCTGCCTTGTCTGGGATTACCCAGAGCAAGGTGAACCGCTTCCTGTTGGGTTATGGCAACTGCAACAACGCAAGGTATGCAGGCTCTTCAGCCTCCTTTTTTCTCCCCTCCCTTCGTTCTTTTTTTTTACATCGCAACAACATATGCTGGCAGAGTCAGAACCGATAGATTTTTTTTATCTCATTCATTGTCATTCTCTCTTCCTCTCTTCTTCATGACTTTTCCAAGTCACGAAGAAGACTACTTCATTATCACCATTTCCTGTTTTCAGTGTGATTCGTCGTACAACCATTCCTTTCCATCGCCTTACAGGTACGGCCGTTTGCTGCGCCAGGCGAAGCGGGCGCGGAAGAAGACCCGTGGCGGGATGTACACCGAGGCCGCGGCGAACACCGCCACGGGGGCTTCTGCGGCTGCGCTGAAGGCCGTCAGCGGGGTGGCCCACCCTGACCTCGTCCGCCTCTGCGCCCTCCACGCCATCCCTGTCACGGCGATGAGCAAGGGAAAGGAGGTGGCGCGGCAGAAGGAGGCGCTGACACGCAGCTTTGCTGAGAAGCTGTGTGGCCCTGGCTCTGCGGATGCCCGTGTCTGGGTGGAGCGGCTGAAGTCCGTGAAGGAGGCAGTTGGCATCCTTCCGGTTCGTTCGAAACCGCTGTCCAGATTTTTGCGGAAGGCGGGGCTGAAGCCGTGGGGGTCCGACGCTGTCTCGTCTGCGTCGCACGACGTCCGTGTGCGCTTTGCCCTGACGCAGTGGGGGCGAATCCTCCCCATTCTGCGGGAGAAGGGGCAGCAGCTGCAGCCGAGGGAGCGGCTGGGCCGCCTCGACGCCCCCACCCTGTTCGCGTTGTTGGCCAAGGCGGGCCTGAAGGTGGAGGCTGGGGAGACGAAGCGCGACCTCTCCGCCCTCCTCCTGCGCAACTGGACGGAGCAGTTGAGTGGCCATGTCGAGGCCGTGGAGGAGACCCTTGGCTTGAAGGCCCGCACCTTCCCCGACACCATCTCGCCCTCCGTGGTAGATACAATCACGGAGCTCTACCGGAGAGTGAAGACTGCACCTGCTGCGTTGAAAGAGGAGAAGGGACAGGGTGAGGATGGCAAGGGTTGTGAGGATGGTGAGGAGGCTGTGGATGCTGTGGATGCTGTGGAGGAGGAGGAGGAGGAGGAAGAGGAGGTGGAGGTGGGTGATGAGGCTGATCCTGAGGCAAATGATGTTGGGGCGGCTAGGATCGCTCTCCTGAATGAGCATTGTTTTCCTCTCGGCCTCCACGCCTCTCCAGGTTGTGGGCGGCAGAAGGATGGTGTGTTGCATGCGTCGGAGTCCACGCACGAGGGGGGTTGGGCTTCCCTCAACTGGTTTTTGGGTGAGTGTGGCATCCAGTTTCTCACCTTCCGGGAGATGCAGGTTTTGCAACACGAGGTCAATCCAGAGAGCTTTCACTGGACCGGTAAGTTCACGCTGGCAACGATGCAACGGGCCATCGAACAGCACACAAGTGGACTCCGGAACAATGGCTATCGGCTTCTGCCGGTAAGTAAAAAAAATACCTTTGTTGATGATCCTCAGTCTATTTCTTCCCCAGCCCTCTTTTTTTTTAACCGTCAAACTCTGCATTGGATGGTTGCCTTCCCCCTCAAAGACACCGTTGCCACATTGCAGAAGTTGACTCCAGCCCAACTGCACGCCTATCCGCGCGAAACGCTTTATTGGGTGGTTCACGACACGGACACTGCCAAGCGCGCCATTGCCGCAGGGGATCTGGATCGGGAAAGCCATGCATATGAAGTTTTTAAACTTGTGCCGAAAGGTGTCCTCCCCACCACCAAGGCACAATTTTTTGGCACCCGACCCAGGCGCACATTCCCTGTGGCAGTGAAGTCGCGTTCTGTTGTTCGGAGCGGGCCCACAGTCCGGAAGAGAAAACGGTTTGGGGGGACTGAAGTCATTGACCTCTCCCAGGTGCCAGAGACCCCAAGAGACAAGAAGGGGCGCCTTGGACATGGGAGGTATGATACGGCTCAACTGAGTGACGAGTCATACATTCCAGCAACTTCCCAACGCCACCTCATCCCAGAGACCCTGCTGTATTTTTCGAAATACCACCATCTCCCCGTCACAGATACTGTGCAGGAAGGTGACGGCTTTTTTCTTTCCCTCCTCCGTTTCAACCGTTTTTCTGCGTACCAGTCAGTCCGCGCTCTGCGTGAGAGTGCCTTTGGTGACGCAACAAACATGAAACACGACCTGGAGGTGTACCTCATGAAAATACACAAGGATACCCTTGCTTCTGTTTTTGAAGAGAAGGGGGAGAAGAACCTGCCCGTACATGAAAGGCACCAGTCTCTCGTTCACTGGCGCAAGAGTATGTGCAAAGCGGCGGAAGATGAAAAGGTGACCCAACGTGGTGGTTCTTTTGCCCTGCATTTTTTTGTGAATGTGCACCAGATTCGCTTGAGAATTATTACTCAGAACAAGGAAGGTAAACCCAGGGTCAGGGAGTTACGGCCTCGCACATGGTGTGAGAAGGCAAAGAACTGGGAAGCAGGAAGTACGGCTTCTCTCCCTACTATCTTCCTTTACCAGTACCGGCAGGATACCCAAACGAATTTTTACTCCCTCCACCTCCCCACTGAGCGTGACTTTTCCCGTGCTTCAAGTGTTTTTTATAGAATTCAGAACATGGGTCCAAACGTGGAAAACGCACAAGAACAAATGGAGCAAGAGGATATGCGGAGGAAGGCGGTCCCCATGGCACTCCCCTGTCCCGGTCCACGGAGGCCCCACGTACCTGACAAGGGCATCGACAATCCCGCGTCTCGTCATGATACCCTCACGCAACGTCTTCTCTTGTTTTCCCTGAGCACAGTCAATGTGCCTGGTGATGGGAATTGCCTGTTTCATGCTTTTCATGAATGTCTCACAGGCAACCCACGTGGGGGCGCTTCCCTTCGCGAAGAAGCCGTCAATTTTGTGACTGCAATGGCGGCTTCTCTTTCATGCAGAGAGGTGCAACCGGAAGTGGAGGCGGTGAGAATGTGGGGAAATCTCCCGTACCATCCCTGCCAACCCCTTGACGACGGTAGTGAGCCATACGTGCTTACCCGTTTAAGAACGAGAAGGTATGCAGAGGATGACGAAATTTCTGTTCTTTCCACAATGAAGAATGTCTTGATCACAGTCGTCACGAACATGATTTATCCTGGTAATCATGATGACTTTGCTTCAGGATTTAACAGTTATGTCCCCCTTTCTTACAACTTCACCTCCATTGACACCACCCTCCAGGATTTTCCTCCAGACAGACGTGTGACCCTGGCTAACCTGGGTCAGGCTGGGGTTGGGGATCATTTCATGTGGATCAAAGGGACACAGGCCAACTTGGAAGCCACACATCGCAAGGGTTTGCGTTCTGTTTCAACAAGAGCTGGGACCTGACACAGGCCAATCAAGGGGTTGCCCCCCCCCCCCCCACTCCTGGTGTAGTGGTAGTGACTACAAAAAGGACTAACATTGCAAGAAGGTGCTGGGAGGCTTGCTTTTCCATTCACTCTCGACGATCAAACCCCCCCCCCCCCACTTCACTTTTCCATTCACTCTCGACAATCAAGCCCCCACTTCTTGACTGCCCCCCCCCCATGTTACTTTCAACAAACTTTGCCCATCCTTCAATCTTCCATTCGATCAGTTTGGCTTTTTCCAAAGCCTCGTTTTCCTTTTATTTCAATAGTCCACACCTAAACGGCGTACGCCTTGGCAAGCGTTTGAAAGGACAGCCTTGGGATTGCAGCTCACTGGAATCGCTGAAGGAAGCCCCCCGCCCCCCCCCCCCCCGCCCCCACCCCCACCCACTCTCCCTTTCACAAGTCACGATACATTCCCACACCATACTGTTCCATGTGCACTCCATCCAACAGGACCGCAAAAAAAAAATTTCTCCCAAAAAAAAATATTTCTGGAAACCAGCTTGGCGAAAAAAAATATTTTCGCCACGGGATTTTTGGCTGGGGGAAAAAAAGTCCGAGTTCCCTGCCCTGGAGGTCAGATTTCTTTTCAACTATTTCTCAAAGCCCTGAACTCTGACGCACAGCAGGCCAAGCTGGTCGATACATCGACAGCGAAATTTGTGCCCTCGGTCGGACTTCACGACTGTGTCAAAGGCAGGCACAGGCCTCCTGGAGGGGGGTGAAGACTATGCTTCGCCAGTTCCGTCGAGAAGTTGCTAACAGTCATGTACACTTTGGTTGTTTATGGTTTACACTTCCCCGCAAGACTTGCTCGATGATGTCCTCAAGTATGCGAGGTTATTTGGAGTCCGGCCTCCCAGTTTCCGCTCTGCGGGCTTCATTTGATGACATTCAGGTCATCCAGACGGACAAAATAATGCAGAGGAAAACCTCGTTCGGGCAATTTGGCAACGGCAAGTACGCGTGTTGGGGCGGAGGTTCCAGAAGGGCGCTCATGACTGACCGAGCGGGTCGAGGTTTCGGCGCCCGAAGGGCGCCGAAAAAAATTGAGGGGTAAAAAAAAATTCTGGCAAAATCGAGGGTCGAGAAAATTTTTTCGCCACCGGAAAAACCAGATTTTGGTGTCAGGATACAGCCTGCCGTCCACACCCAAAAAACACCCCCAGGGGGTCACGCTGGGGCTGTTATGGCACTTTTTCACCTGTGGACGGTTGTGGACGCTTGTGGACAGTTGTGTCCGGTCTACCAGGACCGACGTCAGGCGCCAGGGGGGACGGCGGTTACGAAGCCTGTGACAGCTAGCTGTTGCATTATATCGTCAAATAACAGCTAGCTGATGCATTTGTGAGTAACAGCTAGCTGTAGAATGTCATTTGCGAGGAACAGCTAGCTGTGGCATTATATTGCCAAATAACAGCTAGCTGTTACATTTGCGAGTAACAGCTAGCTGTAGAATGGCATTTGCGAGTAACAGCTAGCTGTTGCCTTATATTGCCAAATAACAGCTAGCTGTAGAATGTCATTTGCGAGGAACAGCTAGCTGTGGCATTATATTGCCAAATAACAGCTAGCTGTTACATTTGCGAGTAACAGCTAGCTGTAGAATGGCATTTGCGAGTAACAGCTAGCTGTTGCCTTATATTGCCAAATAACAGCTAGCTGTAGAATGTCATTTGCGAGGAACAGCTAGCTGTGGCATTATATTGCCAAATAACAGCTAGCTGTTACATTTGCGAGTAACAGCTAGCTGTAGAATGGCATTTGCGAGTAACAGCTAGCTGTTGCCTTATATTGCCAAATAACAGCTAGCTGTAGAATGTCATTTGCGAGGAACAGCTAGCTGTGGCATTATATTGCCAAATAACAGCTAGCTGTTACATTTGCGAGTAACAGCTAGCTGTAGAATGGCATTTGCGAGTAACAGCTAGCTGTTGCCTTATATTGCCAAATAACAGCTAGCTGTTGCATTTGTGAGTAACAGCTAGCTGTAGAATGTCATTTGCGAGGAACAGCTAGCTGTAGAATGTCCTTTGTGAGTAACAGCTAGCTGTTGCATTATATTGCCAAATAACAGATAGCTGTTGCATTTGCGAGGAACAGCTAGCTGTAGAATGGCATTTGCGAGGAACAGCTAGCTGTAGAATGTCCTTTGTGAGTAACAGCTAGCTGTTGCATTATATTGCCAAATAACAGCTAGCTGTTGCATTTGTGAGTAACAGCTAGCTGTAGAATGTCATTTGCGAGGAACACCTCGCTGTTGCATTATATTGCCAAATCACAGATTGCTGTGGCATTTTATTGGCCAGTAACAGCTAGCTGTGGCTTTTCTGAGTACCAGCTCGTTGTCATGTGGCATTTTCGTGAAACTCCTCGCTGTTGCATTTCCGAGTGAGAGATTGCTGTTTCTTGGCATTGGAATGTCACGGGGCGCAGCATTTCTGAATGCCATTTCTGTGACGGAGTCCACAGTCGCCCAGTGACCCCTCCCCTCCCGAATCAGGCCCCCCCCTCCCCTCCGGAACGGACTTCCAAAGGACTATCATTTCGAGAAGGTGGGAGCGTCGCTTTTTTGATTCGCTCTCGACAGTCTGTCTCCCCTCCCCAACCTGTCGTTGTAGCCCTTGTGCCTGTCAGTGCCACCGCTTTTCTGCACTGCTCATCCCCACCGGCAGGAGGTTTTTTGGTCAGCCACACTTACGATGCCCCCGAGAGTTCCTGTGAACGTGGATGAGTTGAAGGCCGCTATTGCATCTCTGGGGTCTCGCCGCAAGTGTCAGAAGCTACCGGCTCTCCTCCTCGCCAGGCTCGCTGCACGACAGCCAGGTGTCAAGAAGATGTCTATCGCTCAATGCCTCGCTGACTGCTGTCAGGAGGATGGAGGTATTCCTGGAGTGACGTGTTACCCGCCTAACAATTAATAAAGAGTGATCAACGGTGACAACACCCGTGCAGGGTTACCCACTTGACAATTAACAAAGAGGGCTCAACACCCGTGCAGGGTTAACCCGCCTAACAATTAGTAAAGAGCGATCAACAGTGACAACACCCGTGCAGGGTTTACCCGCCTAACAATTAATAAAGAGTGATCAACGGTGACAACACCCGTGCAGGGTTACCTACCTGACAATTAATAAAGGAGGGATCAACACATGATGAGGCACGGGAGGGTGGCAAAAGGCCCCCAGACCCCAGAAATCACCGAAAAATGACATTCTCGATGTGCGGTGGGTCTGGTTTCTAGGTTTTTCGGGAGAAAATTGGCCAAAATAAAGCCCTCAAGACTCTTGGAGCGGCCTGACTATTTAGTGTCTTTGTCGCAGCAAGGGGGCGATATATACCGCTTTTTTATTGATTTCACGTGTCAGTGTTTGACTTTTTCGCAACTTCATTTCTTCCTTTTCTCCCTCTCCAACCCCACCCGTGACACCACCAGGGTTTAGCTAGCCCTGGTCCGATTTAACACCCCAGCCCCACGTCACTTTCCACAGGCCGCCAGGCGCGTCAGCGTCGGCGACCGCCCGCCCCCAGTCTGAGAGGCATCAGCCGAATCTCGGTGGAGGCGGGCACAAAACAAAAGGGAGAGTCGTCACTGTGCATATCAGCACGGTCCCGCCCTCTGTGCCAGACCAACACACCACCAAAGGAAAAGAGGAAGAGGCGACGTAAGGCAATGCCTCCGTGCGGCCAGGAGAACACGAAATAGCGACCCCCTCAACGGGGAATGCTACGAGCACGGCCAAAAATCGTTCAAAAATCGTTCAATAATTTCGGAGACAAAATTTTGTTAGGGATTTCCGTTTGCTATGCCTCCTCTAATCGGTTACATGCCAAGAACGATCGGTTACAATCGGTTACATGACGAGGACAATCGGTGACAATCGGTTACATGCCAAGAACGATCGGTTACAATCGGTTACATGACGAGGACAATCGGTTACAATCGGATACATGCCAAGAACAATCGGTTACAATCGGTTACAATCGGTTACATGCCGAGAACAATCGGTTACAGTCGGTGACCTACCGAGAACAATCTCGCATCCTGGAGCAACCTATTGGCAGACCGTCCACAACCGTCTACAGACGAAAAAGAGACGTACCGTCCCCATCGTGACCAACTGGGGGTGTTTTTTGGGTGTGGACGGTCCGCCCGCAGCCTAGCAACCTCCAGTAACCTCTTGGCAGACCGTCCACAGCCGCAATATTTGCCCCAATATTTGCCCCAATATTGACCACCTGGGGGTGATTTTTGGGTGTGGACGGTCTGCCTGAGGCCGTAGAATGCGAAAAAACCGATTTTGGTACTCTATTGGCCTGTGGTGGCCCGTAGAAATGGAGTGTTTGCGATTTTGAGCCATTTTCCTAAGGAAACTGGCCCAGTTGGCTGGAAAATGTGAATTTTTGAATTTAAAATGCAACATCGAGCATTTAGAGAGTGTGGACGGTTGTGGACGGTCGTCCCGGACCGATTTGGGACCACTTTTGGTATAGGGTCGAAAAGACAATGCGATTTTAAAAAAAATAATTTTTTAGACAGCCAGGTCAGCAGGCTATGCCTCCTCTAGATTCAGTGCGAAATAATGGTCATCGTGGATTCCGCGAGCCAAATTAGGTAGTCATTTTTCTGCTTGCGTTTTTTTAGTTGTATTTTTTTCGCGAATCTGGGCCATAAAATGGATTTTGGTGGGCGACCGAAATCCACCCCATGGGCTGCAGGGAATCGGATTCCTGGAATCGAGAATCCGATTCCGGAATCGAAAAACCGAGTGGAATCCGATTCCACAAAAAAAGTCAAAAAATAGATTTCCCATTGGGTGACACTTGGTTTTTCATGGTTTTTTTTAGGAGAGGGGGCCCGGTGCCTGCGCGCGTCCTGTCGTACTGTGGCTGCTTGGTGGGGCTAGCGCAGCAGGTTCTACTTTTGCTTCTACGGGCTCTTAGCACTGTAACATGAACTACACAAACAACAAAGCTCTAGGGCAAACAAACCGCGCACTGGCCGGGGTTGAGCTGCGTGGGGCTCCGTGCTGGCGGCATGAACAAGGGGCTGTAGGCAAATCTACCATTCACAAGGGGCAGCCCGCTGGTGAGGGGAAAGGGGGGCGAGGTAAAGGGGGGGGGGGGGCAGGGGGGGAGAGGCGAAAGCGACTGACAGCGAGGGCGTGGACCGACTCCGCTGGCGCATTCACCGGAAGAAAGGGGAAGGGGGCACGGGGGTGGGGAACGGGAGGGGGGGGGGGGGGAGGGGCGAAAGGAAAGAGGGGGGTAGGGGGGGGGGGGGAGCCGACCTACGGCTATCTCGCTCCCCTGGCGGCCCTACTCCCCTGGCTCTGGGACCCCTGGGAACTCCGCTGCGAAGACCCCCGCGCCCCTGGCCGGCTCGCCCGCGCCCGCTTGCCTGCCCGCGCCCTCAGACGACAACAGACCACGTTGTACGCCTCCGCCTGTGAGGCCTTGTCATCCCCCAACTCGGCCCACCAAGCCTGAATGGCCCGGAGCGCCGCCTCCTGCTCCTCCTGCGGTCGGTGCACGTCGGGGCAGAACTGCTCCTCCCACTCCCCCACCGTCGTGGCCCCGTCGTCCTCATCCATCTCCTGACCACGCTGCGGCGATGCCGACTCCCGCTTCCGCTTCGGCTGCGACGACATCGAGGTGGCTGGTGCTTGCGCAGGGTTGGAGCCTTCCTCGGTGGCGGTCGGGTCGGAGCGGCCGGTGGCCGGGGCGCCGGTGGGTGCAGGAGGGGGATCACCTTCTCGTCGAGGGGGATCACCCTGGTCCTGCGGCTGCGGGACCCTCGCAGGCGGCTCCTCCGCGTCCCGAGGCCCCAGATCCATACAGGTCTCCCCCTGATCCACGCATTCCCCACACGCCCTGCAATCGCAACCGAAACAACGCCAGTGTTCGACTGCGGTATCCACCGCCTCTGCACAGCGGGCACAGTAAAAGCGGCGGCGCGACGGCTGGGACGGCACCTGGCACATGGGGAGGCCCTGCTCCCCCCCTGGACAGCCAGTCCGCCCCAACACCGGCGAGGGGGCGAGGGCAGACACTGCCTCCGCCAGAGGTGGGGGCACCAAAAGGGGGGTGTAGTGCTTTCCCTGATGCTTGACTCCAAGCACTCCGACGAAAGGCTTCACCCGGGGGCGGTGGACCGTGGGGGGCGCTTGATCAGATAGGACCACCACAGCCCACCCCGACCCCAGCGCAAGTCCATGTACTGCTAACCCCGGTGGGGTTTTTCATGGTTTTGTACGGGAAAAAGACAATGCGATTTTTCGTGATTTTTCACCTCGGATGACGAGTAGGCGCCGCCCCGGCGCCGGGGGTTTGGGGGGCTCTGCCCCCCAACCCCGCCGGAGGCGAAATTTTTTTTGGGCCTTTTTTGTTAAGGTGTACCGAAAATCGACTTTTTTCGGGAGAACATCCTCGGCCGCGCACTTTACGTGCGCGTGCGGGGGAGGGGGGGGGGGGGAAGCCCGCCGCAGGCGCCGGAAATTTTTGGGGTCTAAAAAAGAAGGTGTACCGAAAATCGACTTTTTTCGGGAGAACACGTCCTGGGCCGCGCACTTTCCGTGCGCGTGCGGGGGGGGGGGGGGGGCAGAGAGCCCGCCGCAGGCGCCGGAAATTTTTGGGTCGACAAAAGAAGGTGTACCGAAAATCAACTTTTTCGACCAAGTCTTGCCAATTTTCGGCACTTTTGGAGCGCCATTCTCAGAAGAAATCCTCGGCAGGGGTGGGGGGGTGGGGGTCAACAGCCCGCCGCAGGCGCCGGAAATTTTCAGGCGTGGTTTCGTATGTTGTGTTGCCGTTGTGTTGGCCGGAAGTATTCAGGGACACTTCAGGGACGGAGAGCCAGCCCCCTGGCCCAACCAAAAACCGGATTTTTCGGCCAAAAATTCGAAATTTTCGCATGGTGTGCGAATGTGTTGAGAGTAACGGAAAATGCCCAAATTTTCATGTATCGAAAGAGTTGGTGAGCAATTCGTCCTTCTGTTCAATTCGACCCAAAACTGCCACCAGCCATTTTCTAAGGGCTTCTGGGTGGGTTCTGACCAGAAAAATGGCTGAAAAATGGACGGAAACCCCCAAAAACCACCCAGAAATGGCCAGAAATCGGTGTTTGGGCCCATTTTTCACCCAGAAACACGTTTTTGGGCCTCTGTGAAAATTTCGATTTTTTGACATTTTTCGCGATTTTCTACAACTACTCGCCCACACAAAAACCGTTTTTTAGCAGGGAAATGCAACAAATCAACGAATTAAGCCGTTTTAACCCCTTTCGTGCACTTTTTGGTCCCAGAAGGGGGTATATGGGGTGTTGGGGTCCCCCTACGACTTGTCCATTTTTCGACATTTTTGGGTCAGATTCCGGAATCCGATTCTCGATTCCGGAATCGGTGGAATCCGATTCTGGATTCTGGAATCGGATTCCACCGATTCCACGATTCCGGAATCGGTGATTTCGATTCCGGAATCGGATTCCACAATTTTGGAATCGGCGTTTTCGATTCCGGAATCCGATTCCACTCTTTTTCTGGAATCGTGGAATCCGGATTCTGATTCGGAATCCGGATTCCACGATTCCCGGAATCGAAGATTTTTATTTGGAATCCGATTCAATGCAGCCCATGCCCTACGACTTGTCCATTTTTCGACATTTTTGGGTCAGATTCCGGAATCCGATTCTCGATTCCGGAATCGGTGGAATCCGATTCTGGATTCTGGAATCGGATTCCACCGATTCCACGATTCCGGAATCGGTGATTTCGATTCCGGAATCGGATTCCACAATTTTGGAATCGGCGTTTTCGATTCCGGAATCCGATTCCACTCTTTTTCTGGAATCGTGGAATCCGGATTCTGATTCGGAATCCGGATTCCACGATTCCCGGAATCGAAGATTTTTATTTGGAATCCGATTCAATGCAGCCCATGGACTCACAACATGGCGATTTGGTGCAAATTTCAGAGAAAATCCCACGTGCTACTGCGAACGACGAGACTCGGACGTCCCTGGGGAGGGAACCCCCTGGTCCCACGCATGCAGGTGTGTGGTCCGAAGAGCCAGTGGTACGGCTGGCCGACACCACAAGTGCAGCTCGTGGCGGTCGGACACAGGAGGCCAGCAGGGGCGCAGTACCGGAGGCACGTGCAGGGGCCCCTTGGTGGGTGGGTCAAGGCAATCAGTCACGGCGCAACGTGTTCCAGGCGGGCGAGGCTGTCATGGCGTTCGGCACTAACCTTCACCAGGTTTTTGGTTCCCCACACGGCCGCGACACCCTCTTCGTCTAGAGTGGGTCCGCGACTCGGAGTACAGAGCCGATCCACCCGCACCGATGTCCAACACCGCCGACTCCGGGCCACCCTCCAAATCCGCCCGTAGAGGGGCGCTGGAGGACGGCCCGGAGGTCATCGACGCGCTACCTTCACCCCCCTCGCGGTCGGCTTCATGGAGAAACTGGTGAAGGCGATGGCGGGGGTGCGGACACCAAGGCCAATGTGGGACATCGGTGCAGGAGACGGTTCCCGCTGCACGGGGAGGCGAAGTGTATTAAGGGACAACGTCGGAGGGGCTGATCCCCGAGGCGATGGTGCGCCTGGTCAGAAGCGAGCTGAGCGGCGTGGTAGGCCCACCCCGCGCTCACGGAGGCACGGAGCAGGAAGGAGGCACGGGGGACGGCTACGACGCGAGTACAGCAGGCCGCGAAGCAGGATGGTATCCGTCGTCTACGGGAGAAGCTGCGCCGCCTCAACAGGGAGGCCCACAACGGGGGCCCTCGCCGAGTGATAAAAAGTGAGAAGTCAGCCATGTTTGGCTGAAAACTGACGACTCGTGACTCACAGTGACTCGGCGCGAGGACCCCCAACGTCCCACGACGCACTGTGGTTCCGGGTTGCTATGGCCCACGCTTACCAGGACAACCGACCGGCAGGGGATGTCCTGTCAATCCCCCCCGGGACATTGGTGTACTTGGTGGATTCCCCCCACGAACGCCTTTAGTCGAGTGGCTTCGCCACGGTCAGGGAGACTTGGAATAGGGAGGAGCGCGCGCGAGGTTTTTGTTGCTGCTTGGTTGCTGTTGTTTGCTGTGTTGTTTCTCATCACTGTTGCTGCATAGTGCAGTTTCCGCCACGTGCGTTGCACGGTTGGACGGGGGCGCGACCACCACCACCCTTCATCAGGAAATCGGGTTGTGTGTGCGTTGGTGATCGGCCCCTCTCGCAGATCTTGACTAGTCAGGCTGGCCCCCCTCCCCTCTCCGGCCCTCTGGGCAAACTATTGCTTTGTTGTGCTTCTCGCGTCGCGCGAAGATACTTGCTCCACACTATTCACTAAATCTCCGATTCCCCCCGATTCCCCCCAGCACATTCGTGTACTTGGCGGATTCCCCCCGATTCCCCCCAGTACATAGTCATACTTGGCGGATTTCCCCCGATTGCCCCCAGCGCATAGTCATGCTTGGCGGATTCCCCCCGATTCCCCCCAGAACATAGTCAGGCTTGGCGGATTTCCCCCGATTCCCCCCAGTACATTCGTGTACTTGGCGGATTCCCCCCGATTCCCCCCAGTACATTGTCGTACTTGGACGATTCCCCCCGATTTCCCCCAGTACATTGTCATACTTGGACGATTCCCCCCGATTCCCCCCAGTACATTGTCGTACTTGGACGATTCCCCCTACGAACGACTTTAGTCGAGTGGCTTCGCCACGGTAAGGGAGATTTAGAATAGGGAGGAGCGGCGCGCGCGAGGTTTCTGTTGCTGTTTGCTTGCTGTTTTTGCTGTGTTGTTTCTCATCACTGTTGCTGCATAGTGCAGTTTCCGCCACGTGCGTTGCACGGTTGGACGGGGGCGCGACCACCACCACCCTTCATCAGGACATCGGGTTGTGTGTGCGTTGGTGCTCGGCCCCTCTCGCCTTTTAAACACCCGCACACACACACAACAATGACAGAGTGCAAGACTCTGGCCGAGCTGGAGGCGCACCTGGAGGGGGGGAAAGGGCAGTCGTACGACTGGTCCCCCCCGACCGCGCAGCTCGCGGCGGTGAACGTCGACGTGGTGCAGGCGGGCCTCGTCCGGCAGAAGGTGCCGTACCCCGCCCTCCTCGGCACCCTGAGGAGCTTGCTCGCGGAGGCTGCGACGAAGAACATCGCGCAGGACCGCATCCTCCCGTCGGCCCTGGACGCGCTCGTCCAGGGGGTCGGCGACTGGTCGGGGATCGCGCTGGTGAGGCTGCTGGCGACGGTGCAGCTGTGCACGGGGCGGCTGGGGCAGGTGGAGTCGGTGGCGCGCCTCCGCGGGGAGTCCACGGCCCCGGTGGCCCCCCAGCAGCCGGCGGCGGGTGGGGGCATGGGCGAGGTGATCGCCCTGATGCACCAGCAGCGGCCCCTCTCGCAGATCTTGACTAGGCAGGCTGTCCCCCCTCCCCTCTCCGGCCCTCTGGGCAAATTATTGCTTTGTTGTGCTTCTCGCGTCGCGCGAAGATACTTGCTCCGCACTATTCACTAAATCTCCCGATTCCCCCCAGTACACAGTCATACTTGGCGGATTTCCCCCAATTCCCCCCAGCACGGGGGAATCCGCTAAGTACGACTATGTACTGGGGGGAATCGGGGGGAATCAACCAAGGAATCATACCTTGGCCGGGCTATCGCAGACAGGGGGCACACACACGTCGACTCGGCTATAGTTCTCCTGGTGGTGTGTGTGCGCAACGACAAGAAAGGCAAAGGCAATGGGTAGTGGGGGTGTTGATGGGAAGGGGGAAGGGGGACTTCCGGTTCAGCTTTTCCTCACTTGCAACGCGAAGGGGTTAAGAGATCCCGCGACAACCGCCAATTCAGGCTGTTGAGGCGAGGTCCGGGGGATGGAGGGTGGGACAATAAAAGAAAGCGGACAAGACGAAGAGTGTTGGCCGCGGGGAGATTACCCTGATGAAGGGGGTGTTGTGTGGTGTGGTGTTAAATATATGTACAAAGTGTCCCGGGAAGGTGCATGGGCACAACATGGGGGGAGAGAGAGAGGGGAAAGGCAACAGGATTGGGGTTGTGGGGTGTCAGGGGTGATGAGGGGGATGGGGGTGTCTGCTGCCAATGGCCTTGGGTCATATTCCCTCAGTAAACTGTGAGAATCATACCTTGGCCGGGCTATCGCAGACAGGGGGCACACACACGTCGACTCGGCTATAGTTCTCCTGGTGGTGTGTGTGCGCAACGACAAGAAAGGCAAAGGCAATGGGTAGTGGGGGTGTTGATGGGAAGGGGGAAGGGGGACTTCCGGTTCAGCTTTTCCTCACTTGCAACGCGAAGGGGTTAAGAGATCCCGCGACAACCGCCAATTCAGGCTGTTGAGGCGAGGTCTCCGCCTGCCCCACCGCGAGTGAAGAAGCGCCGCACCGCAAGTGAAACCTGGTCCCGGGTTTCGGGAGAAGAAATGCAAGAGGGGGGGATACGGGAAGGGAGATCTGCCGGATTGGCAGAGGTGTGGACGTATCCAACGGAAAAAGACAAAACCTGGAGGGCTGTGAGGTATTCTACCGCCTCCAGGACGGACTTGTTAATAAGATGGCAGGCGGCACACAGCCGCTTGCGCACAACAGCTGCCACGGTCGTATTGTCGACCCAGATCTCTACAGCCCCCCCGCACACAGACCGGGGAAGGGCTCGCACTGTTTTGTTGAGGGCCATCGCCTCGAGAATGTTAATGTGCAGCTGGGACTCGGCTGCGGTCCACGAGTCACCAATGACCTGCATTTCTTGTGTAAAGGAATCTATTAAGACGCCACCCCAACCCTTGAGGGAGGCGTCAACAAAGCAAGTAAAAGACGGGGGTGTGGACTGAATAACTCTCCTGTGGGGGGGAACACGCGCAACCCCCACACACACACACCACTGCCGCAACTCCCGGCAGACCGATGGGGGGATCCGCACAGGGTCAGGCGGCCGAAGGACCGCCCGGTTCAAAAAATTAGTCACCCGGCGGAGGAACTTGATCCCAAACCAGAACCTCCCCGGGGACACTCCCGAAATGGCGCTGGCGTGGAGCAACCTTCCACCCAGCGACTCCAGCTCACCAGCCGTCACCCTCTGCCAGTCCACGCTGTCCAGCTTCGCCATCAGCCTGTCCGACGGAGACACGGTCTAGGCAGCGTGGTCGAATGCCACCCCGAGAAACTCGTAGACCGTCGCCGTGTCCACCGAGTCAGACGGCTTCCATGTCGCAGCGCACGCCGCAGCCACCTTGTCCATCTGCCGCGTCGCCTCTTCGACACTGGTGCGGGGGCCGGTCAGACGCACGTTGTCGATCCAGACGTCGACCCCCACCTCAGGCGCAGTGCAGAACTCCTGGCGGACGTAGTCCCGGTGCCCACCCACAACAGCAGCCAAAGTGTGCATCAGCTCGGGCGCACAACAGTGGCCCATGGGCAACCTCAGCAGCTCATACCAGTCTCACAGTTTACTGAGGGAATATGACCCAAGGCCATTGGCAGCAGACACCCCCATCCCCCTCATCACCCCTGACACCCCACAACCCCAATCCTGTTGCCTTTCCCCTCTCTCTCTCCCCCCATGTTGTGCCCATGCACCTTCCCGGGACACTTTGTACATATATTTAACACCACACCACACAACACCCCCTTCATCAGGGTAATCTCCCCGCGGCCAACACTCTTCGTCTTGTCCGCTTTCTTTTATTGTTACACTTTCACCTTCTGTTCCCACGCCTTCTTCCCCACTGCCCTTTCCAACCGCCCGTCGCCCGCTACACAATGACAACCTCCCCTGACGTCGTCCCCCTGCAGCCCTTCACCATGTCGTGGGTGGGGACTCAGCGGGCGCGGGCGGTCTCCCCCAGAGCCACCGCTGGGCAGGGGTTTGTGGCCCCTGTGGAGATGTCGGTGCGGATGCTGGGGGACCAGGCCGCTGCCCTGGTGAATGCGTGTGTTGTATACACGTGCAGACCGTCTGACGGATCGACGGATTTCGCGCGTTACGCAGCGCGTCTCTCTGCGGGTGCACCTGACCAGGACGGCTCTCCGACATATGAAGTGACATTGTCGGAGGCCTACAACTATGTGGCCGGAGTCGAAGTGCACGACGGTCCGGATGTGACCTACCCCTTCCCCGCTCCGGATTGGGTCTACATCCGACTCGTCGAGACCTCGGTGCACCAGACCGAGATGGCGGCGACGACCATCGAGGACATGCGGGTGCAGTCAGAACGGGAGGTGGCAGCGGTGCGCGAGGCTTTGAACGAAGTGCAGGCACAGGCAGCAGCGCAGCAGCGGCGCTTCGACGAGGCTTCGGCAGAACAAACACGTCAGTTCCAGGAGGAATTCGACCGGCGTGTCGCGACCATGCAGCAGCAGGCTGCATCGATGGTGGCGTCGCAGCCCCCTCCCCCTCCTCAGCAGATGGGTGCTCCCCCGGTGACACCGCCCCCGATGTACCCGCAGATGGCGGCGCCGATGACGAGCGCGGCGGTGCACCCGGCGGATGTGGCGGACGTCGCGGAGTGGGATGCGGCCATCGAGACCGACGCGCAGTACCTGGTACTGCAGCTCGAGTCTCGCTGGGTGTCGGGTTCGCTGCATCTCCCCGGGGGGCGCATTCTGGGGGAGGCCTTCGAGGCATTGCGCCTCTGGATCTTGGCGACGGCGTGCGTCGCAGGCTGGGGGCGCACCCCCCAGAGGGAGCTGGGGAACCACCTGCTGCGACAGGTGCTGCTCCAGATTGCCTTCGTGCGAGACAGGGTGCCGCGAGCTGCGATCGAGCGCCACCTCGCCAGGGA
This sequence comes from Rhynchopus euleeides, assembly GCA_963210315.1. NCBI lineage: Eukaryota > Euglenozoa > Diplonemea > Diplonemida > Diplonemidae > Rhynchopus > Rhynchopus euleeides. The sequence continues at coordinate 1,078,989 of OY723266.1, forward strand.
GGACGCCACGGCCCACCCTGTGATGCGAGCGGCTGCGGCAGTGGGCCCGGGGGCCGCCCCCCAGACACAACACACACGCCCCCGCACCGCCGCCAGAGCCCCCCAGCAGCGCATCGTGGCGAAGGCACCGGCGAGGGCGCCGGGAAACGGCAGGGCCGGGGGCGGGCGCGCGTGACTGCCCACCTCCCGGCTCCAGGCCCGCCCCCCCCTCGCGCTTCTACAACACCCCGCCCCTCGCCGCCCATCCAACCCCCCCCACATCCACAACATCAACAGCATCAACAACAACGACAACAACAACAACAACACCTCAACAACATCTCCTCCACCCGACACATCCCTTCGACCCCACCCCGCTCAGCCAGGGCCCGCAACGCCCTTAGGCGCATCCGGCGCCGCCAGCGGGAGAACACCGCTCTTTGCGAGGGCGATGATGCGGCACGTGGCCGCTCGGGTCGGGGGTGTGGCGGTGCGCGTCACGGGAGAGGTGGAGGTCGGCCCCGGGGAGGCCGTGGAGCGCCTGCAGGCCGTGGTGGCGGGTATGTGGGCGCGAAGCACTTCGTCACAGAGGCAGCTGCTGTGGGCAAGGCTGGTGCGGTGGGCCAACGAGCACGGCCTAGAAGTCGACGCCGACACCGCCATGCTGTTCGTGCTGGCGACAGGGGTGTCGCCGCAGGGGATGCTGGCCTACGCAAAGGCGCTCTCCGGGACGATGCGCCACCTCGGCCTCGCCCAGCAGCCCCTCCTCAGCCTGGCAAGCGCGCTGCGTGCGGCCGGGGGGGCCATTCCGCAGCAGCAGGCGACGCCGATGCCGAAGGAGGTACTCGTGGCGTGGGCGCTGTGTCAACAGCCGCATCTCCGACTGGCGGCGCTGACGGCGTGGAAGACCGCGGCCCGGTGGGGGGAGGTGTGCACCCTCTCGTCGGAGCAGTTCATCGCGGTGCAGCCCACGGAGGTGATAATAGACTGGCACACCTCCCCGAAGGGCCGTCGGGCCAACCCGTTCACAGCCTCAAAGTGGACGGTGATATGCGGGGACCTGACCCCCTCCATCGCGGAGCTGGTGACGCGCCTGCGCCCCTTCGAGCGGCTGACGGCGGTTTCGACGGCAGATGTGACGGCGATGTGGCGGGCAACACCGGGGATGGAGGCCTACTCGGGCCACAGCGTGAAGCGCGGGGCGCTCACCTTCCTCTTCGGGCTCATCGCGTCGGGAGCGGATCTGTCGGAGATGCTGGTGGGCCGCCTCGCGAAGCATCACGGCGAGGGCGGCCTCTCCAGCACCACCATCCGCTACGGGGGATGCCCCACGGAGATGGCGAGGGCGCTGCGGACGCAGGAGGTGACACGGCATCTGTGATGGCCGACCCTGAGTCCTTTTGCCGCAAGCAGCGGGGGCTGCACTCGGTGACGCGGCGTGCGCACCAGTCGAGGCTGCCGGCGACGGAGGAGGAGCGCCGTGCGCCCCTGCATGTGTCTTCTGTGGCGGAGATGGACGTCGAGGCGCTGCGGGCGAGGATGACCGCCACTGTGAGGCGCAGGTTCGACGAGGTGTGGCGGCTGACGTTCCCCGATGCACCCCCGCCGGGCACTTCTACACCTTCTCCCTCTGAGGGGCGCTCCCGCCCCTCGCATCTACAACACAAGCATGCGGAGCTGCTGGTGGAGAACGGAGTGGCTGGGCCTGCGTCGGGTCCGGGCCCCTCCCTGTGCGTGCCCTTTACTGTGATGGAGGAGAAGCCGTCCGGGTTGCGGCAGAGGTTCATCCTCTGGACCAAGCAGGCAAACGACAACTTGGAGGAGTCCTACGCGGCACACGTCCCCCTGGGGCACATCTCGGGGTACCTCGACGCGGTGTTTGCGGAGTGTGGGTCGGCGCGGGATTTCAAGTGCGGGTTTTATCAGATCCCCATCCCTGCGCCTGCACGGAGGTTCTTTCGCTTCGCTGACGAGTCGGGGGACTGGTATGAGCTGCTGAGGTTGCCCATGGGCCACTGTTGTGCGCCCGAGCTGATGCACACTTTGGCTGCTGTTGTGGGTGGGCACCGGGACTACGTCCGCCAGGAGTTCTGCACTGCGCCTGAGGTGGGGGTCGACGTCTGGATCGACAACGTGCGTCTGACCGGCCCCCGCACCAGTGTCGAAGAGGCGACGCGGCAGATGGACAAGGTGGCTGCGGCGTGCGCTGCGACATGGAAGCCGTCTGACTCGGTGGACACGGCGACGGTCTACGAGTTTCTCGGGGTGGCATTCGACCACGCTGCCCAGACCGTGTCTCCGTCGGACAGGCTGATGGCGAAGCTGGACAGCGTGGACTGGCAGAGGGTGACGGCTGGTGAGCTGGAGTCGCTGGGTGGAAGGTTGCTCCACGCCAGCGCCATTTCGGGAGTGTCCCCGGGGAGGTTCTGGTTTGGGATCAAGTTCCTCCGCCGGGTGACTAATTTTTTGAACCGGGCGGTCCTTCGGCCGCCTGACCCTGTGCGGATCCCCCCATCGGTCTGCCGGGAGTTGCGGCAGTGGTGTGTGTGTGTGGGGGTTGCGCGTGTTCCCCCCCACAGGAGAGTTATTCAGTCCACACCCCCGTCTTTTACTTGCTTTGTTGACGCCTCCCTCAAGGGTTGGGGTGGCGTCTTAATAGATTCCTTTACACAAGAAATGCAGGTCATTGGTGACTCGTGGACCGCAGCCGAGTCCCAGCTGCACATTAACATTCTCGAGGCGATGGCCCTCAACAAAACAGTGCGAGCCCTTCCCCGGTCTGTGTGCGGGGGGGCTGTAGAGATCTGGGTCGACAATACGACCGTGGCAGCTGTTGTGCGCAAGCGGCTGTGTGCCGCCTGCAATCTTATTAACAAGTCCGTCCTGGAGGCGGTAGAATACCTCACAGCCCTCCAGGTTTTGTCTTTTTCCGTTGGATACGTCCACACCTCTGCCAATCCGGCAGATCTCCCTTCCCGTATCCCCCCCTCTTGCATTTCTTCTCCCGAAACCCGGGACCAGGTTTCACTTGCGGTGCGGCGCTTCTTCACTCGCGGTGGGGCAGGCGGAGACCTCGCCTCAACAGCCTGAATTGGCGGTTGTCGCGGGATCTCTTAACCCCTTCGCGTTGCAAGTGAGGAAAAGCTGAACCGGAAGTCCCCCTTCCCCCTTCCCATCAACACCCCCACTACCCATTGCCTTTGCCTTTCTTGTCGTTGCGCACACACACCACCAGGAGAACTATAGCCGAGTCGACGTGTGTGTGCCCCCTGTCTGCGATAGCCCGGCCAAGGTATGATTCTCACAGTTTACTGAGGGAATATGACCCAAGGCCATTGGCAGCAGACACCCCCATCCCCCTCATCACCCCTGACACCCCACAACCCCAATCCTGTTGCCTTTCCCCTCTCTCTCTCCCCCCATGTTGTGCCCATGCACCTTCCCGGGACACTTTGTACATATATTTAACACCACACCACACAACACCCCCTTCATCAGGGTAATCTCCCCGCGGCCAACACTCTTCGTCTTGTCCGCTTTCTTTTATTGTCCCACCCTCCATCCCCCGGACCTCGCCTCAACAGCCTGAATTGGCGGTTGTCGCGGGATCTCTTAACCCCTTCGCGTTGCAAGTGAGGAAAAGCTGAACCGGAAGTCCCCCTTCCCCCTTCCCATCAACACCCCCACTACCCATTGCCTTTGCCTTTCTTGTCGTTGCGCACACACACCACCAGGAGAACTATAGCCGAGTCGACGTGTGTGTGCCCCCTGTCTGCGATAGCCCGGCCAAGGTATGATTCCCCCGACTCGTCAGCGAAGCGAAAGAACCTCCGTGCAGGCGCAGGGATGGGGATCTGATAAAACCCGCACTTGAAATCCCGCGCCGACCCACACTCCGCAAACACCGCGTCGAGGTACCCCGAGATGTGCCCCAGGGGGACGTGTGCCGCGTAGGACTCCTCCAAGTTGTCGTTTGCCTGCTTGGTCCAGAGGATGAACCTCTGCCGCAACCCGGACGGCTTCTCCTCCATCACAGTAAAGGGCGCGCACAGGGAGGGGCCCGGACCCGACGCAGGCCCAGCCACTCCGTTCTCCACCAGCAGCTCCGCATGCTTGTGTTGTAGATGCGAGGGGCGGGAGCGCCCCTCAGAGGGAGAAGGTGTAGAAGTGCCCGGCGGGGGTGCATCGGGGAACGTCAGCCGCCACACCTCGTCGAACCTGCGCCTCACAGTGGCGGTCATCCTCGCCCGCAGCGCCTCGACGTCCATCTCCGCCACAGAAGACACATGCAGGGGCGCACGGCGCTCCTCCTCCGTCGCCGGCAGCCTCGACTGGTGCGCACGCCGCGTCACCGAGTGCAGCCCCCGCTGCTTGCGGCAAAAGGACTCAGGGTCGGCCATCACAGATGCCGTGTCACCTCCTGCGTCCGCAGCGCCCTCGCCATCTCCGTGGGGCATCCCCCGTAGCGGATGGTGGTGCTGGAGAGGCCGCTCTCGCCGTGATGCTTCGCGAGGCGGCCCACCAGCATCTCCGACAGATCCGCTCCCGACGCGATGAGCCCGAAGAGGAAGGTGAGCGCCCCGCGCTTCACGCTGTGGCCCGAGTAGGCCTCCATCCCCGGTGTTGCCCGCCACATCGCCGTCACATCTGCCGTCGAAACCGCCGTCAGCCGCTCGAAGGGGCGCAGGCGCGTCACCAGCTCCGCGATGGAGGGGGGTCAGGTCCCCGCATATCACCGTCCACTTTGAGGCTGTGAACGGGTTGGCCCGACGGCCCTTCGGGGAGGTGTGCCAGTCTATTATCACCTCCGTGGGCTGCACCGCGATGAACTGCTCCGACGAGAGGGTGCACACCTCCCCCCACCGGGCCGCGGTCTTCCACGCCGTCAGCGCCGCCAGTCGGAGATGCGGCTGTTGACACAGCGCCCACGCCACGAGTACCTCCTTCGGCATCGGCGTCGCCTGCTGCTGCGGAATGGCCCCCCCGGCCGCACGCCGCGCGCTTGCCAGGCTGAGGAGGGGCTGCTGGGCGAGGCCGAGGTGGCGCATCGTCCCGGAGAGCGCCTTTGCGTAGGCCAGCATCCCCTGCGGCGACACCCCTGTCGCCAGCACGAACAGCATGGCGGTGTCGGCGTCGACTTCTAGGCCGTGCTCGTTGGCCCACCGCACCAGCCTTGCCCACAGCAGCTGCCTCTGTGACGAAGTGCTTCGCGCCCACATACCCGCCACCACGGCCTGCAGGCGCTCCACGGCCTCCCCGGGGCCGACCTCCACCTCTCCCGTGACGCGCACCGCCACACCCCCGACCCGAGCGGCCACGTGCCGCATCATCGCCCTCGCAAAGAGCGGTGTTCTCCCGCTGGCGGCGCCGGATGCGCCTAAGGGCGTTGCGGGCCCTGGCTGAGCGGGGTGGGGTCGAAGGGATGTGTCGGGTGGAGGAGATGTTGTTGAGGTGTTGTTGTTGTTGTTGTCGTTGTTGTTGATGCTGTTGATGTTGTTGATGTTGTGGATGTGGGGGGGGTTGGATGGGCGGCGAGGGGCGGGGTGTTGTAGAAGCGCGAGGGGGGGGCGGGCCTGGAGCCGGGAGGTGGGCAGTCACGCGCGCCCGCCCCCGGCCCTGCCGTTTCCCGGCGCCCTCGCCGGTGCCTTCGCCACGATGCGCTGCTGGGGGGCTCTGGCGGCGGTGCGGGGGCGTGTGTGTTGTGTCTGGGGGGCGGCCCCCGGGCCCACTGCCGCAGCCGCTCGCATCACAGGGTGGGCCGTGGCGTCCTCCCTGGCGAGGTGGCGCTCGATCGCAGCTCGCGGCACCCTGTCTCGCACGAAGGCAATCTGGAGCAGCACCTGTCGCAGCAGGTGGTTCCCCAGCTCCCTCTGGGGGGTGCGCCCCCAGCCTGCGACGCACGCCGTCGCCAAGATCCAGAGGCGCAATGCCTCGAAGGCCTCCCCCAGAATGCGCCCCCCGGGGAGATGCAGCGAACCCGACACCCAGCGAGACTCGAGCTGCAGTACCAGGTACTGCGCGTCGGTCTCGATGGCCGCATCCCACTCCGCGACGTCCGCCACATCCGCCGGGTGCACCGCCGCGCTCGTCATCGGCGCCGCCATCTGCGGGTACATCGGGGGCGGTGTCACCGGGGGAGCACCCATCTGCTGAGGAGGGGGAGGGGGCTGCGACGCCACCATCGATGCAGCCTGCTGCTGCATGGTCGCGACACGCCGGTCGAATTCCTCCTGGAACTGACGTGTTTGTTCTGCCGAAGCCTCGTCGAAGCCATGGGCTGCAGGGAATCGGATTCCTGGAATCGAGAATCCGATTCCGGAATCGAAAAACCGAGTGGAATCCGATTCCACAAAAAAAGTCAAAAAATAGATTTCCCATTGGGTGACACTTGGTTTTTCATGGTTTTGTACGGGAAAAAGACAATGCGATTTTTCGTGATTTTTCACCTCGGATGAGCCTCGATTTCGCAAAGTCGTCGGATTACCGAGACTTCTTGCTGAGCAGTGAATGGGGTCTGGCGAAATGAGGGCAGGAACATGCTTAGATTGACGATTCAGTGCGAAATAATGGTCATCGTGGATTCCGCGAGCCAAATTAGGTAGTCATTTTTCTGCTTGCGTTTTTTTAGTTGTATTTTTTTCGCGAATCTGGGCCATAAAATGGATTTTGGTGGGCGACCGAAATCCACCCCATGGGCTGCAGGGAATCGGATTCCTGGAATCGAGAATCCGATTCCGGAATCGAAAAACCGAGTGGAATCCGATTCCACAAAAAAAGTCAAAAAATAGATTTCCCATTGGGTGACACTTGGTTTTTCATGGTTTTGTACGGGAAAAAGACAATGCGATTTTTCGTGATTTTTCACCTCGGATGAGCCTCGATTTCGCAAAGTCGTCGGATTACCGAGACTTCTTGCTGAGCAGTGAATGGGGTCTGGCGAAATGAGGGCAGGAACATGCTGGCCACAGTGGGCCTGCTCACTAGTCGGAGTTCCCAAGGTTCCTGCCCCCCTCTCCCCTCGGTTCCATGCCATCTCTCCCCTTCTCTATTCGGTCACAGGAATGTTGGCTTGCAGTCCGTATAATTCTTGGGTTTTACACACAACCCCCCACACCTCAGGTAACGACAAGCTCCAACTTACTTTCTCCCACGGACTGCGCAAAGCCTTTCTCTTTTTACACTTCAGAGAAGCAGTCCGTGGGAGAAGCTCTTAAAATGGAAGCGGTTACACAGATGCTCGACAGGCTCCACCAGCGCGGAGTGACCGAGATTGTGTACGAGGTCAGAGCATCCCCACAGGATGGCGACGAAATTGGGGGAGAGTACTCTCGCCACGCGGGGGTGCTGCGAAAAAATGAGGACAACACGTACACCATCCTCTACACCCTGCCGTTAGAGGAACTCGATGAAGTCGAGCCCACGGGGTTGCAAGAATGCACCATCCCCGTGGTGGGGTTTGACTACGCCAACCTCAGATCGGTGCATGAATACGCGAGGAAGCAGACCAAGGCACAACTCGACCTCATGAGAGAGTCGGTACTAGACCTCGCCAAGGCGGTCCGCGAAGGCGCCAAGCAGGCGGGGACTGGGGGGAAAGCGGGAGGTGAGGCCGGGGCGGCACAGGCGCAACCGGAGGGGAGCAGCCCCCCTGCCCAGGACCCCCCCAAGCTCCCGACAATCGGGAACCTGCAGTCGGCCCTCAGCCTGCCCAACATGAGGCCGGCTTGCGTCTCCCAGTGGCAGGGGTTTTTGAAGGCAGGAGGGGTGGCAGCGGCGCGGGAGATGATCCGAGACCTGAGGCTGCAGTTCGGGACATCGAACAAGGTGACCCACCTGAGCACGTGGGTCGCCCTCGCGCAGGAGGCTGCTGAGCGGGGGTTCTGGTCCACCACCGTGACCCAGATGGGGAACCAGCTGCTGCACGAGCTGGTGGTGAATGAGGCGTGGAAACAACACAGGATCCCCCGGGCGCAGGTGGAGGCGGAGATGCGGACGGCCGACACGGAAGCATCCGCTGCTGACCGGGCCATCGCCAAGCTGGCGGGGCGTGCACGCACGACGAAGGGGGGAAAGGGGGGCAACGGTGGCCCTCCCCAGTCTTTTCCCCCCCCGAATCGGTATTCCCCCTACCCCCACCACACATTTCAGGGAAAGGGGGGAAAGGGGGGGAAACCCCGGGGCAACACCAACTGGAATTAACACCGGCACTCGGCCAGGACATCATGCAGGCACTCGGCCAAATCACGGCACTCTGCCAAAAACTGGGACAGGAAAGGCCCCCCCAACCCCCTACCCCCCCTCCCGCCCCCCAGAACATCGTCCAGAACACTCTGTCGGAGGTGTACACGCAAGCTGCGCCGGCAAGGACCCGGGCCAGGGACGACCACACTCTGTGGGAAGCAAAGGAACGGCTGGAAGAAGTCATGAAAGAGAGCCTGGCGGAACGCACAATCTCCACCAGGGGTGGGCTATGGAAAAGACTGGAAAGTTGGTGTGTGACAGCAGACCTCTCCCTACCCCCCTCGGAAGATGCAGCAGTTCTGTTTCTGGCGGGAATGACCCACTTGACAACAAGCACAGTCAAAAATTATGCATCGGCAATAAACGCAGTCGGTCTGCAGCAGGGGAATTGGTCCCCGCTCCCCCTTCAGGGCTATGCCAACGCACTGGCTCGTGCGACCCCCTTTTCCCCCCCGAAGCAAGCTGTCCCCGCAAAAAAGGCCGAAGTGACCCAGGCGGTGTTTGTTCTGTTCACAAGGGGGCACGAGGTGGAGGCGAACCTGTTGTTGTTTCTGTGGAAGACAGCCTGCCGCTACCGCGATGCGGCAGATCTCACGGTAAAGGATGTGAAACCCACAGCATGTGGAACACGACTCGTGGTGGATTTTTACAGGTCAAAGGCAATCAAGACGACCCCATTTGTGGATCGCAGGTTCGCAGTTGCAGCGGGGGCGGGTTTGGAGCGTCTGATTGCGTTCGTGGTGGAGAAAAGACAGACATGCCCCTTGGAATCCCTTCTGTTCGGTGTCCCCCACTCCCAATTTCTGCGCCTTCTCCGCCAATGCCCCAACTGCCAAGAGTGGACGCTTCATTCACCCCGACGGGGGGCCCTGCAATTTCTAGCCACACTGGCAGCCAACGGTATCCTCCCCCCCCAGGACATCCCCAGGATTGCCAGGCACAAAACCGCGAACCCCATTCTTCCCCCCACCACCATGAGATACCTCGCGAACGTGAACGAGGAGGTGGCCCTGGCCCTCTCCCCAGAGTGTTGTGCCCGTCTTTAACGGAACTTGGTGCCCCCCCCGAGCATAGTAGCCACTCCGGCATGGGAAAACGGGTGTCCAGGGGTTCCCTTCCAACCCAAGAGCAACTAAAAGCCCCGTTGCATTGCAAAAAAGTCCCTATTATTTCTATTCCTGAGGTACTTCGGATGGCCAAGGGGCCAGTGCGTGAAAGGATCAGCACACTGCTGGACATGACAGCCAACCCCCAGGCCATGGCGCGGGAGGTCTCAGAGCAGAGCTGGACCCCGGCAACTGTGAAACCCAAGAGCCAGGCCTTTTCTTCTCGTTTTTCGGTGCAGCTGGAAGAGGCAGGGCTGGTGCGGAGAGCCCCGGACTTTGATTTTGGCAAGAGAAACCCTGTTCTGGCTATTTCCCCTTTCGTTGTCTTCGAAGAAAAGCAGGGGTATGGCCCACACGGGGGCCGACTGAGGCCCATCATGTGGACCAAAGACCACAACTCCCTCGCGGCACGCCAAGTACCTATTCAAGCCGCCAAGGACCTATTCGCCAAGTCGGCCAAGTCGCGACCGGAACTGGTGGCATTTTTCGGGGGGGCCAAGGAGGCTTTCCTGGCATATGCCAACGCGATCGGAGAGGACGGGTGGATGGACCACCTCACCCTGCAACTGGCGGCGCGGCTCTGGGACCTGCATATAGTGGTCATTCAACCGGGTGCTCATCGAGTCGTGGCGATCCGCCCCCGTAGTGTGAAGGATAGAGACCTCCTCAAGCGCACCCGGGTGATTGCTTTAGCTGGGGACCACTACGAACAAGTGGACATCCCAAGGGGCCAACTGCTAGACCTCATCAGGATGGCGCACCCCGCTTTCCTCACCACGGAGTCTGTAGGGGAGCAGGTTATCACCACGCCGGAGGGCATGGACGCAGCTACGGTGGAGGCAAAGTTGGTGCAAAGGGCCACGGACAAGGTGTACTGCCCGCACGACAGCTGTCGCACCTCCCTTATGCAATGTGGCGTGCCTATCCTCCGGGGGTCCATGCTGGGGCACCTGAACAAGCACGCAGCCAGGGGTGAAACGGTGACCCCCAGTGTCCTGCGCGCCATCGGGTATCGGGAGTGTGTTCGCTGCGAGAACGTCATCGCGCTCAAGTACACAGCGTGTTTGGCTTGTCGGCACAGACTCGAGCCGGAACCCGAAGCAGTGCCGGCGGGGGAAGGGGTGCAGGCAAAAGCCCTCCCAGGGCTCGAAGCAGTGAGAGCGGAGCACATCAAGGTGTGGGAATCCGTGCCGCACCACCTCGTCGCATCATGGACGCGGACGTTTGCCGGTCTACTCCGGGAGGTGGCGGCCCACAACACAGTGCAGGCATGGACAGCGCTGCTGCTGGCCCCGTCAGTCCTGCTACGGGGGGCGCGGATGGGGGACAGGATGGAGGGGACCATCAGGGACAGGCTGAGGACTTTCGATCGCTGGGCGAAGGGGGACTTCAACCTGCTGTGGGTAGAAGCGTGCGAGAAGAAGGCGCAGCCGCCAAAAGTGGGGGGGCCCCCGCGCCCTGGCGAAATGGAAAGGCGTGTCGCGAAGTATGCACGGCAGAATCGCATGTCCGCGGCACACAAGAGCCTCATCCCTGAGGTGGTGGCGGAGAACACAGACAGCACGCGTGCAGCCCTTGAATCGAAACACCCGACCGGAGTTCCACCGCATGCGCGCGAACCAGCCCCTGCCACGTGCCGGCCTTTCACCCCGGCCGAAGTGATGAGTGCACTCAAGACCTTCCCTAATGGGTCGGCCGGGGGTCAAGTGGGGCTACGCCCGGATCACGTCCGCCAGGCAGTTGAGTGTAAAGACGCGGCAGGGGCGAAGCCGTTGGCGTGGCTCACACAGGTGGTGAACCTGATGGCGTCAGGCAGGGCTCCGCAGGAGATCATGCCGATCCTGGCAGGCGCCAAGCTCACCGCTTTGAAGAAGAGCGACGGTGATGTGCGACCGATAGCGTGCGGTGAGACTCTGAGGAGGCTAACCGCCAAGCTGCTCTCCACTCGCCATAAAGACGCAGCACGGCGCATCCTGATGAAAGGGAAGCAGGTGGGCGTCGCAGTTCAACGGGGACTCGAGGCGGGTGTAGCGGTGGTGGCACAGTGGGCGGAGCGCGCCAAGGCGACAGCCGCAGGTGGTGGGCCCCGGGATGCTGTCGTTCTTAAAATCGATTTCAAGAACGCGTTCAACTCTGTCCACCGGGAGGCGTTCCTAGAGGTGGTTGAACGAGACATCCCGGGCCTCCTCCCTTTCGCACAGTGGTGCTACGGGTCCCCCTCCACACTATCGTACAGTGGGCACGTCTTCCAGTCCACGTGTGGAGTTCAGCAGGGGGACCCCCTCGGACCACTTCTTTTCTCCCTAGCCATTAAAGAGCTAGCTGAGATGCTGGTCGGGCACTTCGCAGGGTGTGGAGGTAGTGTCTTCTACCTGGACGACGGCGTGCTGATGGGGCCAGCGGGAGTCGTGAAGGAGGCGCTGGATTTCGTGGTGAAGTGGAGCAAGGAGAAGGGGTTGGAGGTCAAGCTGGACAAGTGTGAGCTTATCGACCTCAACCGCCTCTCGAAGACCGAGCTTGAAGCGCAAGGGTTCCTTCTTCGCCTCCCTGATGAGACTGACAAGCCGGGAGTGGTGTACCGTGAGGGGGGCGATTTCACCCTCCTGGGCACGCCCATAGGGTCGCGAGAGTTCTGCGAGCGCTACATGGACGAGAAGCTGGCTGAATTCGCGCCTTACCTTGAGGCGTTGGCGACGCTCGAAGACAGGCAAGTGGCCCTTGCTCTCCTCCGGCATTGCGAGGGTTTCGCGCGCCTGGTGTTCTACATGCGTGCACTGGGACATAGGGGTGCGACGGAATACCTGGCGAAGAGCGATGCGGCGGTCGAGAAGTGCCTGACTCGTATCCTCTGCCTGGCGGACGACACTCTCCCGGACGACGCCATGCGACAGGCGACGCTGCCGGTCCGGGTGGGTGGGCTCGGTATACGCCGTTCTACGGAGCACTGGCACGCCGCAGCGATGGCTTCCATGCAGAACGGGTATCTGTTATGTCGGGAGTTGGACAAGGAGTTCACCTGGGATACGGCGGCGTGGCACACCCTGAGCTCGGCCTACAACAACGACGTGAGCGAGGGGGATGCTGTGGATTCGGAGTCCCGCCCCACGGAGATGGTGAAACAGAAGGACCTCTCCCTGGCCATCATCGACGTTCACCACCGAGACTTGCACGAGCGGGCAGACGCCAGTGACAGAGCCAGGTACCGGTCCCTGTCACTCCCTCATGCAGGGGCCACGTATGCGGGCAAGCTGACGGAAGAGACGCGTGTCGGGGGAGAGGAAATGGTTGTGGTGACGCGGCACAGGCTGGGCATCTCCCTCTTCGAGCCAGACGCCAAGTGCGGCAGGTGTGGGCAAGAGATGGACACGCACGGCACCCACGCGCTGAACTGTAGGGTGGGGGGTGGGCCCACTCGGCGTCACGATGTCGTGCGGGACAGCCTGTACAGGCTCGCGGTGGAAGCGGGTACGAGCCCCGAGATGGAGACGCTCCACATCCTTCCGGACTCCCAGGAGCGCCCCGGGGACATTGTCACTCGCCGGGTGTGGCCGCGGGTCATCGACGTGACGATCCGCAATCCCCTCGCGGCTTCCGTGGTCCAAGCTGCTGCGAGGTTTACTGGAGCGGCGGCGGCAGCGGGGGAGGCAGAGAAGAACAGGAGGTATCGTGATCCCTGCAGGAGATCTGGCCAGATTTTCGCGGCCTTTGCGATGGAGGCTTTCGGGGGTCTGGGGCCGTCGGCGCACCAGGTTTTCGGCAAGCTGGGCCGCCTAGCAGCAGAACGGACGGGGCGAAGCAGGGTTCTGGTCACCCAGAGCCACGCCACCAGAGTGAGTAGCGCGTACAGCCACATCCTGGGTCGAACACTCCTTGAATGCGGCCCCATATCACCAGCAGCAGTGAGCCGGACGGCGTTGGCTACAGAGGCCGCGGCCCCCCTGAACCCGGACCACTTCATGCGGTTCTCGGTTGACTCGCGTGGGGAGGGGGAGGTGTTCATTGACCCTGATGAGGAGCGCCCTGTGCCCCAGGCGGACCCGGTCCCTCGGGCAGAGGCAGCACCGACATCTCCGTCCCCCTCTGTCGTCATCGAAAAGTGGAGAGACAAGCGAGGAGGGGCGCGAGTGGCTATTGAGGACCTGGCAGAGGGGCTTGGTAATGCTCTTACGATGCCAGAACAGGTCGCCGCCCTGGGTGGGTCAGTGGCGGAGGGGGCCCCAGCAACGTGGGTGGTGGCGGTGACGGCCGCGGCGTGTGACCTGGGGTTTGACATCGACGCTGACAAGCTTCTGCGCCTGGCGGTGGTGTGCGTCCGTCGAGCGCCCACACTCCGTCTGCTCCTCTCAGACCCCGACGAGTGGGCGGGGCGTATGCTGGCTTCCGGGGGTGGCGAAGACGTGGACCAGGTGGCCCTCCGTGGGGTGGCGGTGGCCCTCGACGTCCACGCTGTGGTTTTTAGAGACAACCTCCCCCCTCTTCTCGTGGCCCCAGGTGAACCATGCCAAGCGCTTTTTGTGGGCGGCGTGGACGGGGGGTTCAAGCCGGTCACGGTGCCGGACCAGGTGGTGGAACAGGTCACATACACGAAGTGTGTGGAGGTCGAGGTGCCGCAGGGCCCGGTTATCCCGGGGCGCGTGGATGTGTCGGGGTCACCGGGTTGCTGTCAGTTCTGTGCGTCGCTCTTCACCACGGCCGTGCACCATGGGGAGTGTGGTCACTGCTCGAGGATGGTGTGCCCGACCTGCTGTGAGCTGGGCGAAGACGACACCAGGTGCGTCTGCACGCCACTACCTCTGCCACGCGAGGACCAAGGGGTGGCCCCTCATCCGCCGGGGCAAGCGGAGCCCCCTCCTCCGCCCCCGGCGAGCACCGCACTGACAAAGGCTTTGCTGGAGGGCCGGGCCCCAGGGGGAGGGGACGGTCTGTCCAGGCTGCAACGGTCTTTGGGGATGCAGGAGTGCACGGGGTTCCGTTTCACACCAGGCGACTGCTTCTTCGATGCGGCGGCTTTCATTATGGGAGGCTCGGCGGCGGGCATGCGGAGGCTAGCCGTCCAGGCGGTGCTACGTGACCCAGGCCTTTGTGCTCGGGCCGAGCCGAACAGCGAGTCCTGGGCTGCGGCCATGCGAGTCGAGGGTAGCCGGGACGAGGCTTCTTGGGCGGACCAGGTAGCAGTACATGGACTTGCGCTGGGGTCGGGGTGGGCTGTGGTGGTCCTATCTGATCAAGCGCCCCCCACGGTCCACCGCCCCCGGGTGAAGCCTTTCGTCGGAGTGCTTGGAGTCAAGCATCAGGGAAAGCACTACACCCCCCTTTTGGTGCCCCCACCTCTGGCGGAGGCAGTGTCTGCCCTCGCCCCCTCGCCGGTGTTGGGGCGGACTGGCTGTCCAGGGGGGGAGCAGGGCCTCCCCATGTGCCAGGTGCCGTCCCAGCCGTCGCGCCGCCGCTTTTACTGTGCCCGCTGTGCAGAGGCGGTGGATACCGCAGTCGAACACTGGCGTTGTTTCGGTTGCGATTGCAGGGCGTGTGGGGAATGCGTGGAGCAGGGGGAGACCTGTATGGATCTGGGGCCTCGGGACGCGGAGGAGCCGCCTGCGAGGGTCCCGCAGCCGCAGGACCAGGGTGATCCCCCTCGACGAGAAGGTGATCCCCCTCCTGCACCCACCGGCGCCCCGGCCACCGGCCGCTCCGACCCGACCGCCACCGAGGAAGGCTCCAACCCTGCGCAAGCACCAGCCACCTCGATGTCGTCGCAGCCGAAGCGGAAGCGGGAGTCGGCATCGCCGCAGCGTGGTCAGGAGATGGATGAGGACGACGGGGCCACGACGGTGGGGGAGTGGGAGGAGCAGTTCTGCCCCGACGTGCACCGACCGCAGGAGGAGCAGGAGGCGGCGCTCCGGGCCATTCAGGCTTGGTGGGCCGAGTTGGGGGATGACAAGGCCTCACAGGCGGAGGCGTACAACGTGGTCTGTTGTCGTCTGAGGGCGCGGGCAGGCAAGCGGGCGCGGGCGAGCCGGCCAGGGGCGCGGGGGTCTTCGCAGCGGAGTTCCCAGGGGTCCCAGAGCCAGGGGAGTAGGGCCGCCAGGGGAGCGAGATAGCCGTAGGTCGGCCCCCCCCCCCCCCCCCTACCCCCCTCTTTCCTTTCGCCCCTCCCCCCCCCCCTCCCGTTCCCCACCCCCGTGCCCCCTTCCCCTTTCTTCCGGTGAATGCGCCAGCGGAGTCGGTCCACGCCCTCGCTGTCAGTCGCTTTCGCCTCTCCCCCCCTGCCCCCCCCCCCCCTTTACCTCGCCCCCTTTTCCCCTCACCAGCGGGCTGCCCCTTGTGAATGGTAGATTTGCCTACAGCCCCTTGTTCATGCCGCCAGCACGGAGCCCCACGCAGCTCAACCCCGGCCAGTGCGCGGTTTGTTTGCCCTAGAGCTTTGTTGTTTGTGTAGTTCATGTTACAGTGCTAAGAGCCCGTAGAAGCAAAAGTAGAACCTGCTGCGCTAGCCCCACCAAGCAGCCACAGTACGACAGGACGCGCGCAGGCACCGGGCCCCCTGTCCTAAAAAAAAAAAGGGAATTGCAACAAATCAACGAATTGAGCCGTTTTAACCCCTTTCGTGCACTTTTTGGTTTCAGAAGGGTATATGGTGGGTGTATAGGGGTCCTTAGGAGGGTGTCCGGTACTCCGGATTTTCCTGATTTTTCCCGATTTTCCGAAAGTTTTGCCACTTGTTGACACAAGGGCAAATTTCGAGCAAAATCCAAAAATCAGGAAAAATCGGGAAAAAACAGGAAATCCAGGGGGGGCCACCGGAGACCCTCCCCGAAAAAATCAACGGGCGCTGCTGATCCTTGTTCCTCATCGCGTTGTGACTCCCATTCAGCCTGGCGGGGCAGTCTTCAGCGTTCAAACTACCTGATAGTTCCCGAAGTTCGCCGATTCCGCCGCTCATCTTGCACCATATGGGCACCAAGCCGGCAACGATAGCCTGTGGCGTTGAGGCGCCATCGGCTGTCTCCCGGAGCATTTCCAACCTCACATCCGTGAGGCCACCCAGGTTTGTGGGTTCCATAAAGAACTCAGGCGGGTGCCGCTCTCGTACCCCCGCATGCCTCACCCGCCGCGAACGAGGGAGGCCGCCACGCATGAGGAGCTTCTCTTCGCCACCTCCCGCTGCTCGTCAGTCAGGGAGCTACACCCCGTTTTTTCGGTTGAAGTTTTTTCTGATCAGAGTTGCACCCACCGTTTCTCTCCGTCCAGCCCGAGAATGTCGAACCCTGAAAAATCGACAACACCCCACATCCTGCACCTGAGACGCGGCTTCCTTATCTGAGGGGCCGCGTCCAAATACACGGACTTTGCTAAACTGGACCCAACTCCCCACACCCTTTTTTTTGCCATTTTTTCAAAAAATCCCCCAAAATTTTCCAAATTTTTCAAAAATTTCCTAAATTTAGGACACCCTCCTTAGGCCTTTGCCAAAATTGGCCATTTTCGGCCCATTTTCAGCGTGTCAGCCGGAGGGTGGGAAAGTGACCCTGGAGGGTGGGAAAGTAGAGCTGGAGGGTGGGAAAGTGAGCCGGAGGGTGGGAAAGTGAGCTGGAGGGTGGGAAAGTCCAGAGTTCCTGTTCAAGACGCGGGGTGGGAAAGTGAGCTGGAGGGAGGGTGGAAAAGTGTCCCCGCGGTAGGGAAAAACTTTTGTGAGAAAAAAGTCCACCACTCGGAAAATTTTTCCAAATTTTTTTTTCGGGGTTGTGGGAAACAACGAAACCCACGAACCCACTTTTTTCGAGAAAATAATTTTTTGGATTTTTCATTTTTTCCAGTTTTCGATTTCATTTTTGGGCGGTCCACAGACAACGGGAGGGAAATGTCAAAAAATTTGAATGGCCAAAAACTCATCTCCCAGAGCAAAGTGACCCCACCACGATCCGGAAAAATTCCGGAAATGAAATCCGAAATTTCGGTCCAGAAACGCTCTGGCGACGATCGCTGGGCCAAAAGCGACAGTCGCTGAATCGCTGAGCGACAGTCGCCATTGTCACATTGCCACCGGAACCTATTTCCTGGCCACCGGAACCTATTTCCTGGCTATAGCAGGTGCGTAGCAAACAGAAACGTGTGTCTCCAAAATTATTTTTTTAAAAATCGCATTGTCTTCACCAGCCCATACCCCAGGTGGTCCCAAATGGGTCCGGAACCATCCTCTTCAATCCTCTTCATCAACTAAATGCTCGATCTTTGCTGAGAAATACAAAAAAACCGGTTTTTCACCTGTTTCGGCGTTTTTGTGAGGAAACAATCGCGAATATCATTTTGCACCACCGGCTGCTGCTCCAATAGGCCCGTAGGAACCCTGGGACAGCTGGTAGGCAATCTGGCGGTCTCCCACAGTCCTCTTCACCCCCAAAACACCCCCAGGAGGGTGTTTTGGGGGTGTTTTGGGTGTTTTTCACCTGAAGAGGATACGCTCCAATCCTCTTCACCCGAAAAACTGCCGAAAAACTGCGACCCCATGGGCTGTGGGCGACAGCATGATCCCCGTGGAAAAATGTGTCCCGCGGACCTCCTCTTCACCCAAGGACCCTCAGAAGGGTCAGTTTCAGGGTGTTCCAATCATTTTTGGTGTGAAGAGGATTGGGAAATATCCTCTTCCTGGGAACAGGTGGTGCAGCAATACGAATTGGTAGCGAATAGGTCCGAATAGGTCTGGGACATGCCGAATTGGTAGTGAATAGGTCCGAATAGGTCTGTAACAGGCCGAATTGGTCCGAATTGGTAGCGAATAGGTCCGAATAGGTCTGGGACATGCCGAATTGGTCCGAATTGGTAGTGAATAGGTCCGAATAGGTCTGTAACAGGCCGAATTGGTCCGAATTGGTAGCGAATAGGTCCGAATAGGTCTCTGACATGCCGAATTGGTCCGAATTGGTAGTGAATAGGTCCGAATAGGTCTGCAACATGCCGAATTGGTCCGAATTGGTAGCGAATAGGTCCGAATAGGTCTGTGACATGCCGAATTGGTCCGAATTGGTAGTGAATAGGTCCGAATAGGTCTGGGACAGGCCGAATTGGTCCGAATTGGTAGCGAATAGGTCCGAATAGGTCTGGGACATGCCGAATTGGTCCGAATTGGTAGCGAATAGGTCTGTGACATGCCGAATTGGTCCGAATTGGTAGTGAATAGGTCCGAATAGGTCTGCAACAGGCCGAATTGGTCCGAATTGGTAGCGAATAGGTCCGAATAGGTCTGGGACATGCCGAATTGGTCCGAATTGGTAGCGAATAGGTCTGTGACATGCCGAATTGGTCCGAATTGGTAGTGAATAGGTCCGAATAGGTCTGTAACAGGCCGAATTGGTCCGAATTGGTAGCGAATAGGTCCGAATAGGTCTGTGACATGCCGAATTGGTCCGAATTGGTAGTGAATAGGTCCGAATAGGTCTGGGACACGCCGAATTGGTCCGAATTGGTAGTGAATAGGTCCGAATAGGTCTGCAACATGCCGAATTGGTCCGAATTGGTAGCGAATAGGTCCGAATACGTCTGTGACATGCCGAATTGGTCCGAATTGGTAGTGAATAGGTCCGAATAGGTCTGTAACAGGCCGAATTGGTCCGAATTGGTAGCGAATAGGTCCGAATAGGTCTGTGACATGCCGAATTGGTCCGAATTGGTAGTGAATAGGTCCGAATAGGTCTGTAACAGGCCGAATTGGTCCGAATTGGTAGCGAATAGGTCCGAATAGGTCTGTGACATGCCGAATTGGTCCGAATTGGTAGTGAATAGGTCCGAATAGGTCTGTAACAGGCCGAATTGGTCCGAATTGGTAGCGAATAGGTCCGAATACGTCTGTGATATGCCGAATTGGTCCGAATTGGTAGTGAATAGGTCCGAATAGGTCTGTGACATGCCGAATTGGTCCGAATTGGTAGTGAATAGGTCCGAATAGGTCTGTAACAGGCCGAATTGGTCCGAATTGGTAGCGAATAGGTCCGAATAGGTCTGTGACATGCCGAATTGGTCCGAATTGGTAGTGAATAGGTCCGAATAGGTCTGGGACACGCCGAATTGGTCCGAATTGGTAGTGAATAGGTCCGAATAGGTCTGCAACATGCCGAATTGGTTCGAATTGGTAGCGAATAGGTCCGAATAGGTCTGTGACATGCCGAATTGGTCCGAATTGGTAGTGAATAGGTCCGAATAGGTCTGCAACAGGCCGAATTGGTCCGAATTGGTAGCGAATAGGTCCGAATAGGTCTGGGACATGCCGAATTGGTCCGAATTGGTAGCGAATAGGTCCGAATAGGTCTGTGACATGCCGAATTGGTCCGAATTGGTAGTGAATAGGTCCGAATAGGTCTGGGACATGCCGAATTGGTCCGAATGGGGGTATGGAAATTTAGTCATTCTTAGTCACTTTTAGGCGATTTACGCGCGGTTTTTCGGCTGGGGAAAAGAGAGTAAGATTTTCGAAAAAAATCGATTTTTTTTTTGCAAAAAATCGCATTGTGTCGTAGTCGCGCGTAGTCACCCGTAGTCGCCAGGTCGAGGTTCCCAGATTCCATACCCCCCCGGGGTACTGAATTACCGATTTTTCGACATGTCGAAAAAAAAAAATTTGGCCGAAAAAAAAAATTTTTTTTTTCGGCCGACTAAACCGAAAATCGGGCCCTCTGGGGTGCCACACCGATATTTTTCGGATATTTTTCGGATTTTTTCCCGATTTTTTTTGGTTGGGGTGGCCACCAGTCCAGGCTGCTGCCCCAGGGTGGCCGGATTTTCGACATGTCGAAAAAAAAAATTTTGGCCGAAAAAAAATTTTTTTTTTCGGCCGACTAAACCAGGGTATAAGATAGACTTTTTTTCTGGCGCCGTTTTCCGGTTTTTCTGGTTTTGAAAATTTTTCGCGCGCGCCTTCGGCGCGCGCGACCCGCGCAAACCCTCCCAGAATCTGAGAGGGCCCAGTGCCTGCGCGCGTCCTGTCGTACTGAGGCTGCTTGGTGGGGCAGGCGCAGCAGCTGCTTTGAAAGTTTGGACTCTCGGCCAAAAAACCGGTCTGGTGCAATGTTTTTACGCAGGGGGGTCTGGGGGGCGGAGCCCCCCAGCCGCCGGAGGCCACGGTAGTGAACATCTGTTCCCTACAGTCTGGATTCGCTTGTAAGTAGGAAGGCTTCACTGTATCGCAGCCCGGCCAGCAGGAGATCACTGGTCCTTGAGGGTTCAACCTTCAGGGTGGAGGAGGACGTGGGAGCGACCACTCGTGACAGGTGTGCGTTGTGGGTGGAGTGGATGCACGGCAGACCTTGTCATGGCCAAAGGGTCCACGAGATCTCCGCCACGTAGAGCCTAGACGAGAGTTTTCGAGGAGATGGGCACCTAGCTGTGACGACAGGCAACAAACAAATCTCATCTGTTAGTTGCCCCCAATAGGCTTGGCGACCTTCAAGACTGCTTGAAAGTCGTTCGTGTTCTCGTCTCAGCCCTCCAGACAAGCAGATCTGTCTCGAGTTGGTGGGCTGTCGCCATGTATTCGATGGCACCGAGTGACGCTGCACAGAGGCAGACGACACGGTGAACTCCAGCGGAGGTTACCCTACCTCCGCTGGAGTACACCGTGTCTCCCATGAGTCTCAACTAGCGGGAGTCTGAGCGTAAACTAGCTGGAAAATAGACTCCCGTCTCCAGTACAGACTGCAGTCTTAGACTCCCTCTTAGACATGGTGGCTGGAGTCCACCATGTGTGCACCTTCGAAACAGAAGAGACCTGCATGACGAGGGCATCACCACCCACCGGGCCACCCGCTAGGTCCATTTTTTCTTCTCCGCTTCTCTGCCTTCTTTGGACTATTTGGGCTCTGTGCGGTAGAGGAGGCATAGTCTGCTGACCTGGCTGTCTAAAAAATTATTTTTTTTAAAATCGCATTGTCTTTTCGACCCTATACCAAAATTGGTCCCAAATCGGTCCGGGACGACCGTCCACAACCGTCCACACTCTCTAAATGCTCGATGTTGCATTTTAAATTCAAAAATTCACATTTTCCAGCCAACTGGGCCAGTTTCCTTAGGAAAATGGCTCAAAATCGCAAACACTCCATTTCTACGGGCCACCACAGGCCAATAGAGTACCAAAATCGGTTTTTTCGCATTCTACGGCCTCAGGCAGACCGTCCACACCCAAAAATCACCCCCAGGTGGTCAATATTGGGGTGTTCTGGCACTTTTTCACCTGTGGACGGTTGTGGACGGCTGTGGATGGCTGTGGATGGTTGTGGACGGCTGTGGACGGTCTGCCAAGAGGTTACTGGAGGTTGCTAGGCTGCGGGCGGACCGTCCACACCCAAAAAACACCCCCAGTTGGTCACGATGGGGACGGTACGTCTCTTTTTCGTCTGTAGACGGTTGTGGACGGTCTGGCAATAGGTTGCTCCAGGATGCGAGATTGTTCTCGGTAGGTCACCGACTGTAACCGATTGTTCTCGGCATGTAACCGATTGTAACCGATTGTAACCGATTGTTCTTGGCATGTATCCGATTGTAACCGATTGTCCTCGTCATGTAACCGATTGTAACCGATCGTTCTTGGCATGTAACCGATTGTCACCGATTGTCCTCGTCATGTAACCGATTGTAACCGATTGTTCTTGGCATGTAACCGATTGTCACCGATTGTCCTCGTCATGTAACCGATTGTAACCGATCGTTCTTGGCATGTAACCGATTGTAACCGATTGTTCTTGGCATGTAACCGATTGTCACCGATTGTCCTCGTCATGTAACCGATTGTAACCGATCGTTCTTGGCATGTAACCGATTGTAACCGATTGTCCTCGGCATGTAACCGATTGTAACCGATTGTTCTTGGCCTGTAACCGATTGTAACCGATTGTTCTCGGCATGTAACCGATTGTAACCGATTGCCCTCGTCATGTAACCGATTGTAACCGATCGTTCTTGGCATGTAACCGATTGTAACCGATTGTTCTCGGCATGTAACCGATTGTAACCGATTGTCCTCGTCATGTAACCGATTGTAACCGATCGTTCTTGGCATGTAACCGATTGTAACTGATTGTTCTCGGCATGTAACCGATTGTAACCGATTGTTCTCGGCATGTCACCGATTGTAACCGATTGTCCTCGTCATGTAACCGATTGTAACCGATCGTTCTTGGCATGTAACCGATTGTAACCGATTGTTCTCGGCATGTAACCGATTGTAACCGATCGTTCTTGGCATGTAACCGATTGTAACTGATTGTTCTTGGCATGTAACCGATTGTAACCGATCGTTCTTGGCATGTAACCGATTGTAACCGATTGTTCTCGTCATGTAACCGATTGTAACTGATTGTTCTTGGCATGTAACCGATTGTAACCGATCGTTCTTGGCATGTAACCGATTGTAACCGATTGTTCTTGGCCTGTAACCGATTGTTCTCGGCATGTAACCGATTGTAACCGATTGTTCTTGGCCTGTAACCGATTGTAACCGATTGTTCTCGGCATGTAACCGATTGTAACCGATTGTTCTCGGCATGTAACCGATTGTAACCGATCGTTCTTGGCATGTAACCGATTGTAACCGATTGTTCTCGGCATGTAACCGATTGTAACCGATTGTTCTCGTCATGTAACCGATTGTAACCGATCGTTCTTGGCATGTAACCGATTGTAACTGATTGTTCTTGGCATGTAACCGATTGTAACCGATTGTTCTCGGCATGTAACCGATTGTAACCGATTGTCCTCGTCATGTAACCGATTGTAACCGATCGTTCTTGGCATGTAACCGATTGTAACTGATTGTTCTCGGCATGTAACCGATTGTAACCGATTGTTCTCGGCATGTCACCGATTGTAACCGATTGTCCTCGTCATGTAACCGATTGTAACCGATCGTTCTTGGCATGTAACCGATTGTAACCGATTGTTCTCGGCATGTAACCGATTGTAACCGATCGTTCTTGGCATGTAACCGATTGTAACTGATTGTTCTTGGCATGTAACCGATTGTAACCGATCGTTCTTGGCATGTAACCGATTGTAACCGATTGTTCTCGTCATGTAACCGATTGTAACTGATTGTTCTTGGCATGTAACCGATTGTAACCGATCGTTCTTGGCATGTAACCGATTGTAACCGATTGTTCTTGGCCTGTAACCGATTGTTCTCGGCATGTAACCGATTGTAACCGATTGTCCTCGTCATGTAACCGATTGTAACCGATCGTTCTTGGCATGTAACCGATTGTAACCGATTGTTCTTGGCCTGTAACCGATTGTTCTCGGCATGTAACCGATTGTAACCGATTGTTCTTGGCCTGTAACCGATTGTAACCGATTGTTCTCGGCATGTAACCGATTGTAACCGATTGTTCTCGGCATGTAACCGATTGTAACCGATCGTTCTTGGCATGTAACCGATTGTAACCGATTGTTCTCGGCATGTAACCGATTGTAACCGATTGTTCTCGTCATGTAACCGATTGTAACCGATCGTTCTTGGCATGTAACCGATTGTAACCGATTGTTCTCGGCATGTAACCGATTGTAACCGATTGTTCTCGTCATGTAACCGATTGTAACCGATCGTTCTTGGCATGTAACCGATTGTAACTGATTGTTCTTGGCATGTAACCGATTGTAACCGATTGCCCTCGTCATGTAACCGATTGTAACCGATTGTAACCGATTGTTCTTGGCATGTAACCGATTGTAACCGATCGTTCTTGGCATGTAACCGATTGTAACCGATTGTTCTTGGCATGTAACCGATTGTAACCGAAACAGAACGGTGTCTCCCCTTGCCCCCTCCACTCTCGGTCACTCTGCGTGCCTCCCAGATGTTGTGTGCGGACCCCTCAGCAGACTGCTTAACTTTAACTTTGCTGCACCTACGTTGCTCACACAGCACTAACCCACTGCAGGCACTGGCACGTTCCACAGCTTCTGATAATGTCCGGCTTGGTTACCTTCGCGGAAGCGTGCAAGCTGCAGGGTATCCCAGACGAGACTACGGGGAAGGTCGCGGGTGCGCTTCTCCGCAACGCAGGATGGCCGAAACCCGTAACGAGCCGGACCTCAAACGGCGTGCAGAAGATGTATTGCTTGGCAGATATCCGTCGGCCCAATCCCCTCTCCTCCGAAGAGGCAATCCGGCAGTTGACTGCTTCGTCCCCGGGCCGCTGCTTCCCCGACGATGTCCTGATCGCTCCTCTGGGTGAGCCCGATGATCTCGCTGATCAGGCGGCGCTCCTCCCCCACCCCGAGGATGCGGATCCCGTCTCGCAGAGCGTGATCTCGGCGGTCACGCGGGGTCCTGCTGCTGCTGGCAACGACGAGCCTGATGAGCCTGAGGCGCCTCCGTCACCGACTCCCGTGCCGCCGAAACCTCTGCCTGCCGCGCTCCCACCGACGTCTCCGACGAGTCCCGCCGACGATGTCGACATTGGTTCTTCTGTGTGCAGTGACCCTGCCGACCTCGCCAGCCTCGATGACCTCGCCGACCTCGCCGACTCCGCCTGCCCCGTTGACTCCGCCTCCCACGCCAACACCGACTCCCCCGTTGCGACTGCGATGGACGCGTTGCGTGACGCTGTGGCTGCTGGTGAGGGGTGGTGCTGCATCAGCAGCGCCGAGTACCTGACTCTCCTGCGCTCCCTCTTGCCCGCAGGTGCGAAGGTGTCGGACACCGCCCTCTTCTCCCTGGTGAAGGAGAACGCCGACTGCATGTCTTCTGCTCTGCATCCTCACGAGAAGGGTAGTGATACCCGGGGGATGAAGAAGAAGTACTGCATCGGAAATGCAGTGCCGGGACGGCCGTGCAGCCTCCACTTCGTCGGACAGGGCACGCCTCCGCCGGCCCCCGTGGGGCGCCCCTCCAAGACCCTCCCCGAGCGGGTCTTGCAGGTCAAGGCTTTGCAGAAGGCCTTGCTGAGGGCGAAGGACCGCATTGCGCAGCTGACGGAGGAGTTGGCTGCTGCGCACGAGGTTCTCGGGCGCAAGGGGGACATTGTTCTTCGTGGGGTGACGGGCCGGAAGTCCTGCACCGAGCCCTACCCCATGAAGGTGCTGCGGGCGCTGTTGGAGTTGCGGATGGCTGGCATCGGTCAGGAGTCGTCGCGCAGGGTGCTGCGCGACATCATCAAGCTCCTGAGCGATGGGGTGGAGATGCCGATCCCCTCTCGCTGGACGCTCCGCGAATTCGAGATCCCGAGCGGAGCGGCTTCCTTCGCCGTCTTCTTGGAGGATGTCGCGAGGACGCAGACCGGCGGAGGGGGCCTAGGCAAAGACCGGCAGAAGGCCACCCTCTCCCTCGCCCACGATGCCACCTCCTCCTTGGGCCGGAGTAGTGTCTCGCTGCACGTTGTCACCGCCCACGTCGCTGCAGACGAGAATCGCGTACGCGGGGCCTGCGCCTCCGCCCTCCCCCTGAAGAACGGGAAGGCTGCAGGGAAGACCTCCAACCTGCAGGCGGTCCGCCGCATAGTCTCCGCCCACAAGCTCCGTATTAGCAACGCCACCCTGAGCGACCATGCTAGCACGGAGGCGAAGGCGACCAGGGACGCGGGGGGCGCCATCGTCCACCTACGGTGCATGCACCATAAGGTTGGAGGCGCACTGAAGTACGCAGTGCAGACGGCGGGGAAGGCCTTGATGATGTCTCATCGGGTCGACCCGGCAGCCAACGTTGCCAGCGTACTTGCAGTCCTCGACCCGACAAACGGCCGGTCAACCGCCGGGGTCATTTTCGTGGATGCTGAGCTTGGGAAAGCACTTGACATGCGCTACCCCCGGGGCCTGGGGTTTGCCCGTGAGCGGGGGTCGAAGTGGCATGCCCGTCCTCAGCAGTGCTCCCGCCTCCTCAAGTTCTCCGCCTCCATCCTGGAGATGGTGAGAGAGGAGCGGTTCACCCCGACTGCGACAGAGATCCTCACTCTTCTGGGGACCCCCACCGTCGCCGCCTACTGTGCAGCCTGCCATTTCATTGGCAGCCTGTACTTGAGGTTCCTCAACGACCTCAAGCCCAGGCGGTTGAACGAGGAGACGGGCCGCCTCGAGGTCAACTTCGAGGCGGGATGGGGTGTGCTGAGGCCGCTGCACCTCCTCGCCCGCGACCTGAGCGCCGACTCCGCCGACAACGACTTCCCTGCCCTGCGGAAGCATTGGGGACAACCCCGCCACGGTGAGGAGGAGGTGGGGCGGGCTGAGGCGTTGGAGGTGGTGAAGGATCACCACGATGTATTTGCGGAGGTCTGGGTTCCCTGCATCCAGGGGTTTGCGAGCACATTGGCAAGGTTCATCGGCTACGATGAAGCTGCAATGGCGTCGGCATCACCCGAAGACCTCCCTTCGCTACCCTCCACACAAGACCTCGCAGAGTGTGTGGCTGGGAATGCATCGTTCTTGGCGCAGAGGGCCCCCAACCTCTCTTCTGCTGCCTTGTCTGGGATTACCCAGAGCAAGGTGAACCGCTTCCTGTTGGGTTATGGCAACTGCAACAACGCAAGGTATGCAGGCTCTTCAGCCTCCTTTTTTCTCCCCTCCCTTCGTTCTTTTTTTTTACATCGCAACAACATATGCTGGCAGAGTCAGAACCGATAGATTTTTTTTATCTCATTCATTGTCATTCTCTCTTCCTCTCTTCTTCATGACTTTTCCAAGTCACGAAGAAGACTACTTCATTATCACCATTTCCTGTTTTCAGTGTGATTCGTCGTACAACCATTCCTTTCCATCGCCTTACAGGTACGGCCGTTTGCTGCGCCAGGCGAAGCGGGCGCGGAAGAAGACCCGTGGCGGGATGTACACCGAGGCCGCGGCGAACACCGCCACGGGGGCTTCTGCGGCTGCGCTGAAGGCCGTCAGCGGGGTGGCCCACCCTGACCTCGTCCGCCTCTGCGCCCTCCACGCCATCCCTGTCACGGCGATGAGCAAGGGAAAGGAGGTGGCGCGGCAGAAGGAGGCGCTGACACGCAGCTTTGCTGAGAAGCTGTGTGGCCCTGGCTCTGCGGATGCCCGTGTCTGGGTGGAGCGGCTGAAGTCCGTGAAGGAGGCAGTTGGCATCCTTCCGGTTCGTTCGAAACCGCTGTCCAGATTTTTGCGGAAGGCGGGGCTGAAGCCGTGGGGGTCCGACGCTGTCTCGTCTGCGTCGCACGACGTCCGTGTGCGCTTTGCCCTGACGCAGTGGGGGCGAATCCTCCCCATTCTGCGGGAGAAGGGGCAGCAGCTGCAGCCGAGGGAGCGGCTGGGCCGCCTCGACGCCCCCACCCTGTTCGCGTTGTTGGCCAAGGCGGGCCTGAAGGTGGAGGCTGGGGAGACGAAGCGCGACCTCTCCGCCCTCCTCCTGCGCAACTGGACGGAGCAGTTGAGTGGCCATGTCGAGGCCGTGGAGGAGACCCTTGGCTTGAAGGCCCGCACCTTCCCCGACACCATCTCGCCCTCCGTGGTAGATACAATCACGGAGCTCTACCGGAGAGTGAAGACTGCACCTGCTGCGTTGAAAGAGGAGAAGGGACAGGGTGAGGATGGCAAGGGTTGTGAGGATGGTGAGGAGGCTGTGGATGCTGTGGATGCTGTGGAGGAGGAGGAGGAGGAGGAAGAGGAGGTGGAGGTGGGTGATGAGGCTGATCCTGAGGCAAATGATGTTGGGGCGGCTAGGATCGCTCTCCTGAATGAGCATTGTTTTCCTCTCGGCCTCCACGCCTCTCCAGGTTGTGGGCGGCAGAAGGATGGTGTGTTGCATGCGTCGGAGTCCACGCACGAGGGGGGTTGGGCTTCCCTCAACTGGTTTTTGGGTGAGTGTGGCATCCAGTTTCTCACCTTCCGGGAGATGCAGGTTTTGCAACACGAGGTCAATCCAGAGAGCTTTCACTGGACCGGTAAGTTCACGCTGGCAACGATGCAACGGGCCATCGAACAGCACACAAGTGGACTCCGGAACAATGGCTATCGGCTTCTGCCGGTAAGTAAAAAAAATACCTTTGTTGATGATCCTCAGTCTATTTCTTCCCCAGCCCTCTTTTTTTTTAACCGTCAAACTCTGCATTGGATGGTTGCCTTCCCCCTCAAAGACACCGTTGCCACATTGCAGAAGTTGACTCCAGCCCAACTGCACGCCTATCCGCGCGAAACGCTTTATTGGGTGGTTCACGACACGGACACTGCCAAGCGCGCCATTGCCGCAGGGGATCTGGATCGGGAAAGCCATGCATATGAAGTTTTTAAACTTGTGCCGAAAGGTGTCCTCCCCACCACCAAGGCACAATTTTTTGGCACCCGACCCAGGCGCACATTCCCTGTGGCAGTGAAGTCGCGTTCTGTTGTTCGGAGCGGGCCCACAGTCCGGAAGAGAAAACGGTTTGGGGGGACTGAAGTCATTGACCTCTCCCAGGTGCCAGAGACCCCAAGAGACAAGAAGGGGCGCCTTGGACATGGGAGGTATGATACGGCTCAACTGAGTGACGAGTCATACATTCCAGCAACTTCCCAACGCCACCTCATCCCAGAGACCCTGCTGTATTTTTCGAAATACCACCATCTCCCCGTCACAGATACTGTGCAGGAAGGTGACGGCTTTTTTCTTTCCCTCCTCCGTTTCAACCGTTTTTCTGCGTACCAGTCAGTCCGCGCTCTGCGTGAGAGTGCCTTTGGTGACGCAACAAACATGAAACACGACCTGGAGGTGTACCTCATGAAAATACACAAGGATACCCTTGCTTCTGTTTTTGAAGAGAAGGGGGAGAAGAACCTGCCCGTACATGAAAGGCACCAGTCTCTCGTTCACTGGCGCAAGAGTATGTGCAAAGCGGCGGAAGATGAAAAGGTGACCCAACGTGGTGGTTCTTTTGCCCTGCATTTTTTTGTGAATGTGCACCAGATTCGCTTGAGAATTATTACTCAGAACAAGGAAGGTAAACCCAGGGTCAGGGAGTTACGGCCTCGCACATGGTGTGAGAAGGCAAAGAACTGGGAAGCAGGAAGTACGGCTTCTCTCCCTACTATCTTCCTTTACCAGTACCGGCAGGATACCCAAACGAATTTTTACTCCCTCCACCTCCCCACTGAGCGTGACTTTTCCCGTGCTTCAAGTGTTTTTTATAGAATTCAGAACATGGGTCCAAACGTGGAAAACGCACAAGAACAAATGGAGCAAGAGGATATGCGGAGGAAGGCGGTCCCCATGGCACTCCCCTGTCCCGGTCCACGGAGGCCCCACGTACCTGACAAGGGCATCGACAATCCCGCGTCTCGTCATGATACCCTCACGCAACGTCTTCTCTTGTTTTCCCTGAGCACAGTCAATGTGCCTGGTGATGGGAATTGCCTGTTTCATGCTTTTCATGAATGTCTCACAGGCAACCCACGTGGGGGCGCTTCCCTTCGCGAAGAAGCCGTCAATTTTGTGACTGCAATGGCGGCTTCTCTTTCATGCAGAGAGGTGCAACCGGAAGTGGAGGCGGTGAGAATGTGGGGAAATCTCCCGTACCATCCCTGCCAACCCCTTGACGACGGTAGTGAGCCATACGTGCTTACCCGTTTAAGAACGAGAAGGTATGCAGAGGATGACGAAATTTCTGTTCTTTCCACAATGAAGAATGTCTTGATCACAGTCGTCACGAACATGATTTATCCTGGTAATCATGATGACTTTGCTTCAGGATTTAACAGTTATGTCCCCCTTTCTTACAACTTCACCTCCATTGACACCACCCTCCAGGATTTTCCTCCAGACAGACGTGTGACCCTGGCTAACCTGGGTCAGGCTGGGGTTGGGGATCATTTCATGTGGATCAAAGGGACACAGGCCAACTTGGAAGCCACACATCGCAAGGGTTTGCGTTCTGTTTCAACAAGAGCTGGGACCTGACACAGGCCAATCAAGGGGTTGCCCCCCCCCCCCCCACTCCTGGTGTAGTGGTAGTGACTACAAAAAGGACTAACATTGCAAGAAGGTGCTGGGAGGCTTGCTTTTCCATTCACTCTCGACGATCAAACCCCCCCCCCCCACTTCACTTTTCCATTCACTCTCGACAATCAAGCCCCCACTTCTTGACTGCCCCCCCCCCCATGTTACTTTCAACAAACTTTGCCCATCCTTCAATCTTCCATTCGATCAGTTTGGCTTTTTCCAAAGCCTCGTTTTCCTTTTATTTCAATAGTCCACACCTAAACGGCGTACGCCTTGGCAAGCGTTTGAAAGGACAGCCTTGGGATTGCAGCTCACTGGAATCGCTGAAGGAAGCCCCCCGCCCCCTCCCCCCCCCCCGCCCCCACCCCCACCCACTCTCCCTTTCACAAGTCACGATACATTCCCACACCATACTGTTCCATGTGCACTCCATCCAACAGGACCGCCACACGTGTTAAACCCCATTCCCTGTTCCCAAGGCAGGGCAACCTTTATGGTTGAGTGGTGAGGGGCACAAAGAGACAATAGGTTTTAATGCAGATGCGGACATGTTGGAAAGAGCTCCCCCACCCCCCAACACACCATTCTTGTGCTCCGCTCCCTTCTACTTCTATTTCACTACCCCCCCCCCCCCCCCAACACACACAGGCACGGGCCAGGACCCGTGCAGGGTTAACCCGCCTAACAATTAGTAAAGAGTGATCACCAGTGACAACACCCGTGCAGGGTTACCCACTTGACAATTAACAAAGAGGGCTCAACACCCGTGCAGGGTTAACCCGCCTAACAATTAGTAAAGAGCGATCAACAGTGACAACACCCGTGCAGGGTTTACCCGCCTAACAGTTAATAAAGAGTGATCAACGGTGACAACACCCGTGCAGGGTTACCTACCTGACAATTAATAAAGGAGGGATCAACACATGATGAGGCACGGGAGGGTGGCAAAAGGCCCCCAGACCCCAGAAATCACCGAAAAATGACATTCTCGATGTGCGGTGGGTCTGGTTTCTAGGTTTTTCGGGAGAAAATTGGCCAAAATAATTTCGGAGACAAAATTTTGTTAGGGATTTCCGTTTGCTATGCCTCCTCTATTGCCAAGGGCAAAGGGCGAGGGACATGCAGGTTTGCGCTCGGAATTGTGAAGTTGTGATGCAGAATGAAGGTCTTGGCCCAGTTGTTGACGAGGTCACAGGGCCCTGTGGGACCCAGGGTCAGTAGAGCGGTAACCCACTCACCACTAGCTGAAGACCCCTTCAGAAAGTGTGAAAGAAAACGGGCGATACTGGGCGATAATTTGGCGATCATCGGGCGATAATTGGGCGATAATGGGCGATAAGGCGATTCGATACGCGATAATCGGGGCTCGAACCCGGTTGGGCGAATATAGGGCGATAGGCGAATCGCCCGCACCCTATGCCTAGTCTCCACGAGGCAGATCAAGTGCCTCATCTGTGGTGGGATCCTCGGCTCAAAGACGGGGCGTTGTGGCTCCGCTGAGCAGACGAGGAGGGCCGACGCACACATGATCGACCATGCGTGCGAGTACGCCGCCCTGGGTAAGGAGACGCGGGAGAAGTGGACGGACGCAGCGGAGTCGAGCGCCGAGTGGCCATCGTGCGACTCCGGGCAAGGTTCTCAGAGGGGCCCGGCCCATGGGCTCGGAAGTCCAGGCCCGGGCCCATGGGCCCGAGGGGCCGGCCCCTGGTGAAAAATGTCATTTCGCGATTTTTGAAAAAAAATAGATTTGCCATTTTGAGGTGGTTACAGTGTGTCGGATCAACAGAGGAGCGCTGTGCGGGATGGTGCACGAATGGGCACTGCATGTCGGCCTTAGGGCCGTGTGTGTGCCACGATGGTTTCTACCCTCCAGGAGTTTGCACCTCCCACTGCGATGGGGTGCTCCTCTCCAACGGCACGGTGTGCCAGGCCCCCCGCCCAGTGATGCAGGCACACCCGATGGTTACAGGCGGTTACATGCCGTTTTGAGGTGGTTACACCCGGTTACACGTCGGGAAATGTCAGTTAGATTTAGAGGAGGCGGATACCCCGTTTTCGCTGTGACGAAAATTATTGAGGGTTTTGGATGAAGAGCCCTCACTCCCATTGCACCAATCGCTGCCTCCCATGACCCATGGCCATTCCTGTATCACGATTTACCAGCTTCAGGCGATTTTCCCTCGGTCAGCAGGGGTGGAGTCGGATGAACCGTTTGCGGATGATGCAGCTCTCACGTGGGTGCTGCCTCGGGGGGTTTCTACCACATGATACCTTCACGACGACTTCGATCCCACTTGAGCCCATGACAATGAACGCACTTGCAGAGAGAACTGGATCGTTCATTCAAGAACGGAAGATGTGCTGGTCTTCTGAAGAGCTCGAGTTCGGTGTGATCCGGCAATCACGGTGGGGATGTCCAGTGGACTCGTCTGCTGGGGGTGCCCTTCTGTGTGAGGGTTTGTCCTCCAGGGTTTGTCTGCACCTTCCGTGTGGGCCTTCAACACTCAGGGTCCGCTGTCGCTTTCTCGGGCAGAGTTGTCAAAACCCTACTCTCGATGGCCAAACACTTGCCAAATAGTGGAGTTCAAAGTATGTTGGTGCTGATCGCAAAAACCAACAATATTAGGCAACTGGCGGCTGCAGATTATCCCAAAAATCCGATTCTGTGTGAAAAGTTGGCGTGGCAGGAATATGGATCGATTGGTGACAATCTTTTCGACCTTTTTTGTCATGAAAAGGGCCGCTCCAACGGGTTTCACGAGTAAGAAATATTCTCAAAAAATCCAAAAAGAGCCCACCCAGAATATCAACGAACCTAATAGCAGCCACATATGTGGTCGTTGGGCGGAATAGGGTTAACGAGCGTCTACGAGCGTCTACATCCCAGGAATGCTCGAATTTTGCTCAGAAAAACGATTTTTTCGGTTTTTCACCTATTTTGGCTGGGAACAGTAGCAATTCCCGTTTCTTCCACTCGGTACCCCCGCCAGGCCCCCTCCAGACCCTTCCAAAAATGAGAAACCAGTTTTTGGACCATCTATGGCCATTCTGAGGGTGTAGACCAACATTTTCGGCCCCAGACAGCCCGTTATGGGGTGTTTCTGGGTGAAAATCACTATTTCTGGCTTGTAGACGCAGGTAGACGCAGGTAGACGGAGGTTGATGCAGCCATGGCCTCGCCGGAGTCTCCGTCGAGTCTCCGCGGAGTCTCCGGAGTCGATCTGGAGTCTCCGGTGAGTCTCCGGAGTCGTTCCGGCTGATCCCAAACCAGAATCTCCCCGGGGACACTCCAGAAATGGCGCTGGCGTGGAGCAGTCTTCCACCCAGCGACTCCAGCTCACCAGCCGCCACCCTCTGCCAGTCCACGCTGTCCAGCTTCGCCATCAGCCTGTCCGACGGTGACACAGTCTGGGTGGCATGGTCGAATGCCACCCCGAGAAACTCGTAGACCGTCGCCGTGTCATTTCTGCCACCACTTTTTCAGGTGGGTGAGTCCCCTCGCTGCACCGTGTGTCAAACCGCGTCACTTTACAACCAGTTTTCTGAGGCTCACCTTTTCTCACAATTTTGCACTTCTGAGCGAAGCCCCCCCCGATGTGATTTTTTCGCACGTCTTTCCCTCTCCACAACTCTTGGCCCCATCCCCCGCCCCCCCCCCCCCTCCGGTTCCCACACCCTACCCTCCATCCAGGTCACAGAAGACATCCCATTCCTTCCCATGTTCGGTTCTATCGACCTTCGGTGAACCAACATGGAAGGTGTTTGTGAGGTTGTTGACGTTGAGATTGATGAAGATGGGAACCCTTTGCACGTGACCGTCACCGCACGCCAGAGCCTGTCCACCTCTGGCACCCACAACCCGCTACCCACCACCCACCACGCCAGCGCCGCACCTACCGCTGATGGGATGGCCCTTCGTGCCCCCTCCCTTATGCAGAGCACAGCAGTGCCAGACCACTACAGCCATTCATCCTGCCTGCCTGACGAGTCGCACAGTGCAGTCCTGGCTGCCCTGGAAGAGACCCTGTTTGCAGAGCAGCGCCAGCGCCGCAGGCTCTCCGAGGAGCTTCTTGTCGCAGAGGAGCAGATCGAGCTCCTGACTGAAGACCTCAGCAGGTCGCACCCTGCTCCCGGGCACCACCTTGTTGAGGCGGAGTCGCTGCGGAGGCAGCACGACGCCTTGCTGCGGCAGGTCGAGGCGGAGCGGCAACAGCGGGGGCACCAGCAGCTGCATGTCTCGGAGACGGAGCAGCTGCTGAAGCAGCGGTGCGAAGTCCTCTCTGACACAGTGGAACAGCTGCAGCAGGCTAACATGGAGCTGTCGCGGCACCACGCGCAGGAGATTGTCGCAAAGGCGGACCACATTGCTGTCCACCACGAGGTCTCTGCGCTGCGTGTGATGGTGGATGCGTTGGAGGGCCAGCTGACCGAGCTCTCGCAGGCGCTGCTGGAGAAGGACATGCAGATCCAGGCGGCGCGCAACTCCGCAAACTCCCGCGAGCGGGACCTGGCCCTCGCGCGGAAGCACATGCAGGCCAAATCCCTCGAGGCGCAGCGCACCGCCATCCGCCTTGCCGAGGCGGAGGCCCGCCTTGCCGCATCGGATCCCGGTGCTGCCGCCGAACCCCCCACCCCACCCCCCTGCCCCACGCCACCCGCCCTGCGACCCGCCGCAGCGGCGAAGCCGCGCCCCGCTGAACCGCCGCCACCCATCCCCGCTGGCTCCCCCCCACGCACCATAAGGGTGGGCGCGGAGGCGCGCAACCCCGTGAGGGGACGCCCGCGCAGTGGCGTGGCGGGTGCCACCTCTGTGCCTGCCGCTGCAGACGCAGTGCCGCCGGAGGGTGGTGGCGGCGGGGTGCTGGCATACCACAGCCTGTGTAAAGATTTCTATGCCTCGTCCGCACCGCAGGGGCAGCGCGATGAGGCGCGTGCCCATATTCTCAAGGCGCTTGCCCCCAGGGGGGACTGCGGAGTGGGGCAGCAGGTGGAGCAGGTGCGGCGGGTCCTGCCGTCGCGCCCTGTCCCAGCAGGGTGTGCCGGGGTGGCGGAGCCCAGGCCCCCAGCCCCAGCCCTCTGCACTGAGGGTGTGGCGGAGGCGGCGGCGTGCCCCCTGCCCCCGCCAGTGCCCCGCGGCGGCGGGGCGGTGGGGCCGGCACCAGGTGGGGACAGGTGGGGACGACGCGGCAGCGCCGCGTCGTCCGCCACCTCCGGTGAATCTGGCGCGACCTACGTCACTGCTGCTGCGTCGTCTGCCGGTGGGCGGTCCGCCGTTGATACCGCTGCAGGTGTTGGGTGCATGGCGTCGTCGAGCAGCTCCACCGCATCCACCACATCAACCGCCGCAGCCACCCTTGCAGGGGTGCATGCGGAGGAGGGCAGCATTGGGTGTGTCGCCCAGCAGCAGCATCAGCATCAGCAGCCTCAGGAGCGTCTTTCCGGCCGCCGGTTCGGCACACCACGCACCCCCGCCACCCCCGCTGCTGCTGCGGTGGGCCGCGCGCCGCCCTGCGCCCCGCTGTCGGGCAGTCTGGGGGGCACGCGGTCCCCGCCCCCCCCGCCAGGGCTGCCGCCTGCTGCTGCGGAGGTGCATCAGCCGCCTGCGCCGCATGCTGCGGTGGGCAGCCGCATCCCGCAGGCGGCTCCCACAGGCGCCGGTGGTGCAGTGGAGCGGAATAAGCCTGTCACCGTTGCGGAGGGGGATGGCGTTGCCGTGGAGCCGTACACAGGCCCCGATGAGCACCTGGTGAAGCAGGGTTGCTGGTGGGTGCGGCTCGCCAGCGGGGCGGAGAAGCTGAAGGCACCCTCAGAGATGCTCCCATTTGCAACGAACAACCTTGAGGGCAGCCACGGCAGCTATCGGCGGTGGTGAAACGATGTAGAGGTGGTGGGAGTTGGGAGGTCCTTCTAGTTGCCTTTGCCACATTGCATGTGGCATGGGTATGCATGTGTGTTTCTACCTCTGTTGGCCCCGATGCGGTCAGCATCATTTTTTTGTCACAACAACAGCCCCGATCATTCCTGCCACTCAGGCACGACCCGTGTATTGAGTGAATGGGAAGAGAGCGAGAATGTGTGTGTGCGGCTGTTTCTCGATGCCTTGCCTTTCCCCACCTCTCACACAACCCCACCCACTGGCCCATTCCAATTTAGAGGGGGGTCGGTCCAGTGGGGGTAACCAGTCCGAATCGTGCTGCTAGAATAGATGCAGAATAAGAAGTTAGAAGGGGCACCTCCTGGAGCTGCCCCTTTGCGCTGTATGCTGTGTTGGAGGAGGGAAGAGCATTCTCCCGTAACAATGCCATGGGTGGTTCGGGATCTCTGGCACCCCCCTCCTTCACCCCTCTCTCCCTGCCCCTCCAAACCCCCCCCTGAAGAGGCCTACTGCTGCGGACACATGTCACTCTGCCCTCGGGAGATCAACCCTTTCGCACACACCCCCCTTTTGTTGTAGCCAACTCAGGAAACTTTTCACCGTGCAGATCCTTGCGAACACTTCACACGCCCGGCAGGCTGGTGGGGTGTTCTGCGTTTGAAGAACACAAAACTGTCGTTTTGGCCTTCTCTCTTGAGATTCACTCGGTTGCATTAGTTTTGCGTCTTCCACCTTTTCCCCTCCATACCACCACCTCCAATCGCACAGGGGAAGACACGCCAGCATCTCCCCCCACCCCCCAACCGACCCAGCCTCCTGGGGAGAGTCAGTGCGAGAGCCTGGCTGCTGCGTGAGGTGTGTGTGTGTGTGTGTTTGGGATAATAGCATCCCATCCCATCGCCTCTCTCCACCCTTCTCCCCCCTTTCCTTCACATTTGCGGGTTCACATGATGCGGGCCTCGCCCCGACAGGCCCAACGGGGCCTCTTGGCATCCCACCCAGGCTGGGCAATTCCCGCCTCCCTTCTCCTGTGCTGCTGCACCCTGACCTCCTCATCGTCACCGGAGCCTCCGCTCTCCCAAGCCCCCTCCTCCCTCACCCTCCGCCCCGCCTCCACCCCCGCTGGGGATGGAGGGCAGACTCTTGAGAGTGATTCCCCAAATGGGACCGATTCGCCTCCGTCTCCGCCTCCTGCTGCTTGTAAGAAGGATACTCTTCCGATGGAGGTCACCGCTGCGCTGACTGCGATGTACAACAGCACGGGTGGGGCGCTGTGGAAGAGGAAGAAGGGATGGACCGTTGGGGATCCCTGCAAAGACTCGTGGGAGGGGATCGAATGTGTGTGCCCTGGGGGCGAGCAGGTCAGCATCATCATCCTCAATCTCGCATCTAACAACATGGGGAGTGCGATACCGAAGGAGACATTTGCCACGGGGTTCAAGGAGCTGCAGAAAATTGACCTCTCCCTCAACCATCTCCGAGGGCCCCTACCCCGCCTCGATTCTGACGAGCTTTTCAACCTCGAGTATGTCTACCTGCAGCAAGAGGATTCTCCTTTCAAGGCTGACACCCTAACGGGCGATGTCAGCGACCTCTGGGGGCTGTACAACCTGAAGGAGCTGAACATCCGGAACAACCACGGGCTGAACGGGACCCTCCCGCAGGACATCGGGAGGAAGGTGAATCTCCTCTCCCTGGTTGACATGGCGGGGACTGGGATTTCAGGGGATCTTCCTGAGAGCTTCTGGAGTATCCCGAGTTTGAGCAACGTGGATATCAGCGGGCTCGGCCTGAAGGGGAGTATCGGCGAGGGTGTTGTGGAGATGCAGGATTTTCACGTGTTCCTGGCATCGGAGAACCAGCTGACGGGGACCATCCCGGCGTTCCATCCGTTTGCGTTTCAGAAGAGCCACAGTACGATTATTCTGAACAACAACAAGTTGGAGAATATCCCAGCTGCGTTTTTCAATGCAGGTGTTCAGGATCTTGCAATGTCGAACAACTCGCTGCGCGGCCTGCTTCCGCCTGAGGTGGTGATGGCGAAGGGGCTTCAGCACTTCTTCATAGATCACAACCAGCTGTCTGGTCCGATTCCGACCAGCCTGTGCTCTTTGGTGGGTCTTGTCGAGTTCAAAGCCTCATTTAACTACTTCTCGAGCATCCCGGATTGTTTCGGGGAGCAGCTCTCCAACCTGCAGTACCTCGATTTGTTTAACAACGTCTTCACGGGAACCCTCCCGATGAATGCGTTCTGCGGGATGGGCTCTCTGAAGCAGCTGCAGCTGCAGAACAACGTGAACCTGGGGGGCGCGCTGTCCCCCTGCATCACCGCTTGGGGCGATCTGGAGGTTATCATCATCGACAGGACGCAGATCTCGGGGACAATACCGGTGGAGCTGTTCAGTTTGAAGAAGCTGGACACCATCATCCTGAGTCAGAGCAAGTTCAACGGGTCGATCCCAGACATGTTTGACAAGACGCCGAATGTGAGGGCTGTCGTGTTTCAGAGCTCGCATGTTGGGGAGATTGTGCTGACCCCGCACTTCGTGGGGACGATCCCTAAGACCCTGTTTGGGCTCACGGCGCTCGAATCGCTCACTCTGCAGTTCAACAGGCTGTCAGGGACGATCCCCGACCTCTTCGGGAAAGCACAATATCTCTCCCAGATCGCGCTGAACAACAACCTGCTGGAGGGGACCGTGCCACAGAGCATTGTGGATGCGTTGAAGCAGCCGAAGCCCGCTCTGATGAATTCGACACGCATGCTGTTTCTGAACAGCAACCTGCTGACGGGCACACTCCCCGATTTCTCCAAGTCGCAGAACACCGAGGCGATTGTAATCAACTCCAACCAATTCGTGGGCTACATCCCCCTGGTGTACAACAAGTCATACACCTGGCTGAACTCCACCGGAACCTTCTACGACAAGAACAGGTTTATGACCTTCTTCTCCGGGATGAGGCTGTTCCCACCGGTCCCCCTTTTTGCAAAATACATGTCTGCCGGAAATGGGGTCGGGTTCTACCCCACAGGCCACCTGAGTGTCGACGGCAACCCCTTAAACACAGTCAACAGAGACGCCCAGCAGACGATCCAGGTTGAGGCACAGTTCCTCTGCGACTCGCCTGACTTCTGGGGCAAGGGCGACCCCGGCATTTTCATGAAGGTGGAGGGTGACGCAGACGCCCTCGACTCAATCAGCCCCTCCACGGGGGAAGGGGATTCCGGTGCGATCCAGGTGGGTGCGGCGTCATGGCTTGTTCCCGTTGTTTCGAAGATCCCGCAGAATGCGTCCTACGCAGCAGCAAAGGGGAATGTCACTTTCCAGATCCCCTCGGATGTCCTTCAAGCTCTGCCGCTGGGGTCTCTCGAGTTCTCCATCTGGTTCTGGGGGAACACGCGTGCAAATGAATCCGACGTGAGCAACCACATCTCACGAGGGGAGCAGCTGTCGGTGGGTTCGCTGCCGAACGCTGTTCTCTACGACCCCAACCCACCCATCCAGGAGATTTTCCCGAAGGAGGGGCGGAAGTGGGGCTGCGCGTATATCAACGTGACCGGATCCAGCTTCTCCGACACAGGCTCCAGCAACATCAAATGCAGGTTCACCCCCCTGCCCGCTGTGGGGGAGGGCAGGAAGGTGAGCCAGGTTGCCGTGGCAGCCTTCGACACCCCGGGGTCTTGCATCAACGACACAGCCGTGGGGTGCTTTGTCGGGGTGGACAACTCCACAGGCTATTCCCTGGCTGACTACCTTGTGTCGGTCAGCCTCGACAGGGGTGAGCACTGGAGCCAGCAGGTCGGGGAGGATGCGAACCTCACATACACCTTCACAGACGACTGCAGTGTTTCCGCAGAGATCCCCTCACTTCGGACGGACTGCCTCTGTGACATGTGTGAGTGCACATCGGCTGGGTCGTGCTCCATGAATACTACACAGCCCCCCACATGCGCCTGCCTCGAAGGGTTCACAGGGGAGAACTGCGACCAGTGCCTGCCGCTTTTCTGGGGAATCGACTGCAAACCCTGCCCGACCTGCAACTCTCCCCATGGCACCTGCCAGGACACCAAGCTCGGCAGCGGCGACTGCTCCTGCGAGATGTGGTATGCCGGGTCGAACTGCGGATGGTATTACAAATATTGGCTGATCGCCGCCCTGCCCTCCTGCCTGTTTGTCACAGTCGTCTTCCTCGCGTGGAAGTGCTGCCTGAAGAAGCGCTTCGCTGCAAGCCGCAAGGCTGAGCGTATTCCTCTCAGGGGTGTGCAGGATAGGTGAGAGGGGAAGGGTATAGCTAGTGCAAAGAGCAGCAGGTTGGTCTTGGCGCAGGTGTTTTTTCTAGGATTAGGGGGGTGGGGGGGGGGTGCGGGAGTTTGTTTAGTGCACGTCAGGTCGGACTGAGTGGGATCTGATGCGACTTCCGCTGTGCCTACACATGCAGGCATACACACACCCATGGTTCTTCGCTCAATCGGCCTCCCTGCGAGTGTGGGGCCCACTGTGGGGCAGCCTGCATTATTTTATCGTCCCCCCCCCCCCAACCCCGACACACCCCACCCCTTCCAAATCTCTCCACCAGCCCTTCTCTCTTTTGGAATGGAATAGCCGCATGCCTGCCCTTCACCGCTGTTCCCTTCTTCCCCACCCACCTGTAACTGCAACGCCGAATAGCGCAGACTGTCAGTTGGGACGCGGAGTGGGGGGAGGGAGGAGGTGAAGAAGGCAGAGATGCGTGTCAGAGAGTGGGCTGGGGAGGGAGAGAAAGATGAACGATATTACAGCCAAGAAGTGGGTTGTTTTGTTTTTGGCTGAAGAACACCACCGCTTTTCCCCCCCGTCCCCCATGTCGCCTGCAATATTCTGAACAGATTCTGGTTTGCACCGCCTCGAGGTAGGAGCACCGTTCCCTCCAAACACAGAACGCAACTCCGAGTCCCTTTTATTTTGTTTCCCTGGGGGCCTTCGCTACCAGTCACTGCTCGTCACAGCTCGTCAGTCAGTGAGGGGAAGTGGGCTGTGGCTCACTTTTTCTCACTCAGTCACACTTGGTAGCGAAGGCCCCCCCTATTCCTTTTTCTATGTCTCGCCTGTTTCTGGTCCTGAAGCCCCTTTCTTTCCACCTCCCCTGCCCCCTCTACCCCGTACCCCCATGTCTTTATGCAGAGCATCGCTCAAAACGAACGCTGCCCAGGAGAGCGCACACCACAAGCATGCGAGGAGAAAGCGAGAAAGATATACAGAGGGGAATCCAAAGGCAAGCATGTTGTGACCACCCGCCTACCTGCGGTGTGCTGCACACTGAATGCCACACCAAATGCGTTGTTTTGGATCTGGGTGAGCCCGTCAGCTGGCAGGGTGTGGTGTGTGTGTGTGTGTGTCTGCCGTGAGCGGCTGCCTTACAGCAGGACGGGGGTGTTGCCTTCCACACATCCAGCAGTCGGCCCTTCGCTGTGCCGTGGGGGAGGGACAGGCCACACTGCGCAGCAGTAGGCATCGAGCCTAGAGGCGTTCAGCTATTGCACCGCACCTCCCCCGCCCCTTCGTTCCCCCAGACCCCTCCGCTGCTGCTATTGCCAATCTGCGTCGCAGGGAATAGGGGATTTTTTTTGAAGACATTTTTTGCCTCACCACCCCACCACCCACTCTGCAGGTGGCACAGCCTGTCTGCCCCAAGGGCGGTGTGCCGCCGCAGCATGCCCCGCAGGCCCCGGAAGCAGCAGGGCGAGGTCGTGGTGTCCACCCTCGAGGATGCCTCTGGCAACGCCAAGCTCTGCGCCGACTGCCCCACGGCGTTCGACGGCGAGGGCAGCCGCTTCGCCGCAATGGCCTCCGCAGGGAAGCCCTTCGGCACGCAGTGCCTCCTGGACCCCTCCCTCACCCCGAAGTTCTGCGGGCTGCTCCGCGTCGCCCTCTCCCCCTCCTATGTGATGACGTCCTTTGAGACCCGCCTCGCCTGCATCTCCTGCGGCAGCCTGCACCTGCTGGACCTCGGCAAGCAGGTCCTCCTTGCCTCCATCCCACTCAACTCGATCGACCGCACCGCCGCCATCGCCATCCCCGATGAAGACGAAGAAGAGTCCGACGACGAAAGCGAACCCCCGGCAGACACACCCCCCACACGCGACTACACCCTGCTCACCTCACACAGCGTGTCAGACCTGATAGTTAGGGTGGCGGAGACCCCTGCGCCGGGGTCGTGCAGCGTGTCGCACCTCTTCCTGGCGACGCTGCGCGCCGTGTCGGGGTGCCTGCACCCCGAGGGCATCCCCATCACACCGGAGGAGCCGCGGCACCCCCGCGATGCTTCGCCCGGTGCCGAGCTGCAGCAGGACCCTGAGGAGGAGGAGGAGTGCGAAGAGGTGTCAGACGCCCCCCCGAGCACCGTTGCGGTGGGGGGGGGCGGGGCGCTGTGCGACACCATGCGCACCACCTCGACTTATGGCGAGGTGGAGGCGGCAGTCGCGCGGCAGCGGGAGCAGGCGTCGGGGCGGGGGTCCTCCCCGGCGGCGTCCCGTCAGGGCTCCCTCTCGGCAGGGGCGCCCTCCCCGGGGAGTGGGCCGCCCACGCCGGGGCGGCATGCCGGCAGCCCTGCGCCCAGCACGCCCACCGCGCGGATCTCCACCGCAGAGCCGGAAGCATTTTCGGACGATGCGAGCAGCGAGGCGTCGCGGAGCAGCAGTGGTAGCGCTGCCACCGCATCCCACAGCTCGCGCGGGCTGAGCTCCTCTGCCGCATCCGCCGCAGCGCCCGACCCGCCTGCCGCCCCCAGCGTCCCCCCCGCGAGGGCCGCGCCGCGGCACATCCCGGCGCCAGCCGCCCCCCTGCCGGCGACGCCGCCGCCGCCGCTCCACCGGCGCATCCGATCCCCGCCGCCCCCTGTTGCTGCGCGGGGGCCCTCGCTGGCCCAGCAGCGGGAGGGCGTGCGGCAGGTGCAGCTGCAGGCGCTCTGCCGCGGCGTCTCCGCGACTGCCCGCGCGGCGGAGGAGCAGGCGGGTCGGCTGGAGGAGGTGGCGGGGCGGCTGTGCGGCGGCAGGAGGGGGGGTGGCGGTGGCGGTGGGTATGCCGTGGGGCGGGGCGGTGTGCCCGACCCCTACCTCGACAGGGCGGAGGTGTATTTCTACTGCGACAGCAGGTCGAAGGGGAAGCGGTTTTACGTGCATCTGGAGACGGGGAAGAGGTTGTGGAAGGCGCCGTGCCCAGGGCAGGCCCTGCCCATCCTGCCCTACGACGCGGGGCTGGCTGCGGTGGTGGGCAGGATGGCGGTGTGCTCCGGAGGGGCGCGGATCACGTCGTCGGAGGTGCAGGCCTGGGTGGAGCATGCGGCGCGTGACCCGCAGATGCAGCGACACCTCCCGGGGCTGGGTGCGCTGCTGCAGGCGGTGCACCCCAGCCTTCTCGCGGCATCACTCTCGCAGCTCTGTGGTGTTCCGGTGGAGGTGGCAGCCAAGTGCTGGCAGTCCTACCTGCAACAGCTTGCTGTGAGGCCCCTTCCTGACAGGCATATGTAGTCAGGGGAGGAGGAGGGAGGGGGGGGGGGGTAGGGCCCCGGATGTCCATATAAAAAACTGTAATTTTTTTGAAATATCCAGGTCTGGAGGTCAACAGCGCAAAACCACTCCCAGACCCACCCCAGATATGAACACGGTATGGTGACGATCGGTCCAATTAGCCTCCAATTAGCCTCCAATTAACTTTTTTCCACGATCGTGGGGAAAAAAACCACGATTGCCACGATCGTGGCTCCAATTAGCTAATTGGAATAATTGGAGGGAAATTTCCTTCGGAAATCCTTAGAGTTCATGTGACATCATGCAGCAGACACAGCCAAGACTGACTCGGGTGGTTGTGGTTCTTACCAGCCAGTCCAAAATTCCCGACCCGTGCGGGTTTCGGAGGCCAATAGGAACCATATCCTGCCAATACATACCCACCGTGGTCCCCTGAAAACCGTGTGGAGCTACGTAGGTACGGTCTATAGTGCATCGATGTACCTGGGACCCCCCGTGTATAAGCCCCCCCGAAAATCGCCTCCAGGGGGGGGCTTAACCACGGGAGTCCCAGGTATCGGTGGTATTCACGACTACACATAGTCCACCGGAGATACCGCAAACCCCCATCGAGCCACACCGCTGCGGCCTGCACAGCCTCCGGGGTGTAGGGAGTGATGCTGTGGCTGTTGGAGGGCGCCACTTCTCCCCGTTGAGGTTGGAGATGATGTCGTGGTCGTCCGCCAGCAGGATGTTTGATGCAGAGCGGAGGAGGAGAGAGAAGTCTGGGTTAGTCCAGGTCGTAAGGTATGCCTCCCTGTAGGCACGGAGGTAGTCCGTATGCCCCGGGGAGGGCCTCCCGTGGCGTTTTGCAGAATCCCTCGCCGCATCTGCGACAGAGTCTGCGTAGATCTGGTCCCCGATGTGGAGGTTGAAATCCGGCGGAGGCCATGCCGCAGAGAGAACCGGGAAGAACTCCCCATCCCCATCTGCGACCAACCGGTTGCACGACAGGACATTCACCCTCGCAGGGAGGGATCCCGGAGACGAAGGGGAACACCTATTGCACAAAACTCGACAACCAGGATGGGTTCGCTCGGGTGGGGGTTTTGTTGTCGCTCTGCCGTCAGTTGTTGTGCACAACTCCGTCGGCAGACAATGTTACATGGTTACTGCACACGTTACATGGTGCAAATCTGGGCTGGTATTGATGTCGGATCGTCATCGGACTGATTCAGATGAGTACATCAATATGGTGGGAAAAGAACGGAGTGTGGTCATGTGCCTAAGACCACGATGTCTCTGTTTAGTCGGAGACGAGTAATTTGCCCATCGCCCAACCTGGTATTGACCGATGCCACAGGGATATCTACCCGTGATGTCGATTCGTCCAATAA
Organism: Rhynchopus euleeides; assembly: GCA_963210315.1. NCBI lineage: Eukaryota > Euglenozoa > Diplonemea > Diplonemida > Diplonemidae > Rhynchopus > Rhynchopus euleeides. The sequence goes on from OY723266.1 coordinate 1,123,975, forward strand.
GGCGACGGTGTGATGAGTCCGGCACATGGCATCGTGCGCGAATGTCACATGGACACATCACGGGGAAGTTGTCCCTCTGCCAGAATGATACACCAACCGCATAGTTGTTCATTGGTCAATGCCATACAACCCCATAAAACTGCTGGTGATCCAAGAGGTGGGGTTTGAAACAACTTTGCTCAGGTAGTCGCCGTGACGTGATATCATAGGATTAGAGACTGCAGGGTCGAAGGGAGGCACCCAGAACCACGGCTATCAGCCCCCGGAGGCCTCCGGTGCCACCACCTCCTTCCGGCTCCGGAGGGTGCGTACATTCACCTGCTGTGGCCCAGGCGCCCAGTTACTTGATTCTTGGAAGATGAAGGCGTCAATGACACGGTTCATTTTTGTGTCTCGGAGACTGCGCCACATTGGCCTCCAGAAGAGAGGGCTACGTCCCCACTCCATGTCGTAACACTGCGAAAAAGCACCGCTTTTCAGGGGCACCAGGGTATTTTCCAGCCACCGGTCAAAGCCGCCAAACATCGCTACCAGTGCCCGGTGTGCTCCGGAGTAACTCCAGAGGAGCATCCCCGACACTTCTACCAGGGCACGCCCTGGGATTCGGAATGTGCTTACTATTGGCTGATGGAATGATCCGGGAATGGTCTCATCCAATGGCTGAAAATCCCGGTTGCGCCCAAACCCAGATCAAAATCAGATGGAACAGCGGGGGAAGCTGATGCACTCACAGCCAACCAAGCCACTGGTTTCAGGTGTGGCACCCGAACCAAGGCTCTAATATCATCAGGCGGAACGGTAACCGTTCAGCGTTCAGCGGGTGCTCAGCTCTGCAGTACCAAGCTCTACAGAAGCTTGATCACCTCTGGGTTGGGGAACGTATACAATATCGGCCAGTGGGATGCGGCTTTGTGAAGGGACTGGCCTCATCCAACAAGGCTCTAACTTCAGCGGCTCGCGTGTTCAGCCATTCAGCGGTATCAATCCAGGGATATCCAAACTCAGGAAAATTTGGGGTGAACTTGAGCTGAAAATAGAGGGGTCTTCGCTGGTCGGTATGCCTCGTTATTCTTCGTCAGTTTTCACCTAGTTTCCTTGGGAAATGCACCAAAATGCACTGACGATCACCCCGTAGCCCCCTGTATCCAACAGCGGGCGAAAAAGTCGAACCGCTGACTACCGGTTGAAACAGCTCCCACCGGGAGCCGTCCTACACAGCTCCAGGCCGTACTCCAGGCCAACCACGGGGCTCTCAAGGCCCAGGAGTTAGCCTGCTTGACAGCCGACCCTGCAGAGAGGGCTCGATACCCGGAAGAACTGTGGTCCATCACATGGTTGACTGCAGAGATAGGTGGGCACTGGAGGGAAATCTTCGACCAATTAGCCACGATCGCCCACGATCGTGGGAATAATTGGAATTTTTTTTCACGATCGTCCAATTAGCCTCCAATTAAAACGATCGTTTTTTTTCACGATCGTGGATTTAATTGGACCGATCGTCACCATACCGTGTATGAATTTCCGGAGGTTTTTACCCACTTTTGGGCCCACCAACACTCATTTTTGGCCAGTTTTTGGCTTTTTTTGGCTTTTCTGGGGTGAGTCCTGTGCAGGGTGGTTGCAGGGTCATTTTTGGGTAAAAATATGCATTTAACGCACCTCTGCTGGTCCTAGAGGCCCTGGATGGTATACAATGTGCCCCAGGGATGCCTAGGGTACGTTTTTCACTCGAAACCCACCCAAAATGGGGTATAGTTGCCCAATTTTTGACATTTTTTCATGAAATTGGGCCTACAACATCGTTGCAGGGTCCTTTTCCTTGGGTAAAATTACGCATTTTCACGTGCTTCTACTGGTCGTAGAGGCCCTGGATGGTATACAATGTACCCCAGGGATGCCTAGGGTACGTTTTTCACCCGAAAAACACCCGAAATGGGGTCTAGTTGCCCAATTTTTGACATTTTTTCATGAAATTGGGACTTTTACCCCACATGGGCAAATCCCCCATTTTTCACAGTTTTTTCAAAAAATTGGACGGAATTTAGGCAATTCGGTGTCGAAAACCTGTTCCAACAGGCCCGTACACCCCTTTTCGGGCATACCCAGTGGTTTCTGGGTGGTTATAGGGTTGTAGGGTGCCTACAACACGGTTGCAGGGTGTGTGCAGGGTCCTACAACATCGTTGCAGGGTCCTTTTTTTTGGGTAAAAATGTGCATTTTAACGCACATCTACTGGTCGTAGAGGCCCTGGATGGTACACAATGTGCCCCAGGGATGCCTAGGGTACGTTTTTCACCCGAAAACCACCCAAAATGGGGTCTAGTTGCCCAATTTTTGACATTTTTTCAGAAAAATTGGGGCTGTTACCCTACACGGGCGAATACCCCATTTTTCACAGTTTTTTCAAAATATCGGACTGAATTTGGGCGATTCGGTGTAGAAAACCTGTTCTGACAGGCCCATACACCCCATTTTAGGGCATACCCAGTGGTTTCTGGGTGGTTATAGGGTTGTAGGGTGCCTACAACCTGGTTGCAGGGTGCTTGCAGGGTGGTTGCAGGGTGGTTGCAGGGTCCTTTTTTTGGGTAAAAATCCGCATTTTAACGCACCTCTACTGGTCGTAGAGGCCCGGGATGATATACCGTATACGTAAATATTTTGGAACGTAAATATTATGGAACGTAAATATTTTGGAACGCTGGTGGGTTGGCGTTCCAGATTTTTTTCGTTCCATAATATTTACAGGGCTTTCTGCGACTCGGGGACTTGGACCAGGTGATCGGACGGCATACAGAGTCCCTGACGGGACCTACTCGTGCACTTTTCGCGCGATTCCTGACGCAAGCCGTCCTCACCACCGAGTCCCCAACTGGCCCTGTAAATATTATGGAACGTAAATATTATGGAACGTAAATATTATGGAACGGACCGGCCAAAAATGGGCCCGTTCCATAATATTTACGTTCCATAATATTTACGTATACGGTACAATGTACCCCAGGGATGCCTAGGGTACGTTTTTCACCCGAAAACCACCCAAAATGGGGTCTAGTTGCCCCGATTTTGTCATTTTTTCATGAAAATCGGGATTTTGCCCAAAATGGGCAAAATCCCCTTTTTTCACCGATTTTTCGAAAATTCTGACCGAAAATGGGCAACTAAGTGTGAAAAACCGGTTTCATTGGGTCCGCAGACATATTTTTGAGGTGGGTACACCCATTTTAGGTGCCAATAACCCTTGTTTGGGGTCGGAAAAATTTTTATTACAATTTTTTCAAGTACATCCGGGCCCCTAGGGGGGGGGGGGGAGAGGTGTGCGTTAGGCGATGGTGAGGCGTTCTCTGGTTGATCCCTCCCCCCCTTCCTCTCTGGACTCCGGACTAACATTGCAAGAAGGTGCTGGGAGACTTTTCCATTCACCCTCGACGATCAAACCCCCTTCCTCTCTGGGCGATTCCGCCGAGCGGGGTTTCACCGCCAGGAGGGTTCGGTGTGTGTATCTGGAAGGCGGGCCTTATTCAGCGGAGAATCTGTGCTGATGGAGGGTTCGGTGTGTGTGTGTGTGTGTGTATTTTGTGGCGGTGGTGCGTTTTGAAAAAATGTTGTTGTCATGCCTCCTAACAGGAGGGGATGGGGGGGGGGGGGGCGGGGTATATGTTGCTACTAGTTTTGTCAGAACACAAGATATTATTCATGCGAATAAGGCTTGTGGCAGTGGTATATTTTTCCGCCCCCACCCCCCCCCCCCCCCCCGCACACCATGGGTGGGGGGAAGGGCACCGTTCGTATTAACAAAGGCGTTGTTGAGTTCCCTTCTTTTGTTTTTTTTGAGATGCCTCTGCGTGTGCACCACCCGCCCACCCCCCCGCCCCGCCCCATTCCACGGTGGCCTGGTCAGCTGACTGACCAGGTTTTGACCAGGTCCAAATCTGACCAGGTCATGACCAAATCTGACCTGGTCATGACCAGGTATGACCTGGTCATGACCATGTCATACCTGGTCATGACTAGGTCATTTTCACCCATTTTAACCGGGGGGAACATGTTGAGTGGCCAAGCAGGGGGGACAATTCGCATATTCCGGACTCTCTCCGGCCGTTGTGGAAAGTATGAGTCAAAAGGGTTCAACCATACCCCGAGTCGAGAAAGAAGTCGAAGCTTGAATCATGTTGGGCACAAGGGGAAAATGGTCAAAATTGGCCCAAAATTACCAATAAAATATGCTGCAGTGCAGGGGGGTGGCGGGGGAGGGGAGGGTGGGGTCGGCGACGAAACTTGATGATCAGCAGCTTTGGCCCAAAATTACCAAAAAGGAATGAGGCCCCCTGCCCCCTGCCCAGGTTCCCTGCCCGCCTGGACGCACTCAAGTGCCTCACACCGGGTCCCTCCCCCTGGTGGTATCCCAAAAAAATGTCGAGGAGGTCTGCATCATCCCAGGCCACGCAGAAGGCGTCGAGCTGTTTCACAGCAGCCTCGCGGCGCTGTTTGAAAAGCCATCGCACCACCCACTTTGACAAGGAGTGGGGCAGGAAGCTGACACGGAGTGAAGAGGCCGACAAGAAGAAGGCCAGGACACTGCCCGCAGTCTACTCCATGCGTGTCTCTGGCAACGCGCATCGGAGGCGGCATGAAGCGCCTCACGAGCGCCGACAAGAACTCGTCTGAGTACGAGGTGCTGACGGAAGCGGGGTGCTCGGATGAGGTGCTGGGAACCGATATGAAGAGGCTGCCCACCGCTCAAAGCGCGGTGGGCAGTACTTCTTCGAAGGCAGCTGAAAAACAACTGACCCCGAACCCCCCCCCATCACGCAGATCGGGAGGCATTCGATAGCAGACGTCCTCTTCTACCGGATCATCGTAGAGGTAGGTCCGGGAGCTGACGTGCCCGACGAGCACCCACCTGTCCTCGACGGATCGGTCATGACTGTCACGGTCATGAGGGACCTGCCCTACAAGAGCGAGGTTCCGAATGGTCTGCACGCCCGAACGTTTCACATTCCGGATCCGTTCATTGTGGCGGTGGGGGCAACACCACAGGCAACGCAGGGGCAGGGTGTCGTGACCATCGACATCCAGTTGGTGAACGCGGTGATGAGGCAGGCGGTGGTGACAAAGAAGCCCGACCAGCGGGCGTGCCAGAGGACGAGAGTCCCATCGGCAGTGCCGTAACGGTTGACCACATCTGATTGTGACACTTTTCAAAGAGTGTAAAAGAATGGAGAAGGGAGTGCCCTGCCTTGAATGCCTCAGGACCCTCAGGATCCTCAGAACTGCCACCTCTCCGACGAAGCGTTCGAGAGGGAGAATGGGGGGAGGAAATCGGGGGCCAGGACAACATCTGCTTGTTTCCGGGAGAGGGACCTGATGGTGTTCGAGCTGGCAAACTATGCCAGTTTCGGCAACGACCCCGCAAGAATCTTCGTGTACCCTCTTGCAATACAATGTCATATCGTTGTGCGGGAAGTGCATGACAGCGGGTCCCGTATGGATGAAAAACTTCGATTCGTTTCGGCACCGTCTCAGGGCTCTCGGTAGCAGTCGAGTAACCCCTGTCGGCCCGATCGATTCGCTCGGCAAGTGTTCCGATGGCTGGTTACTGACTGGCGATGCTGCCTGCAACAAACCGCGTGGTCTCCGTATTTGCCTCTGCGACAAGCAGCCGCCGATCCACACCCAGGATGCGAAGGACGGCGTGTTACGCAAGGCAGCACTGGCCTGTGAAGCCGACGACGACAACGAAGATCCCGAAGAAGAGGAGGAAGAAGGAGAAGAATGTGAAGAAGCGGAAGAAGGCAGAAAGCTGCTGATCATCAAGTTTCGTCGCCGACCCCACCCTCCCCTCCCCCGCCACCCCCCTGCACTGCAGCATATTTTATTGGTAATTTTGGGCCAATTTTGACCATTTTCCCCTTGTGCCCAACATGATTCAAGCTTCGACTTCTTTCTCGACTCGGGGTATGGTTGAACCCTTTTGACTCATACTTTCCACAACGGCCGGAGAGAGTCCGGAATATGCGAATTGTCCCCCCTGCTTGGCCACTCAACATGTTCCCCCCGGTTAAAATGGGTGAAAATGACCTGGTCATGACCAGGTATGACATGGTCATGACCAGGTCATACCTGGTCAATGACCAGGTGTATGACCTGGTCAAGATTTGACCAGGTTTTGATCTGGTCAGGGTCTGACTAGGCCACCGTGTTCCCTTCCCTCCCACCCCCCCCCCCATCCCATCACTCGCGAAACCGACAAAACAGAACGAAGCTCATTCAGTGCATAGAGCCCTGAATGAAGCTGCTGTGGTGTACAATGCCTTCCTGTTTGCCTGCCTCACCCTGTTGGGTGATGGGTGGGTGGGTGGGTGGAGGAGGCGAGGAAGGGCGTGAAGGTTGTGGTTAGGACAGTGCTAGCAATGCGATGGTGTCTGCATGATGTCAACAGATTCCGTGCGTAGCCATCCATGCCTTCCCCCCACCCGTTATCTCCTGTCTCCCGTCCAGCTTCGCCCTTCTCTTCGAAAATATTATGATCATCTGCCTCCTCCCCTTGGCCCCAAACGTAGTGTGTCACAGTGAAGGTTTGTAAGAAGGCGCCACTCCTCCAAGCACAGGGTCACTTTATTGTTACTGATCCTTGCTATTGGCATCTGTCCCCCACCCCACTATCCCCGTGTGAGTGAAAGGGAGTGTTACAAACACATTCCGCCCCTTTTCTCGACAAATTGCTGCCATAACACCCCCACCCCCCACCCACACTTCTAGTGTGACAGCGTGATGGTGTTGCAGTGTGCGACATCTACAGTGTGATGAATCCAATTTTGTTTTTTTGCACATGAGGGAGACAGCTTTCAGCTGAACAATGCGGGGTTCGCATGCCGAACCAGGGTCGGTATTGAGCCGCTGTGGCCCTGCAGAGGGTCATGTTAAGCGGCACCTAACAAAATCGAGGCCGACTCCACCACACCCCCCCCCCCCTTCCCCCCCCCCTCTTCACTACCCCCCTCCCCCCCCATCACCAATACAGTGTGCAAGCGTGTAGGATGGGAAGGAGGTCCCGGTATACTGGGCCCCTCAGGATTCTCCATCCCCACCACACCCCCCCCCCCCTCCGTTGTCATTTTGTTATTTACCTCCATGAGGGCCTTCGCTACCAGTCACTGCTCGTCACAGCTCGTCAGTCAGTGACGGGAAGTGGGCTGTGGCTCACTTTTTCTCACTCAGTCACACTTGGTAGCGAAGGCCCCCCATCTGTTTTATCAAATATAGCTTTCCTCCCCCTCCCCCCACCCCCCCCCCCTTTGTGCACGGAGGGTAAGCCTCCTGTGCTGGATAGGTGGGGGGTGTATGTGGCATGTGTTCTGTGAGGGGGCCCATGTTTTGAGTGGGATGAACCTTGCGCGAGCCATGGTGTTTTCCGTTTCGCCCTGCTCGTCACAGCGGAAACCCCGCTCAGGTTAGAGTGCGGGGTCAGCTGTGTGGGTGTGAATACGGAGGCCGTGTGTTACTGTGTTGTCACACATCCCGTGGACTGACCTTCCCCTTCACAGGCTCCCTGGACCCCACGATGTGAGGGTCTTGTGCTTCCCCGTTTACTTTATTTTTGCACCTGAATAATCTTTGTGGGTGATTGATGCGCGATCGCATCAAGCTGTGCTGTGTGAGTGAGGATGTGTCGGAAGCTGTGAATAGCCTCTTTCCCGACGTGAAACGACGGTCGTCACAGCTACGCCACACGCTGTGGCCAGAACTATATATGAGAATGTTGTGGGGTCATCCAACTGCTGTCTCCCGAACAGACGTATGGGAATGAAGGGCTGAAGGAGACAAGAGGAGAGTGAGTTATCAAGGGTTGCATCGACAAGAGAGAGCTTGGTCGAAATATTCCACTCACTCACCCCTCTCCTCTCGTCCCCCTCTCGGCATCTTCATCCCCGCACCTCTCCCACACAAGAACACCATTTGTTCAGACTGCTTATTGTCACAACACAGCCCGGTCGCCCCCCCCCCCCCCGCTAGATGTCAGACACGAACTGCAACCCGTGCCACCCTTCCCTGCACACAACGCTCGCAGCAGGCACTGCTCGGAAGAAAGCAAAGAACACAAAATCCGAATAGTTTTTCCACCCCACAGCCATCTTCCGCTCATCCTATTGCCTGTACCCCTCCATGGAGGGTCGGTGAAATCAGGGTGTGCTTGGGGAAGGTGCGAGCCTGCCTTCTGTGCCGAGTATTTCTTCACAGGCTAGATCCCAAATTTCAAATGCGTGTGCTCCGGTGATCGGCACCCACACGTCTGTTGCGCCTGTGCTTCTTTCAGGCACGGTGGGGCACATGGCATCGACGGGGTTATCTAGTCTCAGGTCTTCCGAATACTGCAGCTCGCAGCTGGCAAACGCGGGCTTCCGCAAATTCCGGGTTTGCGGCTGATGAAACAGAGCGGGGTTGCACTGTTGTGGGCCTGAAGTGGGTTCCGTATATGGTCCCGCTGACACTTTCCCATACCCTGTGTGTTAACCGAAAATAACGGAGATCATCTCAGGCCCAGGGTGGCCTGCATCCTGTGGCGGAAGCAGTTGCAGTTCAAAAAAACGAATGGGTGCCTTCCTCCTCCCAAAAACGATCCAACAGTTGGCGTCCCTGAAAAGGTCGATTTGCGGAGTTTTCTGGCGTAGCACCCCTGCTATATTCAGAGGCACCGCAACAGGCTTTGGTTTCACGTGAAACCCGATCGGGTAGCTCCAGAGGGTGAAGATGGTGTTGTCAAAAAAAAGAAACGGAATGATCCCCGAGTGGTAATACTGCCCATCCGCACCCCCACACCACCCGTATGCCCCACCCTCCATCCATTTGCGCGCTGTCAGTGGGTTGCTGTTTCCACTGCCAGTGCCCCCTCCCCCTGCCCCCCCTCCAACCACCAGGCCACTGACAGACAGCTGCTACACACCCTCCCATTGTGCATTGATCTGCCTTGTACAACATATCTGGTGTAGTGACTACAAAAAGGACTAACATTGCGAGAAGGTGCTGGGAGATTTACTTTTCCATTCCCTCTCGACGATCAAACCCCCCCCGCTACCCCTTCTTCCGCACATCACACACACACCCCGCGCCCTGCAGGCGTCGTGCCATGTCACCCGACCCCCGATCATATGGGACCTTCCCTGTGACGACAGAAGCGAAGCCCCCTTGTGAATCGGATGTGTTCACCCGAGACCCACGGATTCAGGCTGCGCTGAAGAAGCACACCTCTAAGCTCAGCTTCTACGAGGGCCTCCTGTGCTGTGCGGGGACAATGCTTCTCTTCTCGCAGATCCCGACAGCCTTCACCTTCCTCCACGAGCGGGACAGCCAGGTGTTCACCGCATGCAACGTGCTGTGCGGCAGCACGATTGTGGGTCTTGTCTTCCTCCCACTGCTCTTCCACCAGGAGCTGCCTGCAATATATGCCGACATGATGCGGCTCACACCACGCGAGTCAGCCATGATCATGCTCTCTGCCTTCCTCTTCAGCGCAGTCGGACCTTTCCTGCAGTTTGCTGGCCTGGAGCGCACCTCCGTCGAGACACTCGCCGTTCTGCAGCGCCTGGAGACAGTCAACCTCCTAGTCATCTCAGGCATGGCAGGCGAACACCTCTCCAGGTGGTCTGCAGTGAATGCGCTGTGTCTGGTGCTGATAGTGTTGAGCTATGCCGTGACGATGTTGGTAGGGAGGGGGAACCTGATAGGTCCGACCTTCATCCTGCTGTGTGGGTGGTGCAACACTGCGTCGCTTGTGGTGACCCGCCGTGAGCTGGCACACCTCCGGCCAGGGTTGGTTGCGATCGGGAGGACCTTCTTCGGGTTTGTATCCTACCATACCTTCGCAGTCGTGATGGGGTTTGAAGATTCTCTCTCAAAAGTGTATTCCATCGACTTCTGGAGCCACATGGCGTGGTATGGGCTGCTCTACGTTGCAGCAGGGCAGTACCTCTGGACGCTGGCCCTGCAGAACTGCACCCCAAGCACCCTGGGTGTTGGGATGACCTCGTTGTTTCCCCTGCAGATTCTCTGGTCGTGTGTGTTGCAGGGTGCCCCACCTTCACCGGCCGATCTGTTATTTGCCTTGCTCCTATTGGTGGTGGTGCTCAGTGGTGCGGTTGAGCTGATAGTGTGCCCCCCGCCTGTGTGCCACGACCTGCTCACGCACTCCACCCCGCTCGTGCCCTGCTGTTCGCAGAAGTTGAAATGCAGCCCTTTACGGCTTGACGAAGAGGGTGTCTAGGCCACGCCAACAGTGCAAGCAAGGAGGCGAAAGAGAATAGCAATTCTGCAAACCAAAGGAATGGAACGTTTTCTGTCTCCCCCAGTTCTTATGACTGGTAAAACGGGGGGATGCCCAGCCATGGTGTTCTGTCGGGCCCTATGACAGGCTGTACCCCGAAGCACGCAACCGTGTGGCGCTTCGGTCTGTGGCTGGGTTTTGGGAAACTGCCTTGCGATTCTGTTGAATTCCATTCTCACGATCCTTCACAGTCTCTGAATGAATGTGATTTGCTTCGCTGTTTCCATTTTTTAGCATATCTTCCCCATCCCCTCGCGGGCCCGTGCTCGACTCTACACAGTGACGGCTATTGCCCGTCTCTTTTTGGAAAGGCACACAAAACCCATGCGCACCCCCTCCTCTACTCCACCGCGTCGTTCTTGCGGGAAGCGATGGGGGCTTGGTGATGGCAGTTGTTCCTGCCACCCCCAGATCCACACACCCTGCCGACAAGGTTTATACGCGTTTGCCGATTGTTATTGCAATCGGCAAGCAAATCATCTTCACCCCCCCCCCCCTTTCTTTCATTCTTCCACTCCTGGCTGTTGTCGTTGCCTCGCTCCATTCCTTGGGCACCTTTCACTCCGTGCCGCACTGTGTGTCAAACTTTGTCACTTTGCAACCAGTTTTTGTGAGGCACGCTTCTCTCTGTGCAATCGACTCATCGCCTTCCCTTCTTCCCACCCCGGGCCGCGCTGCGCAGAAATGCTGACCCCACTGCCCCCCCTCTCACTTTCAAGAATCATAAAATCTGAGCAGCGTGCAAATCGCATCGAACATGCGATAGTTTGGAATAGGATTGAACGCACCCGGCACATTGCCCTCGATGCGATCTCCACCTGCGCGTACATCGCACCCTCACCACCCACGCACACACCAAACCCACATCACCCTTACCCTTTCTTTTGGCAGGCTGCGCAACGCGCAGCAGGGCCAGGAGTAAACCCCTACCCCCCTCCTCCTTTGACTACCCCCCCCCCCCCCCTCCTCCTCCCCCCGAGGTTTGATTTACATGTCGAGTGACGGGGATGGCCATCCCCTATTTACCTTTTCTTCTATTTTACCCCACCCCCCCCCCCACCCCCGAGTGAAGGGTGATCATTCTTGTGCTCCCTTCAAATTCGATTTCACTACCCCCCCCCCCACCCCCTGAGGTTTGATCTGAGTGAAGGGAGGTCATCCCTGCATTTCCTTTTCCCCCTTTCCCCTTTCCTAAACCCCCCCCGCGTATATAATTTACGTATTTATTTGGTAAATAATAGGCGAAAACGTAAATAATAGGTGATTTTCATTTCTTCGTAAATTATAGGCGATTTGTAAATAAGATCACCCATTATTTACGAACAGCCCGTTTTTTGCACAGAATCAGAGGAGAGGACACCCACACAAGCCCATAGGTAAGCGCATGTCGCTTTGCTTGTGTGAGTCTGGCATTGCCCAGATGTGCTAGAGCTCTGAACCACCCGGAAGCCGTGGACCTCTCCATCCCCGTGGCAGAGCCACGCCTACACCGGTGGTGTGTATGGAGAGACTCCATCCCAACTGTGCATACTGGAACAGGGCAAGGACGCCTGTCTCCTTGAGGGCACCGAAGTGCCCGCATACCCCCACACAGCGAACACACTCTGGGACTACGTGTATGCAGTGTTCTGACCCGCACATCACCCGACTCGCCACCCTCATGCCAGTCGCCAGCACACTCACAACGGAAGCGCTGAAGGCGGCGGTCTCAGCCGAGGTCCATCTCCAGCGCTTCGAAGACGAAGCCGTTCTCGTGGAGACCGACTCGGAGGTGGAGGAGGTGGGACAGTGGGGCTGAGTCGACCCCTCTGGTGGTCCACCAACGGGTCACTCCCCTCCCCCCAGAAAAAAATAAAGGCGATGTAAATAATACGAATTCGTAAATAATAGGCGAATTCGTAAATAATAGGCGAAATGTAAATAATAGATGAGGTAAATAATATACGTGGGGGGGGTTTACCTTTTTCTTTTCCACTTCACTACCCCCTCTCGCTATCCCCCCCTCGAGGTGGGCCTGACGATGCATACGTCGCTCGTTAATTTTCCCGGGCACCCCGGGCCACTATTGCCCAGGGCTACATCTAGCGTGCCACACGTAAGGCACTGGATGGGCCTCAAAGTGTGGATTCAACGATGCGGACAGTCATCCCCTCCCCCCTCTTCCAGCTTCACACCACACTCCATGCCCAACGAGGGCCTTCTGCTCTCTTGTGTCGCGCTGTGTGCCAAGCTGTGCCGCTTTGCAAGCTTTGTGAGGTACAGCTCTCTTCACCCTTCTGCATTTCTCAGCGAAGGCCCCCAACAGATTTATCCTTCAGACCGTGGAATTCGCGGTGGTTGGTGCGGTGGCACAGAGCCCCTTCTATGCAGAATACCGCCCTGTTCTGAATGCGGTGTCTGTGCACGATGCGGCAGTCCGCCGCCTAACTGCACCTCCGGCGAGCCGGCTGACACAGTCTATCTGACTCAGTCCAGCTAGTCGAAATGTCTACAGCCTCCCTCCACCCCTCCCGTGCACAGTGTGCAGTGCTGGAGGGTGTCAGGAGGCTTGTTTTGTCTTCATTTTCGATGGCCACTTTTCCATCCCGCCTTTCTGGGGTCGCATTGGCGGACCAGTGGGGCAGACGGCGGACAGTGGTTTCGTCGTGTGCCTGTGCTGCGTATGTCCCCTGGACCCTGCGTGTCTCCTCTGTCAGTTCACGCAGGGCCTTTTTTCACCACCACCATCCCCCCTCCCCTCGCGGTTGCCTTCACTTTCAGCAACCATACACTTTCACACATCACCCGTTTTGCACTGTTTTCCCTTGCATAGCCCGCCGCCCGCAGCTGTGGTGGGGCCGTCATCACTGCACCGCCTCGATATGGTCTTCTGTGTGTGGCGTGTCGAGAGTCCATATGCAACGTCTTGAACTAACTCTCGAAGAAGTTTAAGTGGCAATCAAAGATGGGGGGGAGACGACGGATTGGCGAGGGCAGGTCGGGCTGATGCAACGGCCGTACCTCTCGGAGGCTCGGATTATTGCTGACACCAAAGCGGCCGCGCCGACGCAGTGCTGAGGTGGTGGCATTGCGGACGCCGGGGTCTGGTGGGCTCCCAGCCACCCAGTGGGTGCCAACATAACATCAGTTGTGAGGAGGCTAGATTTGCATGTTACCTCGTGCCAGCTGTTGGTGTGTCGACCCGGCAGACAAGGACACGAGGGGTGCTGCCTTGTTTATTGCATCTTCTCTCCAGGCCGAGTGGGCTGGGGTGTTCGTCTATCCAGGAGGCAATACACTTGGTGGGTACAGTAGATCAGCGCACCCTCCCCCCACCCACATGCTGACCATAGCAAGGCGATCGTTCGCGTGTCGTTTTATAGCCCTTCTTGGCAATCACCTCAACCAACGTCACCAAACGTCGACAGGCACCCCGCACAGGGGCACCACATGCCGCATGGCGTGGCTGATGCGGAATTAGACGCGCCCAGCAGCCCACAGCACCAGGCAGACCCGCCGGATGCACCTCCGGAGACGAGCCTTGTCAACACCCGTGCCAACGAGCAGTATGTGTCGGGGCTGAAATGCAAGCGTGATCACGACTACAACGGGGCATACATACACTTCTCGAAGGCAATCTTCTTGCTCCCCGATGAGCCTATCCTGTATGCGGCCCGTGCGGAGTGCTGCATCCAGATGTGCGACATGACGAGTGCCATATCGAACTACAAGAAGGCCCTTTCGCTGCAGGGGCAACCGGACCCTGCACACCGGCAGCGCCTTGCAGCCCTTCTGGACTGCACCTCTGTGCTGTACTTCATCACCAGCCGGTTTGACCGGGCCCTGGTTCAGGCAGACCTCGCACTGCAGTACTCCCCGCAGAACAAGTCGCTGCGTCTGCACCGCGCCCTTGCCCTGCACATGCTGCACCGCAATGAGGAGGCGCTGCACGACGCCACTGCCTGTGAGGGCACGGAGCAGTGCCAGCCCTATGCCTGGGCTACGAAGGGCATCGTGTTGCTGTCAACCAACTCCTTCGCGAAGGCCAAGTCGGAGGTGGAGAAGTGCCTCCTCGTGGCACCCGACCTGCCCCTCGTGTCCTCGCTGGAGATGCTCTACGACGCGATGATCGGGCGCCTGAAGGACACCGCCGTGTCAGACATGGAGCAGGGGCGGTGGACCGAAGCACAGCGGAAGCTCACCATATGCATCGAAGCATTCCCACACGACCCCGACCTCTACATCGCACGGTCCAAGTGCCACGTTGCCAACGAGGAGTACACCGCCTCTGTGCAAGACCTCTTTGAATCGATGAACAAAAGCGGCATGGCTTCCGCAACCTCCTCAGGGCTGCTGGCTGACACGCTTGTGCGCATTGCCTCGGGGCTTCTCTCGTCAGGGTCATGCCACCAGGCTATCACGTACGCTGACGAGGCACTGCGGTGGGATGGCAACTGCGTGCATGCCTACATCGTGCGAGGGGAGTGCCACAGAGTGCTCGGCAACCATGATGCAAGCGTGGGCGACTTCCAGCAGGTGCTGGTGATCGATCCCGAGAGCCCTGAGGGGATGGAGCGGCTGTCTGTAGCGCACTGCGCCCACGGGGCTGCGTTCTACCAGCAGGGGCTGTACGGCAAGGCGGAGAATGAGTTCTCGCGTGCCCTCAGCTATGCCTACGACAACCCGACCTTCCACCTCAACCGGGCGAAGTGCCTGCTGATGCTGCAGCAGCCATCTGTCGCTGTGAAGGAGCTTGTGATCTGCAAGCGGCTCAACCCGACCGACCCGAAGATCCTGTCGACCCTCAAACACATGTGCCCCCCAGACCTTTACCAAGCGCTGGAGGTGCATCTGCAGGGCAGGCAGGGTGGGCAGGGCGGGCTGCGGCAGCTGGGTGAGAGCGGGATCTACATCGCGCCCTCGCCGCCTGTGAAGGTGCAGCGGAGGAAGCCCAGCACCGCCGCGACCTACACACACAAGACGAGGCAGGGCGGACTGCCGCAGCAGTCGAGCGCATTCCCGGTGGCATCCACGTGGCCCCCCCCTGACATCAACGTGCTGAGCACGAAGCCCCTCACTTCGGGCGAGAGGGTCATCAGTAGCGCGGTGCCGGTGTCGACGGGGTCCCAGAAGCCACTCATGCTGAAACCGTCTCGAGCTTCGAAGAAGCTGCTGCAAGCGTGCTCCTTGGGACGGCGTGTGGGTGGCATCTGCGAGTTGACACGTCTCCGGACTGAGAAAGAGAGTATATTGACAGACCCGTATGGCGTGACGGCAGTGCGCGGGTTCGTCGCCCACCAAGCAGGGTCCGGCTCGTCCCTCCCCGGGCGATGCGCCCCTGCCAACACAGCAGGGCTGTGGAAGGGTGCGAGTGGTGGGAGGAGCAGCTGCTAGCGCTGCCGCGCGGGCCCAGCTTTGCCAAACTCCCCCCTCCCCCGTTGCATGCCTATTGCCGTCCATTTGTTTGCCGGAGAGGGGTGGGGGGGTGGGGAGGGGTGGGTGGGTCCAGGGTGGTTGTCACACACCCTGCGCACAACGGGGGGGTGCGGAACGGCGGGGAAAGAAGGGTGTCAACCCCCCTCCCCGAAAGCCAATGATATTATCGGAGCTACACTGCTGCCCTGTATATGATGTTTTTTGGCGCCGCCCCCCCGCCCCCCCCTCCCCCACATTCTCGAGTAGCGGGAAGGTGCTGGGAGGCTTGCTTTTTCATTCACTCTCGACGATCAAACCCCCCCCCCCCCCCCATCCCCATCAAGGTTCTGTTGCTACTGCTGCGACGAGGGTTGTGGAGTTGGCAGAACAGTCCCTCCAGGGGTTTTGGCGAATTTGGACCGCATTGCACTCTGCCCCCTAGACACCACCACCTCACACAGGCTGTGGTGTTGCACGGCACCATGATAGAAGAAGTTCTGCTGACGGGGAACGAGCTCGCGCAGCAGCAAGAGCAGGAGCGGCAGGGCGACGCAGAGGTGCAGGATGTGAAGGCAACACCAAGTATGCCGCGGTGTACCCGGGGAGGCTTTGGGGGGAGAGTGTGGTGGTGACTCACAAATGCAAACACAATGCACCAGCGGCCCACCCGCAGGCAGGGCCATCACATGGGACCCCGCTTGTGCCAAATCTCATCCCAAACTGTGACTTCTCTGACAAGGGTTCCTTCCCTCTGTGCCAACCTGTGCCATCCTGTCCCCTCTTTTGTGAGGCGGCTCGCTTTTCTACACTTCTGAGCGAAGCCTCCCCGACGCCTTGTCATGGCTTTCACCACACCACCACCCCCTCTGTGCACAGGCCACACGCTGGTGGAGGCGATGCAGGAGAGCGCTGAGGATATGCGCCGCCGCATCCAGACACGGGTGGGTGTCGCCATGGTTGGCGGTTGCAAAACAGACGTCGCTGTGCAACACTACGCAAACTGCTTTGTTATCATGGTGACCATGCTGCCCGTGCCTGCCCTGGTGCTGAAGTGCCACCACGACGTGTCAGAGACCGGCGGCCTCGGTGGCTTCCGCAGCGAAGTGCTGATGGGCCGCGATGACCCTGCTCTCAGTGTTGTGGGACGTCAGCTGACGGAGAAGATCTCCAAATCTTCGCGGAAGCACATCATGCTGTACCTCGGCATCAAGCCTGCCCTGACGGAAGGGGACAAGGCACGCACCACCATCACCGACATCCTGGCCGCCATTGATGCCCACAAGCTGTGGGCATGAGAAGCTGTCCTGCCACAGCGGTCTCCTGTGCCCTCCCGGAAGGGTTGACTCCATCCCCCACCTGCCCCGAGGGATCCCACGGGTAGCTTACCTCCTGTGAGGGGCCCTCGGGGCTCGAAGGGGTTGCAAACGTTGTTTTCCTGTCCCTTCTAGCCCTTCTCGTAGAGTCGTGATATTCACCCCCCCCCCCTCCCACCCATGCACAGCGGAAGGGCAAGACGCTGTCCACGATTATAGCTGCAGCTGTCTCCCCCCCTATCCCTTCCCTCCCGGGTGTCGAGGAGCCGATAAAACCAAAGGCGAAAAAAGAAATATCGCATGCAGCTAGGTGAGCTCGCCGGCCCCAAACCCCCCCCAGCCCCCCCCCACCCCTCCCCACCCACTCTCCCTCCCTCCCCCCCGCACATGCACCAGAGTTCGCTTAGTGGTTGTGGCTTGCACTACTATGTAATTATATAACAAGGCTACCGTGTGTCGTGTGCATGCATGACCTTCTCCGACCTGGTGTGGGTGTGTGCATGCGGTGTGGGTCTGTGGGTGGTGTGTATGGGGGGGGGGGGGGAGGGGGAACGCTTCAACCAGATGTGCTGCACTGCCACACATCCCGCACATGTCTGATCAACCCTTCGGGCCTGACCACGACTGGGCGGCGCGGGACATCCCCCCTCTGCATCGGCACATCCCTCCCGGATGGGCCTCGGTGCCAGGGGAGGGGCAGGGGTCGTCGGGTAGGGGTAGGGGTGAGGGTGTGGGTGGGTGGGTGGGTGGGTGGGTGGGGCAACCGCAGCGCTGGACCTGACGCAGACCGACGAACAGCAGCAGTGCAGCGGGGGGGCACACAGACAGCCTGAGGCACGCGTGGCGGGCCGGGTTTGGGCTTGGGTTAGGTTCGGGGGGAGGAGGTGTTGGGTTGGGGTTGGGTTGTGGTGGCCAGCCCTCCGCACCCCGCCCCACACACCCTCCTCCTTCCCTCCCTCCCTCCCTCCCTCCCTCCCTGCCAGCCTGCCTGCCCCTGTGCCTGTGCCTGTTGTGCCCTCCCCTGCCTTCCTGCCAGCCGCAGCAGCCCCCAGCCCCGCTGTGCCTTCGAGGGGTCGCTCACCCGACGCCTCAGGGGCTGCTCCTGCCAGCAGCCCTGCACACCGGGGTGGGGTGGGGTGGATTGGGTTAGGGTGCCGACCGCCGCAGGGGACACGCCGAGCAGACATGGGGGGGGAGGGGCAGCGCCAAAGGGGGTCAGCTCAGCTGTCGCCTGCGCCTGACGGGTGTCGTGAGGGTCTGGGGTCTCGGGGTGTGCACGTGCTTGCATGTGCCGCCTCTGCCGCATCTCCCCCGGGTCGCGTGAGTGACGCGGGGGTCGGCCTGCAGGGGGCGGACGGGTTGGGGTGGCGACGGGGTGAGGGGATGTCGGGGTCGGGCAGACGGGGCCAACCCGTTGGGGCTGGCGGTGGTGCTCTGCACCTCAAGCATGCCAGAGGGAAGAGGGATGAAGGGAACGGGGCTTCGGCTGACAGGCATGGGCACTGTCCATGGATGTGTCTCGCTGAATGGGGGATGGGGTGCAGCTACGGAGAGGTGCGCTGAAGTACTCATGTGATGATGACTTTGGGATACATTTCCAATGTCGGTGGTGTGGGGTGAATCGGGCTGATCAGCGGATGAGGGCTGGGATGACCAGACAGGCCAACATCCTGCGTGGTGTCTGAAACTGGGTAGTGTAGGCAGGTAACTTCAATTCGGTACTTGGGTCTTTCGGTAGCTAGTCAGCTGCCTACTTATGGTGTTAATCTTATGGTGTTTACATCCCCTGGTACTGGTGTGGGACGGTCTGTGCCACTTCTCTATTCTTAATCTGGTGTGGAACGTCACATAAGGTCATCTCGGGTTGGTAACTGGGTTCCTAAATACTTATGGTGTGGGGTCATGGTTAGTTGCGGTCTCCTCTCGTGTCCTGCAGGGCAAATCATATTCACGGTCGGCAGCGGGTGGCGTTCTTCTTCGCCATGTCCAGGGCCTGTACACTGGGTGAGGCACGGGTTCATCGGAGATTGGCCTCACTTCCCAAAATGCCCTTCGGCTACTTCCCGTTCACTCGATCAGGTTGAGCAAGTCGTCTAAGGTCGTCTAAGGTTCTCAGGTTAGCAAGGGTAATACTAGTCATCGGGTCATTATTAGGTCAAAGGTTGTCTAAGGTCATCTGGTGTCGGGTCATATCAGGTTAACGGGTCATCTAAGGTTATATCAGACGGATGAGGTCGTGCATGGCCTTCGTCTGAATTATTCACGCTATTTCGTGTTAGGGTGGCTGAGAGGGAAGAGCTTCTGTTGCGCCGCAACTCCGGTTTCCCACACCGACACCTGTATCCCTTCCAACGTCTGCACGCGGTGTTGCCTCCGTTCCTTTCGCCAAATTGTGCTGATGAAAAGCTCCTCGTTCTGGTTCCATTTGCATCACACGATGTCGATTCTGCGTCCTCCACTGTCTCCTCATTCCTCCGCATCGCCCTATAGGCTTCGTGGGGTCCGCCGGTGCTCTCCTCTATTTGCCGGGCCTTCTTCCATACTTCCACCTCAATAGGCCCTCCTTGTTCTTCCGCCCCCCCCCTTCTTCTCTGGGCCCTAAGGGATCAGTTCAGGTTTCAACATCTGTCTGAACCTGCAAACGTGTGATTGGTGTGTGCCACGCACGAACGGAGGGGATGCGCGAGAGGTCCACGGCTTCCAGGTAGTTCAGAGCTCTAGCGATGGGGCAATGACGGACTCCCACAAGCAAAGCAGCCTGTGACTGACAACAAGGCTCTGGTCTGTATTCCCAGCAAGCCGCTTGTATACCCACCCGGGTCAGTGTTCTTGAGAAGTGCCACACCGGTATCGAACGCGCAACTCCCCTTGGCACTCCATATCATCGCTTTGAGGTGCAGAATGACGCTTCTGGAATCGCCGCCGTGGTCTAAGGAACTCGTCTCAGGTAGGGTTGGGTATTCCCCAGGACACTGGGGTGATGGCTCCCGTGTGTCCCTGTGCCCCTGCATGCCAGAGGACCTGTCGTGTGCGGGTTCCGTGGTGCACTTCCTCCGCTTTCTCCTTCTGAGTGAGCTCGCTCTTGATGTTATCCCGTTCTGTTTGTGGTGTCACCAAACCCCTTCGGACGGCGCGACGGCCTTCTCACCCGCTTGGAAAGGGTTCCACAAATGGTTCGCATGTTGGAACCCAATGCAGCCGACCATTTCCACCAACGGAATGTCCTCACCAGCCCGCGCACAACAAGCCGCCATTGTGCACATTGATCTCGAAGATGCAAATCATCATGTTGTCGTCATCGCTCAACTGAGTCCGCAGACGTGGGTGAGTCAACAGACTGGCACGACTGCGGAAGACCGTTTCACTGCAGAATCCCCTCGTTGCACTCCCCTCAAAGCGAGCAGTGTGTCCCGATTCCGCTGCAATCCGCCCCAATGCCGTGATGCGACGCGCACAGGCCATGTCCCTCCGTCGCCGTTCACCCAGCTGCAGCCAAACTACCCAGCATTGCTTCAGCATGGTGGCTTTGGGTGGTGGGTTGGGACCTCCTCACACCCCTGCCTCTCCCCCTTCCCAGCCTGATTCTGCTCCTCCTTCGCTTCCTTCGATGTATATCTGCATGTTGAACCACCCACCCGCCCGCAGCCCTCCCCTTCCGCCCTCCGATGCCTACCGCCAGAGGCCCCGAGCTCTCCTCTCCTTCCTGATGACCACTTCTCCACTAATGTTGATCACGTAGTCCTTCTGGCCTCGAGGCCTGCATCCACCAGAATGCGAGTTATTGCTGAGGTGAATCGCAGAGCTTGATCGCCTTCGCGTCAAAAGAGGACTTCCGATTCCGCTTCACCTGCGACCCAACCTGTTCTGCTGAACCCGTTCCAGGGTGGATGCCAAGAGGGCACACCGCTGAGGTGTTTGGTCAATTCACCGAGGGCTTGATTGAGGAATCAATGATCTGACGTTGCACATCCGGCCATTTGGGCTCTTCAAGATGTTCTTCCACAACAAGGGCATGTGGTCTTCCATGTGCGGTGAGCTGCACAGGCAGGGTGTGGACGGCGCGCTCGGCACTCTCAGAGTTGCTGCACCAAGCCATCTGTCGCCGTGTTCCATGCACTTCAGCCTCGCCCTGACCTTCTGCCGTGCAGTGCATCCTCCACCCCAGCGGATCCCGCTCCTGCTGGTCGGCACGGCGCGCAGGTGGGAACTGCAGAGAACCTGGGAGGGGGCCCAACACTTCCCGTCCTTCACCACCTCTGGGCAACTTGCCTCTGTGCCTGACTGTGCCCAGCCAACCTGTCACACACAGTCCTTCCTCAAGATGTCTCGTTGTGATCTCAGACATCGCTCTCTCTCCACCGTAGTGCCTCCGCCTGTCCTCTCCTGTCTTCTGATCTTCACCCTACGGGGTAGCTGTCTGACTGCAGCAGCCCGACAGAGGGGCAGGTGCTGTGGTGTGTCGGTATCTGTTGGATCTCGCAACTCGATCCTGATGCCGTCCGGCGACTGGTAGGCCGGGAAGCGTGGCAGGTCTTGCTTCTCGGCTTACCCACCCCAAGTCTGTGGTGTTCTTGTGCCAATTGGCGAATTTGTTTAACTCAATGTGCTCGTTCAGCATGTCCTGCTTATTCCTTGCATGCGCCCCCAACGGCATCGTTCATGGCCTGTTGAGTGTGTAGGGTCACGCGCCAGGGATGCACTTCTCACGTTTCTCGTTGATGTTGATCTCGGGAGCGTGCTGTACCGTCACTCAGTACCGCGCCGTCATTTTGAGGAGACCGCTATTTGCTTCTTGGCAGAATCCTGATGAGTTTCTGCGCCTTGCAGCCTCCCCGAGGCACAGCGTTGCATCCGACGGCAATCGCATCAGCCCGTTGCAGCAGTCACAAACGCGAACGGCTCTCTCCCTTCAAGATCGTCTGACACAACAGGCTAAACATCACCCCATCTCGGATGCAACCCTCATATCAAGTGAATAGAGGTCATCTCTGGGGCTCCTTCATTCTACTTCACCGCCCCCCACAAGTTTGTCCATCCGAAATGTACGTACTTTGCCGCGGTGTATCACAGCAACAGAGCTAGTGGCATAGCCTTGATGTGAATCTTGTCGTGCATGGAGTGCCTAAATCCCTGACAAGTCACCCTCCAATGCTCGCCAGAAGCAACCGTTCTCAACGTGCAGCATGTGAGAACGGAACTCTACGCAGAAGCGACCCTCTCAGGCAGAACGGATTGCCTCCATCTCCTGTGCGCTGGCGGGTGGAAAGTCGCAATGAAAGGTGAATCTCTGGTTGATGCGGCCTTGCCACTCACATCTGAACCCGGAGAGTCCTGCAAGGCCTTGCCCCTAAAAATGTGGACACACCCATCTGTGTCCCTGCCGACGGACCAGTTCGCCCTTGCTTGTGTGGTGAGTGTGCGATTGGCAGGGTGGGGGGCTTGCGGCGGCCGTTTCTCTCATGTTTCTCTTGTCTCATGATGATTCGTGCTCTTCTTCTGGTGGCAACCACTGTTACACACCCGTCCACACTTCGCGGTCCCGTTTTAGCTCCTCTAAAGACCATACAATGTGTCGGTATCTAGACATCACCACCTTCTGGTTTCTCCTCAACAGCAACAGCACCCCCTCCCCAGAGTACAACAAAGCCTGCCTGATCTTGCACCCTACAACGCCACACCACCACCCCTTTTCTACAGGCACCCCTCGAGGCCGCACCAGGCCAGAGGGGAACGGCAGCACATGGCGATGGGATGGCTGTGGCCTGCCGTGCTGCTGGCATGCCTCCTGCACACAGCAGGTGGTGCCGAGGAGCGCGACCTGCGCTATACCCGGCTGCGTCGCATGGAACTCCGCGACTCCGTCAAGGAGATGTTCATGCACGCGTGGAACGGCTACAAGCAGCATGCCTTCCCTGCAGACGAGCTCCGCCCACTCACCTGCACCAAGAATGACCACTTCGGGGGGTACGCCCTCACGGTGATCGACTCGCTCGACACTCTTGTCATGCTGGGGGAGATCGACGAGTTCCAACGGATGGTGGCGTGGCTACAGGACAACATCAACTTCCAGAACCTGAACAGGAAGGTGAGCGTCTTCGAGACGAACATCCGCGTGATGGGTGGCCTGCTGTCTGGCCACGTCGCTGCCGTCAACATCCTCCCCGACGTCTACACGGGCGGCCTCCTCCGCCTCGCGAAGGAGCTGGGCGAGAAGCTGCTGCCCGCCTTCGACACCCCCACAGGCATCCCCTACAACGAGGTCAACCTCATGACAGGGGTGGACCACCGCAGCGGGCATGCGACCTGCCCTGCAGCCGCAGGCACACTGCTGCTGGAGTTTGGGATGCTGGGCGTCCTGCTGGAGGACTGCCGGTATGTTGAGGCTGCCTACCGCGCCATCGAGGGGATCTGGAAGTTCAGGTCGAACAACAACCTCGTGGGGACCATCTTCGACATCTTCAACGGGAAGTGGGCCCAGGCAGACGCGGACATCGGCGCCTCCCATGACTCCTTCTTTGAGTACATGCTGAAATCCTATGTGATGTTCAACGACAAGAAGTGGCTCGATGTCTGGAAAACAGCCTACTTTGCAGCCCAGAAGCATCTCCAGGGTGATGGAAACCTCTACGTCAAGGTTGACCACATCACCGGGACAAAGCGCGAAGCCTCCGTCAACTCCCTCCAAGCCTTCTGGCCAGGCCTCCTGGTGGGTTATGGCGACATCGAGGCTGCTGTCCTCGCGTTCCGCCCCTTCGAGCTCCTCTTCGACCGTTACTACATGCTCCCGGAGGATGTCAAGCTGCAGACAGGCGCGATGGGGGGAACGGGGTATCCGCTGAGGCCAGAGATGGTGGAGTCAGCGTGGCTGCTGCACCGCGCAACAGGGGATCCTCATTATCTCCACTTCGGGGAGAGGTTGATGTATCGGTTGAACCGCACAGCGCGCACCAGATGCGGGTTTGCCGCAGTGAGGGATGTGCGGACAAAGCAGCTGGAGGACAAGATGGACTCCTATATGTTGTCCGAGACGTTGAAGTATCTCCTGCTGTTGTTCGACCCGGATCCGAATTACTTCTTCGATCTCAACTCGCCGAATTTCGTGCTGACGACCGAAGCGCACCCGCTCCCCATCCAAGCCTCATTGGCACGCCAATACCACAAATGCTTCCCCTTCGACGACAAATCGGATTTGACTTACACAAAGAAATCCCCAACCTTCTTCCCAGACGATTTCAAGCTGCACGAAGACCACCACTACGAAAAGCCCCACCTGCGGTGGTGGGAGAAGAAAGACCTATGCCCGAAGCCTATACACTACATGCGCATCGCTGGCTTGATGCGTGAGAAGGGCCGTTGCATCAACATGGATTATGTGAACTCCGTCTCGGTGGCGCGTTCGTCTCAGCAGGTCTACTCTGCAGACGAGGCAGGCGATCGGAAGGACTCGCTGCGCAACCTGCACTTCGAGCTGGGCAACCCCTACAGGGAGGGCGACATGAAGTCGTTTGAGATGGTCATCCCTTCGGTCCGACCTGTGGAGGTGATGGGCTTCACAGGCGGCGTGGTGCTGCAGGGCCTGCAGCACGACTGGCTCAACAGCGACACCAACACTGGGGTCGTGACGTTGTACAGCCCGACTGGCACCGCCGCCCACAAGAGGGATGTTGCCCGCGAGCTGCTGCTGTGCACCATCCGCCTTGCGGCTGACATGGTGCAAGGCGAGGCAGCCAGGCAAGGCGTAGTGGTGGGCAAATCGGTGACGGCTCGCCGGCGCAGTGCAGGCAACCATCGTGCCGAAACCCCAGCGGATCGGGAGGCGCTGGCGGGGGAGGCGTGCCGTGCAGCAGTGGCTGAGGTCTCGACAACCTCCGCGGTGGCAGAGGTGTGTGCCTAGGGCGTGTGTGTTGAGGAGGGGGGGGGGAGTGCTGGGTGGTGTCCGTGCCACTGTGGTAGTGGTGTTTCGCGCGAAAACAATTCGCGTGGGTGGCAGTGGAGGGGTTGCATCGGGGTGGGGTATCGTGCGCAACAATGTGGGGGTCTTGATGTCTTCCGTGAGACGTCGTTCAGCCGCAAACCCCCCCCCCCTTCCCACTACACAGGAGAAGGTGAAACGTATCTTCCATTCAGCGATCCCGAAGGACCATGCGCTGTACTTCAAAACTAGGTATCCCGCTGTTCCTATCCGCAGTTTACAATGCGCTGTTTAGCCGGCTGTTCCGTGCTGGTTTTGTTGTCCCCGACTGCTTCTGCGGCCCCCGTTTCCGTTCAGTGGCAGTCAGCACATGATGGCCGCTGGACCTACGCTTTCCAAGATGCACCACTGCACGACGAGAATTGGATCCTCCGACGGTGATTTCAGGCTCAGGCTCGAGCTTGTACTGCCGCTTGACATTATAGATTAACCTCTTCGCACTGGGAACGGTGTCTGTGCTTCCTGATGGCACCGTGACGTCAGAAAAGAGCTTGCGCGGTGCAGCGGCACCGCAGCGGCGCCAGGACTGGCACCAGGATGCCTCTGCGCAGCCATCGATGATAGAGATGATTCACCGGACAGGTTCACCTGTGCAGGTGCTGTACACGAGACTGCGAACCGTGCTCCACCCCACACCCCACCGCACAGGATGCAGAACATTGCCAGCCACACTCTCTGCGAAGAGGCTGTGCGAACCGCCTTCCGCGAGACCGCCGCCTCCGGCTCACCAACCGAGGTCGACAAGGCAGTCCTCTCCGCAACCCTCTCCCTCGACCAGCTCGCTGAGGGCGGCGCCGCACCTGGGGTACCCCCTGTCAACCCCGACGACGAGGCGCAGCTCCTGAGCGACACCGAGTGGCCCCAGGCTACAGACATACGTGGGGACCACACATGCCAGGCCAGCGCACTGCCCCCACACGTGGCCGTCATCGGCAGCAAGGCCACCTTTGGGGCACCACTGCCTCTGGAGCCTTCGCCGTATGCCTTCACCCAGCCGGCAGAGGGCAACGCGCTTGCCTGCACCAAGTTCAGCCCTGAGGAGGCGGCCCGGCTGGCGGGCACCATTGTGATCGTGGAGAGGGGCGAGTGCACCTTCCACCGCAAGGCCCTGCATGTGGAGGAGGCGAGGGGCGCTGCGATGGTGGTGATCAACTCGAAGAGCGTGCCCCCCAACCTGATGGGCGGCTACCCAGGGGATGCGCCCATCGCCATCCCGCTGATGATGCTGTCGAAGCGTGAGGGCGTCACGCTTCTGAAGATGCTCGAAGCAGAGCCGGGCATGCAGGGCAGCCTGTCCCGCAACCCCAGCGCCGGCCAGATCGACCTGCGGTACAGCGGGGTGATGACTGCCGCGTCCCCCCTGGGGACCGTGCTGTGGCGCCTCCCTCGCCCAGCGCCCTCCTTTGTGTCGGTGGAGGCGGTTGTGCCTGCGCTCTCTGCGTCGTATCACCACTACCTGGCACGTCTGTTCGGTGCTGAGGTATGACAGGGCGGGTGTTGTTCTGTGCGTTGGCTGGGGTGGGGGGTGGGGTGGGGGCGGATTGCGGCAGATGCAGGCACTCCGTCAAACCCCCGCCCGTGCACTCGCGACACACCCAGGATATCGCGGATGATGTGGAGGCGGAAGCTGTGTTCTCCTTCCCGCGCGAGCAGTCCGCTGTTGTTGTGTCCGCTCTGGGCACCGCACTGCCGGTGGCCTCCGAACAGGCCCAGGGGTGGCACTTCACACATGTCACCTTGCCTGATCCTGGCGCAGCAACTGCGCCGGTGGGGTTCCACCCGACGGCGGTGGCATGGCACATCGCTGGGTACGAGACCGCCCTTGGGGGAGGCGAAGCAGTGTCGATGAGCAGCACGGGTGCGTCTGAGGAAGCGACGCTGGCACGCTTCACAGGCACAGTGGCCCGCCTCTACCACCAGCCTGTGAAGGTCACCGGGTCTGCCGTGGTGCTGTGCTGGATGGCCTTGCAAGACGGCGAGGCCCTAGATGTGTTCTATGTAAAGATGGACATCCTCCAGCAGGCTATGGAGGAGAAGCCAGGGTACTACGCACGCGAGCTCATCGTGTTGGATGAGCCTGCACAGCACGCCAGCCGTGGCGTGGCATACACCTGGCTGGATGTGTCGCAGTGGCGCACTGCGTCTGCTGCTTCTGAATTCATCGCTGCCGGGCATGACACTGTGCATGCGTTGACCGGCGGTGCTTACACTTGGAGTGTCGTGTCGTTGACAGAGGGCCAGCATGCCGACACCATGCCCCAACATCCACTCGTGGGGCACTGCGACACCACATCGTGCGCAGGGGTCCCGTAGACTGTGCTGTACTATTGGTATCATTAAGTAGACCTGGGGGGGGGGGTAAACTGGCAGGAAGATTGAATCGCTTTACAGGGGGGGGGCGAATAGTATTACCTAGTTGAATAGTATTACGGTGCCAAATAGTATTACATTTTTTTCTGGGGCTCTGGGGCACGTTTTTGGTGACTCTAAGTACGGGGTGCAGATAGGCACCCCATGTCCAAAATGACCCCACCACTGGGGTGTTGGCGGGTCTGTTCCATCTCCTATGTTCAGGGAAATTCGCAAAAAATCGCAAAAAATCACCGAAAATCACCAAAAATCGTCAGCTGATTGAGGGTGTGATATGAGGGTTCTATCCAACAAGGATATCAAGGCGGCACTTTCAAAGTCCTGCCAAGGACAGCGCCACGTGGGTGTGTGCTTCTGATATATGTTATGTCATCATGTGAACCCTCCCCAGCGTGTGCCAACATCCCTGACACGCTCACGAAAAGCATGACACGGAGAAAACAGGTGCCGAAACAACCTGCCGAGCACACGGGTAGTGCCACGTTGATCCACGCAGCGATCTCCCATGACAGGAAGCCTTGTCGCCACGGCAGAGTCGCCGCAGACTGTGGGAGAGGTGTCGCCAGTCACCTTGAGGTTGCAGTGTGTCATCAGGCTAAGACCCGTGCCCTCTTCACCTCCCCTGTTAGGTTGCTCCCATAACCTTTTTTCACCTTTTTTCACCTAAAATCGTCAGCTGATTGAGGGTGTGATATGAGGGTTCTATCCAACAAGGATATCAAGGCGGCACTTTCAAAGTCCTGCCAAGGACAGCGCCACGTGGGTGTGTGCTTCTGATATATGTTATGTCATCATGTGAACCCTCCCCAGCGTGTGCCAACATCCCTGACACGCTCACGAAAAGCATGACACGGAGAAAACAGGTGCCGAAACAACCTGCCGAGCACACGGGTGGTGCCACGTTGATCCACGCAGCGATCTCCCATGACAGGAAGCCTTGTCGCCACGGCAGAGTCGCCGCAGACTGTGGGAGAGGTGTCGCCAGTCACCTTGAGGTTGCAGTGTGTCATCAGGCTAAGACCCGTGCCCTCTTCACCTCCCCTGTTAGGTTGCTCCCATAACCTTTTTTCACCTTTTTTCACCTAAAATCACCGAAAATCGCTGGTGACTTGAGAGGCCACAGCGCCTTGTTGCCCTGCAGGGTGGTCCTGTGGATGACTTGTGGGTCCCTGTGGTGGTCCCATGTACCTACACGACGGACTCCAGCCGGTCGAGTGGGGGTAAAAATGGGAGATAGTTCGACCTGTGGGTCTAGTTCAGGGGCTTGTCATCGGAGGATGTGACTGGGAGTCAGCCAGCATACCACACCTACCCACCCAGCGGGGCCGCCTCTTCGGGTGTTCCAAAACCTGTTTCTTTTGAATATTTGGAATCTGTGCGGATCGTAGTGGGGTCATTTTGTGGGTCTAGGTGTCAAGCTTCACCCATGAATAAGGGGTCTGGTTCAGGGGCTCCCACACCTACACCCACCCACCTCCGCGGATTTTTTGAAACCCCGTTCTTTTGAACGTTTAGAACCTGTGCGGATCGTGGTGGGGTCATTTTGGTCATGGCGTGAAATCTCCAGTTTACCAAAAATCACGGAGCCCCTTATAAAAGAGCTTTTTAAATTGAGTGAAAAAACACGGTATGGTGACGATCGGTCCAATTAGCCTCCAATTAGCCTCCAATTAACTTTTTTCCACGATCGTGGGGAAAAAAACCACGATCGCCACGATCGTGGCTCCAATTAGCTAATTGGAATAATTGGGGGGAATTTTCCTTCGGAAATCCTTAGAGTTCATGTGACGTCATGCAGCAGACACAGCCAAGACTGACTCGGGTGGTTGTGGTTCTTACCAGCCAGTCCAAAATTCCCGACCCGTGCGGGTTTCGGAGGGCAATAGGAACTATCCTGCCAATACATACCCACCGTGGTCCCCTGAAAACCGTGTGGAGCTACGTAGGTACGGTCTATAGTTCATCGATGTACCTGGGACCCCCCGTGTATAAGTCCCCCCCCGAAAATCGCCTCCAGGGGGGGGCTTAACCACGGGAGTCCCAGGTATCGGTGGTATTCACGACTACACATGGTTCACCGAAGGGGAACACCTATTGCACAAAACTCGACAACCAGGATGGGTTCGCTCGGGTGGTAATTTTGTTGTCGCTCTGCCGTCAGTTGTTGCGCACAACTCCGTCGGCAGACAATGTCACGTTACATGGTGCAAATCTGGGCTGGTATTGATGTCGGATCGTCATCGGACTGATTCAGATGAGTACATCAATATGGAAAAGAACGGGGTGTGGTCATATGCCTAAGACCACGAAGTCTCTGTTTAGTCTCGGAGACGAGTAATTTGCCCATCGCCCAACCTGTATTGACCGACGTCACAGGGATATCTACCCGTGATGTCGATTCGTGCAAGAAGGCGACGGTGTGATGAGTCCGGCACATGGTATCGTGCGCGAATGTCACATGGTCACATCACGGGGAAGTTGTCCCTCTGCCAGAATGATGTACCAACCGCATAGTTGTTCATTGACCAATGCCATACAACTCCATAAAACTGCTGGTGATCCAAGAGGTGGGGTTTGAAACAACTTTGCTCAGGTAGTCGCCGTGACGTGATATCATCGGATTAGAGACTGCAGGGTCGAAGGGATGCACCCAGAACCAAGGCTACCAGCCCTCCGGAGGCCTCCGGTGCCACCACCTCCTTCCGGCTCCGGAGGGTGCGTACATTCACCTGCTGTGGCCCAGGCGCCCAATTCCTTGATTCTTGGAAGATGAAGGCGTCAATGACACGGTTCATTTTTGTGTCTCGGAGACTGCGCCACATTGGCCTCCAGAAGAGAGGGCTACGTCCCCACTCCATGTCGGAACACTGCGAAAAATCACCGGGTTTTCAGCCATCGGTCAAAGCCGCCAAACATCGCTACCAGTGCCCGGTGTGCTCCGGAGTAACTCCAGAGGAGCATCCCCGACACTTCTACCAGCGCCCCTCCCGGCAAGGCTCGAATTCTAGCGGCTGAAAGGGGCCATTCAGCCAATACCCCTGGGATTCGGAATGTGCTTACTATTGGCTGATGGAATGATCCGGGAATGGTCTCATCCAATGGCTGAAAATCCCGGTTGCGCCCAAACCTCGATCAAAATCAGATGGAACAGCGGGGGAAGCTGATGCACTCACAGCCAACCAAGCCACTGGTTTCAGGTGTGGCACCCTAACCAAGGCTCTGTTATCAGCGGCGGAACGGTAACCGTTCAGCGTTCAGCGGGTGACGAGCTCTGCAGTACCAAGCTCTACCGAAGCTTGATCACCTCTGGGATGGGGAACGTATACAATATCGGATGCGGCTTTGTGAAGGGAATGGCCTCATCCAACAAGGCTCTAACTTCAGCGGCTGTCTCGGGTGTTCAGCTATTCAGCGATATCAATCCAGGGATATCCAAGCTCAGGAAAACTTGGGGTGGAATTGAGCTGAAAATAGAGGGGGTCTTCGCTGGTCGTTATGCCTCGTTATTCTTCGTCAGTTTTCACCTAGGTTCCTTAGGAAATGCACCAAAATGCACTGACGATCACCCCGTAGCCCCCTGTATCCAATAGCGAGCGAAAAAATCGAACCGCTGACTACCGGTTGAAACAGCTCCCACCGGGAGCCGTCCTACACAGCTCCAGGCCGTACTCCAGGCCAACCACGGGGCTCTCAAGGCCCAGGAGTTAGCCTGCTTGACAGCCGACCCTGCAGAGAGGGTTCGATACCCGGAAGAACTGTGGTCCATCACATGGTTGACTGCAGAGATAGGTGGGCACTGGAGGGAAATCTTCGACCAATTAGCCACGATCGCCCACGATCGTGGGAATAATTGGAATTTTTTTTTCACGATCGTCCAATTAGCCTCCAATTAAAACGATCGTTTTTTTTCACGATCGTGGATTTAATTGGACCGATCGTCACCATACCGTGAAAAAAGGTTGTTAAAAAAGGCTTGTTGGATAGAACCCTCATATCACACCCTCAATCAGCTGACGAAAAAAGGTGAGACGAAAAAAGCACCGGGAGACCACCACGTGGCGTCTGCATCTGACGAGCTTGCTCTGATTTTGCTTCAGGATTGTAGCATCCGGCGACACGTTGTCAATCATTACGAAAAAAGGTGAAAAAGGGTGAAAAAAAGGTGAAAAATCGTGAAAAAACGGTTTTTTTTGGGGCGTGCGGGGGGGTTTTCCTATGGATTTGGGCCCTTTTGATGTACCGCCACCTGATTTTGACCCGAGTTTGGAGGAATTTGGCAGAGTTTGGAGGTGTTTGGTGGAGTTTGGTGGCGTTCGGTAGTGTTGTGCGGTGTTGTATGGTGGTTCCCTGCAAAAAATCGAATGTCCTATGGGGTGGAGGGCGCTGGGGACTGGGCAGTGGCCGTTCCACATGCCCTTCCCCTCGTGACTTACACCCTGTCGCCACCCCACTTCATGGGGTGGCGACAGGGTCGTACTTGCGGCGGTATGCAACCATCAGTACAGCCTGTTTCGGGTTCGCAAAGCCTGGTACGCTGCCTTGCCGTAGGGACCCAGATACTGAGGACACCCCTGTGAGAACACTGAGGGAATATGTTGGGCGAGCCTAGGTGTCGGGGTGACCGAGGCAGAGCACCCTGCCCAGAACATGAACAAGAAAGACTGTTCGACTGACGGGGAAGAACCTGATGGGCAGGTGTGGTCTTCGGTGCAATGTTTGGAGAGATCAGGAGCCTTCTCTACAAGGCTACCCCTGTTGGACTTGGCCTTCGCTCCCGTGAGCAGTGAAAAAAGTGAGGGACACCGTTCTTCCCCTCTGACTGACGACCAGTGATGTCGTAGCGAAGGACCTTGAATGGGGCTTGAACCCGAGAGTCAATACTCAACCAAAGGTATTCTCCAGGACCTGGCACGGAACGGGCGATACGAACGCTCTCACCGTGCGCACGGACCTGTATGCGACTCTACAAGGAACCACGGGGTGGCGCGCACATCACCTGGGAGGCCTCAAGGAGCCTGCCTGATCAGCAAGGCAAGGGGTGATGATCATCTGGAGACCTGAGCCCATGCAGGATCGGAGAGACGCGAAGTCCTTATCCACAGATGCTCCACCTGAGGGAGACCACCCTCCACCTCCTTCGGACAGACCACACAGCCTTGTCGATGACCACAGCAGTCGGACACAGACCAGTACGTGTACCCTGCCTGCAGCACTGGGCCACACCCCATCGAGGGTCTCCCTGAAGCATCTCTTTCGCCACTGCCCAAGCCGGCACCCCCTCACCGCCACCAACGAACTGTTGCTGCAGCGCGACAAGGAGGCAGCCCACTACCTCGCTGCAGCAGGGGAACTGGGCACAGCGAGGTACTTCAGCCATTCAGCTTCAGGCTTGCAGTGGTCTTCAATCCCACCCAAGCCTTACCGAAGCTTGGATACCCCTGGGTCGGGATTCGGAACGTGGGTATATCGGCCGGTGGGATGCGACTTTGGGAAGGGATGGTCTACCCAAAATGGCTGGAAATCCTGTCCGGCCGCTGAAATTTGAACCGGACTACGGGCGGCCATCTCGCGAGTCCCACTAGGCACACAGGCAATGCGATTCGCATTGCCTGTGTGACTAGGACACGCATTCGCGTCTCAGACTCCCGTACCCAGACTCCCGCTAGCGGGCTAGGGCAGTTGGAGTCCACTATGTACTTGCACTCCAGGTCCCTGACTTGCACGCAGTGCAATAATGTGCCTGGAACCGGGGAGGAATGCAGTGCAAGTAATGTCCGGGTGTGCAAGTGATATCTTCCTCCCTGTTTTAGGGGGGCAGTTGGCCTGTAGTACGGATCGAACCCGGTCCGTCCAGGAACAGGAAGTGTACCGTACGACTTCTCCTTCACCCAACGGCGTCGTGCGGTCAAGCAAATCGGATATTCTTCCCAACGGGACCCTTCCCAAGACGAAAACCAGTCCCTGACCAACCCCACAGGCTCATCTTACCCTTCCTGGGGCTGGGAGTATGGTAGTGACCTCCATTTTGTAGCTGATTTTGGCCCGGGTTTTGTGGGAGTTTGGTGGTAAACTGGAGATTTCACGCCATGACCAAAATGACCCCACCACAATCCGCACAGGTTCTAAACGTTCAAAAGAACGGGGTTTCAAAAAATCCGCGGAGGTGGGTGGGTGTAGGTGTGGTGTGGGAGCCCCTGAACCAGACCCCTTATTCATGGGTGAAGCTTGACACCTAGACCCACAAAATGACCCCACTACGATCCGCACAGATTCCAAATATTCAAAAGAAACAGGTTTTGGAACACCCGAAGAGGCGGCCCCGCTGGGTGGGTAGGTGTGGTATGCTGGCTGACTCCCAGTCACATCCTCCGATGACAAGCCCCTGAACTAGACCCACAGGTCGAACTATCTCCCATTTTTACCCCCACTCGACCGGCTGGAGTCCGT
Source organism: Rhynchopus euleeides (assembly GCA_963210315.1). Classification (NCBI taxonomy): domain Eukaryota; phylum Euglenozoa; class Diplonemea; order Diplonemida; family Diplonemidae; genus Rhynchopus; species Rhynchopus euleeides. The sequence goes on from OY723266.1 coordinate 1,157,789, forward strand.
CGTGTAGGTACATGGGACCACCACAGGGACCCACAAGTCATCCACAGGACCACCCTGCAGGGCAACAAGGCGCTGTGGCCTCTCAAGTCACCAGCGATTTTCGGTGATTTTAGGTGAAAAAAGGTGAAAAAAGGTTATGGGAGCAACCTAACAGGGGAGGTGAAGAGGGCACGGGTCTTAGCCTGATGACACACTGCAACCTCAAGGTGACTGGCGACACCTCTCCCACAGTCTGCGGCGACTCTGCCGTGGCGACAAGGCTTCCTGTCATGGGAGATCGCTGCGTGGATCAACGTGGCACCACCCGTGTGCTCGGCAGGTTGTTTCGGCACCTGTTTTCTCCGTGTCATGCTTTTCGTGAGCGTGTCAGGGATGTTGGCACACGCTGGGGAGGGTTCACATGATGACATAACATATATCAGAAGCACACACCCACGTGGCGCTGTCCTTGGCAGGACTTTGAAAGTGCCGCCTTGATATCCTTGTTGGATAGAACCCTCATATCACACCCTCAATCAGCTGACGAAAAAAGGTGAAAAAAGGCGAATTTTTTGTTTTTTTTGTGATTTCCTGTTTTGGAACAGACCCTCCAACACCCCAACCACGATCCGCACAGATTCCAAACGTTCAAACGAACGGTGTTTTGGCAAATCTGTGAGGGGGGTCAGGCTGGGTGGGTGGTATGGGTGGGCAAGCTGCCTCCCAGTCACCTTTTCCCTTCACAAGTGCCTGAACCCGACCCGCATTTCATGGGTGAAGCTTGGCACTTGAGCCACCAAAATGACCCCACTACGATCCGCACGGATTCCGAACAGTGCAATAGAACGGGAGCCCCCTCGAAACGCCCCTTTTCACGAAATTTTGAGTAGTACTACTACGTAATACTATTTGGCCACCCCCAAAAATATATCTTTTTTGGGGGGGGTCAAATATACAGGTTGGTTCGCCGAATAGTATTACGTAGTAATACTATTCGCCCCCCCCCTGTAAAGAAGGCACCTCGCAACAAAAAAATCATGCTGGCCCTTTGGTGTCTCGCACCGCGAGGGGCTGTGTTGTCGACTGAGGAAAGTTAGTCTCGAGTTGCGGGTGGGGTGGGTGGGCGGCTGGTTGCAGTGGCGCATGGCTTTGTGTCGCATACGGCAGCGTCCTCACCGTGCCTTCTTCCGCAGCAAACGTGGTGAGCTCTCCCGCCTCCACCCCCGCCCCTGCCCTGTGACGGGAGGCCTCTAGGGTTCCTTTGTCTTCTCGTTCTCTGCCCCACCCGGCGTGTGTGATAGTTGGCAGGGCCCCTCCACACACCTCTCCAGGTTTCTTTACACTTACACCAAAACTTGCAATGACTGAGGCACAGGGCGAGGTGACGCTGGAGGCTGCACGCAAGCAGAAGATCCACAACCTGAAGCTGAAGACAGCGTGCCTGGAGAATGAGGAGTTTATCCAGGAGCTGCATGTGTCTGACTGGAGCGAGACGCAGCGTCAGAAGCTGTGCGGGGCGCACGAGAAGGCGCACGAGCTGCTGACGTCTGTGGAGGTCGGCACAAAGTGGAACCTGACAGAGGCGTATGACCTGGCAAAGTTGATGCGTGTCTGTGGCCTGGAGATGTCGCAGCGTGAACTGTACAAGCCTGAGGACAAGCCGCAGTTCATGGATGTGATTGGGCTGCGGAAGCAGCTGGCAGAGCTGAAGAACAACCGCAACAAGACACGCATCGTGTCCTTCACAGGCGTCATCGACAACGCCATCACCAAGGTGGAGAAGGTGGAGGAGGAGCTGCGCAGGTCGCAGCTGGATGCCACGCAGCTGGCACAGGTCCCCGCCACCACGCTGAAGCAGATGGAGGACATCATGAACGTGACGCAGATCCAGGCCGCCCTGACCTCCACCAACGAGCAGGTGTGTTTTCGGGGACTCTGTTGCCTGCTGGGAGTGCTGCCACCCGATTATTACACGCCCACAAAGGGCATGACATGGCACTGGCCATGCACCGATATGTTGTCAAGAGTTCGAATGGATCTTGACACGCATACACTGTTGCCATCATGTCAGCCACATGTTCTATTTGTTAGAACAACACCGCACTGCATACATCTAATGCGACGCACACACCCGATTTGGTACAGGTTGCCACGCAAGTCGCCCAGCTGGACCGCGTCAACGAGATCCAGAACGTCGCCATGAGCGATGGTGAGATGCAGGTTGCCGAGGAGCAGTTCTGGACAAAGATTCAGCTGCAGGAGCGCCTGATCGAGCTCATCAAGGACAAGTTCCGCCTGATCCAGAAGACGGAGGATGAGAACGCGCCCTTCAAGAAGGTATACATGCACATCAGTTCTGTCCTGTTGTTGAATCCCTGTTGCTGCTGCCGGTCTTTGCTTCGCGCGAAACAGACGTGTGTGATACGGCTTGTTTCTACACACACGTGCGGATGCCAGGCATTTGCTTCACACCCACCCCGCATCCACCCTGCAGATCTACGAGGTGCAGAAGAAGGCCAACCAGGAGACCTCGCAGATGAAGGACGCGAAGCGCCGCCTGAAGCAGCGCTGCGAGACCGACCTGAAGCACATCCACGACGCCATCCAGAAGGCAGACCTGGAGGACGCTGAGTCCATGAAGCGCTTCGCTGCCATGAAGGTATCAGAACGGTGCGTTGGGTTACAGTGTTGGGAGCCTTTTGTCCGGCATAAATTTTGGGCCACACCAATTACCGGTATCTAACAATAGAAAAGAGGAAGAGGCGACGTAAGGCAATGCCACCGTGCGGCCAGGAGAACACGAAACATCCACCCCTCTCACCGGGGAGCGCTACGAGCACGGGAAGAGTCGTCCGCTCATCTCGCTCAAGTTTGTGTTGGCACAGTAATACATCAACAGACAGCAATCATGACATCGCAAAGGAATTCTGGATCCACTCTGTCTGCCACCCCCTGCCCCCCTACAGGACAAGAGCGAGCGCTTCGTGAAGGAGAACCTCGAGAAGCAGGAGGAGTGCTGGCGCAAGATCCAGGACCTGGAGCGGCAGCTGCAGAAGCTGGGCACAGAGCGCTTCGAGGAGGTGAAGCGCCGCATCGAGGAGAACGACCGTGAGGAGAAGCGGCGTGTGGAGTACGCGCAGTTCCTTGAGGTTGCATCGCAGCACAAGAAGCTGCTGGAGCTGACGGTGTACAACTGCGACCTGGCCATCCGGTGCACAGGGCTCATCGAGGAGCTTGTCGCTGAGGGCTGCAGCGCTGTCAAGGCACGCTTCGACAAGACCAACCAGGAGCTGTCTGAGCTGCGCATCCGCGTGCACAAGGAGCACCTGGAGTACTTCCGCATGCTGTACCTCACGCTGGGGTCCCTGATCTACAAGAAGGAGAAGCGTCTCGAGGAGATCGACAGGACCATCCGGTCGACGCACATCCAGCTGGAGTTCTGCATCGAGACGTTCGACCCCAACGCCAAGAAGCACAGCGACCAGAAGAAGGAGCTGTACGTGCTGCGGCACACCGTCGAGGAGGAGCTGGGCCTGCTGAAGGAGAAGCAGGCCAAGGCGATGGACGACTTCAAGGAGTCCGAGGAGGCGCTCGACGCCGTTGGGCACGACTTCCAGCACCCCGTCGACGAGAACAACGAGGAGGTGCTGTCCCGCAGGACAAGGATGGTCGAATACAAGGTATGTTGAGACAGGCGGTGCAACAAGACAACGAGAGTACCGAAGCGTTTGCACAATTTCGAACGTTTCTTTGCCGTGCTCCAGTGGACCCCCGGTGGGGGCCATCTCCGACATGTGGCCTGATGACAGACGCGACCCTACTTGCCATGTGTTGTTGCTCAGTGAAAAAGCGAAGCCGCCACCACATGTGAGCGGAGCTCACATATCTCCGGATACATTCCAAAGCTTGCCATGATGTTGCCTTCTATGCAGACACACCATTCCCACCACCACCACCACCCCCCAACAGGCACACCTGTCGAAGCAGGAGGAGGTTAAGATTGCCGCCGAGCGTGAGGAGATCAAGCGTGCAAAGGCCGTCAAGGCATCGCAACAGACCAACGCCATCACGGCTGGCGAGACGAAGTAAGTGACAATCATACACCTCCCTTTGGAGCTTGGTAGGAATACCACTCCCCCCACGACTATGTACATAGGAGCACGTTTCCGCGTGCAACAGTATATCTTGTCATGTCATCTTTCTATTTCATCCCCCCCTCCGTACCCCATACACCTCCACCTCACCCGCCACCCCACTCCACTCCGACCCACCCCACCCAACAACAAAAAAAAATGTGCGCACAATGCCCAGCGTCACTGGCCGCTTTAGGTGCTGCGTGCCCCATCCCCCCCCCCCCCATTTTTTCCCATTTGCCCCCCCCCCTCCCTGTTTCCCACTGCCTTTTCCCTTTCCCTCCTTTCCCTTATTGCTTACTCTCTCCCTCTCTTTCTCACACCTTCCCCTGCGCACGCTGCGTGCTGATGGTGGAGGGGGGGGGGGTGGGGAAGGAGGGAGCGGGGCGGGAAGGGGGGGGGGCTGATGGGGAGTGTGTGTCAAACTGTGTGGGAAACCGCGGAAAGAGGGGGGGGAGGGGGGCAGGCTTGCGATATACGTATAAGACGTATATGTATATATACGTATATATACGTTCAGATGAGACCCCCAACCCCCAGGGGTGCCGGTACAGTCAGGCCATGTTCCTAACTATCGAACCATCAACACCTTTTTTGGTCCCCTGATTCATTTCCATCGACCCACGCGAGGTGGGCTAGGTAACCTTCGCCGTGCTACCAGGCACTGATGCGAAGGACGTCTCTTGTGACATGCCTTGTGCCTGTCGCGGGCCATATCCTCGCGCAACAATTAGGATTCACATCGGGCAATGGAACCAGACGACCCTAGCCTCAGGAAGGCGGTTGCAGCCGTACAGAATCACATCTGTCGCCCGCAAGGAACAGCAGATGTTTACTACCGTGGCCTCCGGCGGCTGGGGGGCACCGCCCCCCAGACCCCCCTCCCTTTGTGGTCCTGATGCACAACCTGCGAACGCGCCAGACATTCCGGACTGGAGAACGTGCAGCTTCGCTGCAAGGATGCGGGTGAGGGTATGAAAAGCCCTCAACAACTGACTTCACACAGAGCTCTAAACAAAACCCGTGAATCCTCGTCACCGTTCCTTGGGAACTGCCTGGGGCGAATATAGGAATCCTCGGAACCCTGTTCCCGGCACCACTGGTGGGGGGTGAACACTGAGAGGTTGCCTTACCAAAGTATAGGAGCGTATATATACGTTACGGCGTATATTGCCTGTACGTATATATACGTATATATACGTTCCAGCCGAGAAATCCGACGTATACGGCAAGCCTGGGAGGGGGGGGCCAAAGAAGTAACCACCTTTGTGCCCTCTCTCTCCGCCCCCCCCCCCCCCCCCCCGTCCCTCTCCCTTTCCTTTCCCTTCTCTCTCTCTCTCTCTCCCCCCCCCCTCCACGCACACACACACAAAACTCCTCCACAAAAAGAGCAAGTTTTTCTAAACCAGAATGGATTCCTTCCTTCACTCCCCCATCTATTAGTTGGTTGCTTCTTCAACTCCCCTTTTCTCACTCGGCGCTGTGCAGTCCTTTAAAAAAATATCACCGCGCCCTCCCCTATCCGCCCCCTCCTCTTTTCATATGGGATCCCTTCATGCAGCCCAAGCTCATCTGAGCTCAAGTTGAGTTCAACAGTGCCCCTCTTTCAAGAACGGGATGTCCGCGGCTGGGTCTGGATGGGGGGGTGGGGTGTGGTGTGTGTGTGCATGTGGTGGGGGGGAGTTATTTTTTTTGGCGGCAAAAAAAATCTGGGGGAAGGTAACAAGAGTGATTTCTTTTTGCTGCAGGGTCTAAATGCGGTGGGGGTTTTGGCAGTTATCTTTGTGCCGTGTTGAGGCAAAAAAAATTCCTGCCGGGTTTGGCTGCGCCGCCCCTCCCCTCCCCCCACCCCCCTCGCCGCCAAACCCACCCACTTGGCGAACTCTCTTTCTCTGATGATTGACACACCACAGGCCGACCGCCTCTCGCAAGATTATAAGTCAAGACACTGAGATTGGACCACCTACACGACGCAAACCACAGGACACGGGGGAGGAGAGAGAAGGGTGGGCGGGCGGCGGTTGGTGGCAGAGCCGCCACCACCGCCAACGCCACCGCCCCCCCCCCTCCCCTTTTTTGGCGTCGGGATGGCCGACAGCGACCTGAGCGATATCTTCGCCAGCTTCAAAAACCGCAAGCCGAAGGGGAAGGCCGCGGAGAAGGCTGCGGAGTCATGCGATTTGGACTCTGCGAAGAAGGCGGTAGCGTCGGATGCAGGTAAACCGGACACCGCCACGAAGAAGAAGAAGCGGAAGGCAGATGCCGCGCCTGCGGAGCCACAGGTTGGGAAGAAGGCCAAGCAGGGCGGCAGCGACCCCACGCCGAAGGCCTCGATGCTCGACTCCGAGTTTTTCGACCTCCGCGGGGAGCAGGCTGCGGAGCCCGAGGCAGGTGACCCCGACGCCGCCCAGCCGCGCAATCCCGCCACCCTCGCAGCTCTGGCGGAGCTGCAGAAGGACGCGCCGAAGACACAGATTGTCGTTGCCAACCTGCAGCCCAGCGTGCAGGCGGTGTACACCGAGGCGGTGCAGGCTGCGATGGGCCTGCTGGAGAAGCCCGCATCCGTCGAGGTCGACTGGGGGACCCACGTGGTGCGGCTGCGCTTCGACAAGCCTGAGGATGCCCTCGCCACGTCTGCCGTGCTCGAGGGCAAGCATCTCTTCCAGCGCCGCCTCCGCACAGGCCTTGCGCGCAACAGGGAGGGGGAGGTGTTGGTGCGGAACCTGCTGTCGCATGTCACCGAGGATGTGCTGCAGCACTACATGTCACGGTTCGGCACTGTGATCTCCTGCAAGGTGCTGTCGCACCACGCCGTGTGGTCGAAGGCGTATGTCCTGTTTGCCGACGAGCGGGATGCGATCCGCTGTGTCAACGAGCTGCACGGCATGCAGAACACTATACAAGATGCGGCGATCTTCCTTTCGACCACCTCTGTGCACGCCATTGCGAAGAAGAAACAAGCCAAGAAGCGCCCAGCCAAGCGAAGTGAAGGAGATGGCGAGAAGGCAGGCAACGACTCGGAGTCTGATGAGCCATACACATACAACGCCAGCATGGAGGCTGGCTACTAGACTAGTCGAGTGAGTTCCGAGGAGGGGGGGTGTGGGGGGTGGTCATTTCCCCTGCTGCCTCTGGCACCTAGCCCCATTCGCTCCCCCGCCACCCCCCCCCCCCCCCCCCCAGGCGAAAAAAATACCCTAGCCCGTGATGTCATGTATCAAAGTCCGTCGCATCAGTGCCCAAAAAGCACGGGGGTAGGGGGTGCCCTCTGCCCACCAACACATCACCCCACCCACCCGCCGATGGCGCGTCGCGCATCCGGTGTCCCGGATGCAGTTTTCGAAAGGTTGGAGGCTGTCGAAACATGGGGGGGGAAGGGTGTGGGTGTGGGTGCGTTGCATGCAAGGCCGTGAGGGAATGTTGTGGGCAAGCATGCATGGGAAGAGGTATCGGCAAACCCCACCCCCCTCCCCCCCCTCGCTCGTGGGCTTGAGCCCCAAGATTATATCGGCTAGGATCTCGGTGTGGTTTGGCTTGTGGAAATCTCCTTTTATTCTGGAGGTCAATCTTTCCAGAGTTGATGTTGCCACGATCCCCAACGTTGATTTCGAACCCAACCTCGTGACGGTTCGGAACACCCTTGTTGTGATCTGGAGACCTCAGCTGCGATGGGATATATTGAGAGGGCAGACGACACGATCTCGTTATGACATCGGTATCATACGTCTCAACGATATTGAGGAAGCCAGGTGGCCCATAGAGGTGACTTGACATCCCGGCGGGCCGCCTCCTGGAGATCATCCGCCTTTCCTTGACTGCTTTGAGGATTTGAGGGTACGTGACAGAAGGGAAGATTCTTTTTCCAGGAGCGATGTTGTCCCTGACGTACGGCCAGAATGCCTGACTGTGTGAAGCGCATCAGTGTCCAGCCCACGCAGAGGATATCACTTCGTTCCTCGATCTCACGAGAAATACGCACGATAGGGAAGCGATGTAGTTGAAGTCTCGAAGGAAGACTTTCATTGTCGACAGTACCGTGGGGTTGACGATTTTTTCGAGAAGGCTGACAGTGCACAACAATTATCTCCCCTGTCACCCCCCTCCCCCCCCACACACACACACCCTCCCCCTCCTCCGCAGAACAAAAAGAGAAAAGGGTTTGCCGCACACAGCGAACACCAGTGTGCCCTGCTGGGCCCTCAAAGGCTCCGCCGGGAGGGGGTGGGCGGGGCGGAGGTCCGTGGGGCATGTCCGGGTACCTGTTCAGCACAGGACTCTTGTCCTCCGATGAGCCGTGCGGGCTCGGGGGGACGCTGCGCCGCACCTCGCGCGGCACGGGCGTAGCGGGCGCCCAGGGCACCTCGATCACCTCCACCACCTCTTCGGTCCCATCCACCGGGTCCACCGCTGCCTCCCCCGCATCCTCCTCCGCGTCCGTGCTAACGCGGGCCAATGTCGGGCTGAAGCCCGGGGGGAAGCAGGCGCGGCGCAAGGGTGCTGGGGGGAAGGCGCAGGGCACGGAGACACCCCGGGTGCGCTCCGGCAGCCACAAGCAGAAGAGCACCAAGAGGACTTCGTCTGCACCCAACGGCGCCCTCTCCCCTGCGCAGGAGGGCCCCGCAGCGACGTCGCCGCGCGTGCCGCGCCTCGTCAAGCTGGGGCAGGTCACCGCTGCCGCCACTGCCGAGAACAATAAGGGCGACAGGCCGACGGGACGCCTCTCCCCACGCACCCCACGCAACGTCGCCAAGACGCCACGCCCCCGCAGCGCGAGCCAGTCGGGTGCTGCCGCGCAGACGCCTCGCGTGCATCCCACTTCCTTCTCGAAGGGGGCGAGGGAGAGGGATAAGAAGGATGGCGCGTCGACCGCCCGGAAGGGGCCCAAGCCGCCTGTGGTGAGCGGGCCCATCGCGACGATGATAGCGGACATCCAGCCCGACAGGTCGCAGGCGTCGCTGTCTGCCTCCGCCGCCCTGCGCTCCACAACGCCCAGCCTGCCGCACGCGCTGCCCGACACCCTTGCCGCCTGCGGCGTGCAGCAGGGGAAGCGCAACCTCAGCGCCTCCCCTGCCAGCGTCAGCGGGTCTGCCAACCCTGCCCTCAGCGACACCAGCTCCTTCAACAACAGCGGGACCTACCAGGTGGCGGACGTGCCGCCACGCCACAGCGGGGAGAAGGCGGAGGCAGAGGGGAAGACGCGCCGCAGCAGCGAGGAGAGATCCCGCACAGCGAGGGGTGGCATGTCGCCCCCGCCGTGGGAGCGCCTGCATGCTGCGGAGACCCTCTCGAGCATGCAGCTGCATGGGTCTAAGGGGAAGGCCACCCCGGGGCCTGGGTCTTATGGGACGGATGACCCCTCCGCTCCGGGTAAGCGACGAAGGAAGGCCAGCACCGTCAACAACAGCCAGAAGGAGGGGCAGGACGCAGGGGCCCCCCCGGCGGCGCTGCCCGTGGGCAGCAACGACTCAGCCACGCAGAACCCCGACACGCCGGGGAGCAGGGAGGCCACGCCGCAGCAGGATGTGGCAAGCCTTGACCTTTCAGTGTTCACCGCGCTGTCGGATGCGCGGGAGCCAGAGAGGAGTGCAGGGGCGGAGCCCGCATCGCAGCTGGACCTGTCGGAGAGCAGGAAGAAGCAGGGCGGGGCGCAGGCATCGCAGGCGGCGCAGCCGCAGATGTCTTTCAAGCGGAAGAGGGGTGGCGGTGGTGGTGGGGGTGGTGCCGAGGCGAATGGTATCATCAACGCGGGGTTTGCGAAGTCGCCCGTCACGCCGCGCACCGAGGAGCCCCCCGTGATGCTGGCGGTGGGCGTGAAGGGGCGTGTCCCGTCGTCCATCGTGGGGCTGAACCTGCATGCCGACGGGGGCCCGGAGGCCACCTCGGGCTCCCCCCGCTCCCGGAGACGAAACGGCGGGGGGGTGGGGAAGGCGCTGGCGGGGTCCGGCGACGGCAGCACCGGGAGCAACACCAACAGCGTGGGGCACTCGTCGTCGTCCTCCGCCCCGACATCTGGCGAGATGACGAGGGACGCCTCGCCGAAGGGCGTGACCCCCAGGCCCGGGAAGGGGAAGCCGGCGGCGGCCACCAAGGCCCCGCAGCTTGCCGTGCCGATGCCGGAGGGGCGTGCTGCTCTGTTCAGCCCGTTGGTGTCGTCGCCCCCGCCGGTGCTGGTGGCGAAGGACCCTGCTGTCCAGCAGGAGGAGCGCCCGCCGTCGCCGCGGGGGAACCCCTCGTTGCTGGCGGTGGAGACGAAGGCGGCGGAGGGGTCTGCCGCTGACGCGCTGGTTGCGCCGGATGCTGCCGTGTCGCCCCCTGCGGCGCCGAAGGCGGTTTCGTTTCGCGAGGATGTGAGTGTGTCGCCGGTGCTGCCGACGGCTGTGCCTGTGTCGGGGAGGGTTGCGTCGTACCTCGTCCCCACCGTGTCGTCCAGCGGGAAGCTTGCCGACCTGGAGAAGAAGCGGCAGCGCATCCAGGCGGAGCGGCAGGAGCTGGCGAAGCGGAAGCCCCCGCGGGTAGCCGTCAGCCCGGCGCCGCCGAAGCGCACTGTGGCGTTTGCTGCGCCGCTGAAGGGGGCGGAGGGTGAGGCGGCCCCGGATGCCGGCACGCAGGAGGGGGAGGAGGAGGAGGAGGAGGAGGAGGAGGAGGAGGAGGAGGAGGAGGAGGAGGAGGAGGAGGTGGCAGTGGAGGCTGCCAGTGGTGGTGCGATCCTCGAGGCGCCCTGCACGCCCGATGCTGCGGCGGTGGCGGCCAAGGATGAGGAGGAGGGGTCGCCGGAGGTGCGGCAGCGCTCGCCGCAGTGCAGCCCTGAGATGGGGTCCCCGCTGACGCCTGTGCCGGAGGCGTTGAACCGCAGCCCCTCTGTGCCGCATGTGGCGTGCAGTGCGTCTCCTGCGGCGTCGGGGACAGATGCGTCGCCCGCCGACAAGAAGTTCCCCGGGCCCCACCAGCGTACGCTGTCGATGGAGAGTGGCAGCACCACGCAGTGGGCAGAGCTGGATGCGCTGAAGGCGCTGGGTGCCTCGCATATGGACATCAGCGTCAACACGCGTGGGCTGAAGGAGGTCAACAGGGTGGCAGCGGCCAAGTGTATCGACTGCGGGCAGGCGCTGCCCTCAGAGCTGCCCTTCTGCCCTGCCACAGGTAAGGAGCACCCGCTGATCCCCTCGACAGGGTCGCGGTGTGTGACACTCGTCTCCTCTGCCCACCCCAAGCACATCCCAGGCGCGCCACCGTCAGAGCTTAGCTTCCGTTCGGGTGACCGCTTCGGCAGGGTGCACGCCGACCCTACACGTGCAGGGCTTGCATCCCCGTCGCCGGGAAGCGTCTCGGGTGTGCCCCGTGCTAACGGGCACACGGGCAGCGTCCGGAAAGGCGGGAGTGTGGGTGGTGCGAACTCCTTCTCCTTCCACAACAGGCGCTCCAGCCTTGCATCAGCGTCCATGTACTCTGTCGACGAGACTGATTTGGTATGGCATTCTACTCACACTTAGATGCAGCTCAATTTTTGTTGCAGTGCCCAAGCTGGTGTTGTTTAGAATCAGTGACGTGCGTTCGCACGGATGCTTTGCCCCCACTGGCATTGGGGACTTTGCCCGAGGAGGAGAGAGGTGAGCCTCTGACTCTGACACCCGCACAATCCCAACATGTCGAATGCCTCATGGCCCATCACGCCTCAGCACACTGTGAATGCACACCATAACCCTGCTCTCTCTCATTTCACCCCCCACACAGCCCACCGCTATCGACCGTGGTTCTGTTGCGGACACCGACGAGACCCAATCAGTCAAGATGTTCAGCTACAACCTTGCGTTGAAGTGCACAAAGGTCCCTGCCCACGCTATGTCGACCAAAGAACTCCTGCAGTCAGGCGGGTGCTTCACCGACGACGAGGTCTCATGTGACTGAAGCGCTTGCCCTGCTTGCGTGACTTCCTTCTCCTGCAGCACGTCATGCGGCGTGTAGCCACGCCTGCCTGACACTGCAAGCGGCAGCGCCCTGACACGGCAATGCCCTGCTTTGCAAACCCACCACCCACTGCCCCATTGCTCGCTACTTTCATCGTCACCCTGTCTCCCTGCGCGGACACACGCACACCTGACCCCCCTCCCCCACCCGCTGTGCTGGGAGGGGAAGGTGCAGCCGGGAGCTTAGCTGAGGCGAGGGAGGTGAGGGAGAGGGGAGGTGGGCGCCATGGCATTCTTCTGGCTGCGCGTGGATCGCATCAAGGGCAGGTTGCTCGGCGCGATCTATGCCACTGCATGAAGATTCACGTGTGTGTGTGGGAGGGTGAGGGGAGGCGCCTCTCTTCCCCTCATTGTCGCTCCATCCCCCCGACCCCTGATCGCCCATCGGTGTGTATGTGGGAGGGGTGAGGGGGGGATTTCTTTTCCGAAAAGAAAATCAGGGAGAAGCCGATCCGTGAAAATAAAGAAACAAAAAAAGAAACTGTTCTGGAAGAAATGGTTCTGCTTCATTCTTATTGTTGTTGTTTTGCAAAAAAAAGAGTCGTCGCTGTTCGTTTTCTTTTCTTTATTTTGGACGGTGTGTGTGTGTGTGGGAGTTTCTGGACCCGCCTGCTGCGGGGTTTTATTTATATTAGGTGACCTTTTCGCACTGTGCCAAGTTGCAACTGAGTATGTGAGGCAGCTCACCTTTTCTCACCTTTCTGCAGTTCTGAGCTAAGTCACCTATCGCCTCTCATACCGAATGCGGTTCTGGTACTCTTCATTCGTCGAACAGTTGTCCGTGGGAGACCGAAGGTCGGGACGGTCGGACCTGCGGGAGTGAGTGGGGTGGGGTGGGGTGGGGACTGATGTGACGAACGATCAAGACAACAGAAACACTTTCTTGGGAAATTTGCTTGCAGCCCTTTTGATGGCCTCGAGGCGGGGGGTTGGATGGTCACCCTGCACTGCAATAGAAGGGCTGCTTCAAAATGGAAGAAGATTCAAGAAACACAGGCAACGCAGTTTGGCAGTGGTGCTGAACCTTCCTTCGTGGGGTTGGGGGTTCAGTGGTTGTGGTTGGCACATGACAGTATGTCCACTTGAAGCCGGAATACAAATCAAGCGATCTTGTCTTCCCCCCCCCCCCCCGCGCCACGCCCCTGCCTTGCCTTTAAGACAAAACGCAGATTCTGGCTCTGTGGGGGTGGCAAGGCCAAAAAAAACAACCCCGTCCACCCCCCACCCGCCATGTTATGTTTTTCATCCCAAACCAATCTTCCAAACCGATCCCCCCGCAGTGCCCTGGGGTGGTCCCTTCTTCCCTCCTCAAACTGGCGAAAGAATGCGGAGAGTGTACAAAACCTGCCTGCTGCCACCCGGCTCCCCCCACTCGATGTGACCCTTTCCTTCATCACATCGCGATGTCCCCGGGGATTCCGGCTTTGATTTCTGATGGTTTTTTTTGGTAGTTTGCCGCATCTGATAGAACAGTGCGATTAATGCGCAGAAAGCCCAGAACCCAACGAGGGCCTTCATTCTGCCATACGCGGCACATAGTGACACACCCGAGAATCCTTCTAGAGCTTACTGTCATATAATGGCAGGCAGCCTCCCATGCCTTCTATGTGGAAGCGAGGCATTGTTGACGCCAATCAACTTCGCATTCTCCTGCACCCTCATCTGCCAAAGTTATTTCTGCTGGGCACTAACAGAGAGGAGAACGTTGCCATGGATGCATCAGGAGGCTTTTCAGCGGGATGCATTGGGGTGTGTGTGTGTTGCCGTATTCGGAAGTATGGCGGGGCAGAACTGTTCTGGAATGGAGAATGGGGAAAAAAAAACTGGATGTTTTTTTTAGAGGTTTCCAACCAGGCCTGTGCCTAAGTCGGATGTAGATGTAAGGGTCGGCCTCAGGGAAAAAAAGTTCCCACTTTTTTCTTCCCATATTTTTGGTAGGGGTTTTTTTTGGGGGTTTTTAGGATTCTTTTTGGGGGGGGGGGGGATATGCCTGGCCTTTTTTGGGCACGCTCCGCACCCCCGCTGACGCGGGTGCTGTGCTGAGTGCCGTCCTGCAGCTGCTCGCGACCACGGTGCCCGTGGCCGCGGGTGGCTGTTTGGGCACTTCCAAGTTATTGTACAGCCTCCGTGAATAATCGGAGGCTGTGCAAGAACTCGGAAGTGACGACGAAGACGAGGCCACGGGCGACCTCCCACGGGATGGCATCGACCAGAGGCTTGCTCTCGAGCTCAAACCAACAGATGTTCACTACCGTGGCCTCCGGCGGCTGGGGGGCTCCGCCCCCCAGACCCCCCTGTGGCGTGTCTTTGCGCGACAATTAATCGTCCCCCCATGCGACATGTGCTATCTGTCAGTTGTGTTGTACTTGAGCGTATGCGACTATGGAGCCAGGCCAACGGACGTTCGCTACCGTGGCCTCCGGCGGCTGGGGGGCTCCGCCCCCCAGACCCCCCTGTGGCTTGTGACTGGTCTTGGAGCCAATTCCTTGCGCGTACGGGGCTGTGGCATATCGGTCCAGCACCCTCGCGGGAGGCTCCCATATCAGGCGAGATCCTGTAAAACAAAACGCAAAAAAAGGAGACCCCCAGCCCAGCTGTGAATTGGTTGTGTGCAAATGCAGCAAAAGAACGTGTTTTCGCGCTGAATTCCCGTGTTCTGGGCTAAAAAAAGGGACCAGCGCCGAAGGAAAAAAAGTGGGAAAAAAGTTGGGTGTAATGGTGTTGCTGAAAGGCCCAAATTGCGTAGTTCGTGCGTAGTTTTGCGTAGTTTGTGCGTACATTGTGCATAAGCAATAATGCCACTTTTTTATTCTCTCCAGTGGGAAAAACGCTACCTCCAATACAGAGCCCAGACTGCACCAACACTACCACCGGCCTCGTCCCAGACCTTGTGGTGCCCATTTCCTGATGTAGGGGCCCTCCACGTATCCCAAATATCCACCCAGGCCCTCTGGTTTGCAGGAAGTCACTCTTCTGACTGCTGCGGAAGGACCTGTCTCTGGAGGCCTTAGGACCTGGCTCGAGACTCACCAAACTAGGTTGTCCTAAGTCTCGAACCTCGGAAGACACGTCAGTCAGCCCTCGCCCAGCTGCAGCGTTTGTTTGTCTGTACCTGGGACCAACAGATGACAACGCACCCTCAAGACAAGCCATAGCTCACTTGACATTGGCTGAAGGCTAATGACACTGCTTGCGAAACCCCTTATCACGACAGAGCCGAGACTGTGCCAAAACGCCCCCGAAAGGGGCCCCCTACTCGGGTGTTGTAAAACCCCGTTCCTTTGACTATTTGGAATCTGTGCGGATCGTAGTGGGGTCATTTCTGTGGTCGAGCTGTCAAGCTTCGTCCGCGAAACGTGGGTCTGGTTCAGGGGCTGGTCATAGGATGTGACTGAGAGGCAACCACAACAGCCCACCCAGCGGGACCCCCTCCTCGGGTATTCCAAAAACCCGTTATTTGGAACGTTTGGGATCTGTGCGGATCGCAGTGGGGTCGTTTTGGCCATGGGGTGTCCATTTACACCTCTTACTGGGAACACCAATTGGGTGAAACCACCCCCCCCTCATACCCTCATACCCCCCCCGAGTACTCGGGGGGTAGGGGGGCCTGTAGAGGGCACACATTGTGATTTTTCGGCAAACAAACCTGTTTCTTTGCACGATACGGGTGATTCAGAGTGGTCCCTGACTGGGATTCGAAAATTTTCGGCATTTTTTCAGCCTTTTTGAGCTAATTACTGGTCCCGCCCCAGTACAAAATAAAAAAGTGACATTACGAGGCCATATTGCGTAGTTCGTGCGTACTTGTGCGTAGTTCGTGCGCACATCATGCGAAGCACTTTCAGCAACACCATGTAAACTCTCATTTTTGACGATTTTTGGCCATATTTAGGCACAGGCCTGTTTCCAACACCCCTCTCCGTTTTCATTACTGTTCTCTTCCAGAAACAGAATGGGCAAACCACATCACTTCTGAGGGAAAGCAAAGCAGGGTCCACGGCTGCCAAGTCCACGCAAAAGACAATACCCCCCCCCTTCCCAAAACAGTCCTGGAACTGGAAAAAAATGGAACAGACGGCGTTTGAGACGGAACTTGGAATAATAATAATCTCTTCCACTGTATTTCCGAATGCGGTCTGTACGGCACTGTCCGACTCTTTCGAGTGGCACCGGTATCTCACCGTGCCTCTCTGTGTCTGCAGTGGAAGATCAGACTGACCATCAGCCAAACCCAACCTTGTGCCGGAGCCCTAACACCCAGGGGAGTGGAGTCGATGCGAGGAACGTGCATCCCCTCCTGGCTGGGGGGGGGGGGGCAGGGGTGTCTGCGCCTTGCCATGCGAGCCCCGAACGCAAAAGAACACTCACAAATTGAACTGAACGAATCAAATCCCACAGGGATCGGTGTGGCGGCATGTGGCAAAAATCAATCAAAACCCCCCCCCCTCCCCCCATAGCACTCACGCGGGTGCGCCCCCCCTCCTGCTGCACCCTCCCAGGGGAACCAGCAAGAATGAGTTGCGGCTCAGCTGTGCGAGTCAGCCAGTGCCTGGGGGTGGTATCGGCGGTTTGCAGCTGTGGAGAAGAAAAGTCCAAATCGGCGTGGATTCTCCCCCGAGAGCCTGACGGCCCCGCCTCTGTCACAGCCAGGCCTCTGAGACTGAGACAGAGAGAGAGAGAGAGAGAAGTGGTGCGAGTATTTTCGTTCCGGGGGATATCCACACTTAAAGCATACGGGAGAAAGAGATACAGAGATCCAGAGGGGAATGCCACCCTCTGCCACTCCCTCCCCTCCTCCCAGCTCCCCCCGGCACCTCCTGTGTTGCGCAGTGTGTGGTTGCTGTGGCGCGCAGCACAGCTTCTCCTTGCAACGCCTCGCGATTGCCCCAAGAAAAGAGGACCATTCTTCACTCTAAGGGTCAGGAGACTCACACTTTAAGCACCCAGACTGGGAGGGGGGGAGAGGGGAGGGGGAGGCGCTGACCATCTGTCATGATTGTTTTACTAGAGAATTAAGCCCCCCCACTGCAACCACCATACATGCTGCATGCCCGGTCACACCACAGGCCGAAATTTTGCCTCTCACAATGTCCCCCAAGCCTTGTCTGGGGGAGAGGGGGGAGGGGGAAGTTGTTTGAGTTTCACGCCTTTGCCATTTCATGTTTCTTCTGCATCACTCCCTCTCCCTGAAGGGAGACAAAGTGGGGCGTTGGGAGATCCCAGCTTCATCAGGTTGACAGACGAACATTACGGAGCACCCGCGTCCGATGTGTAATTGGCGGTGTGTGGTGTGGGCACCTCCTCTTCCATGAAGGGCTGACCTGCGCTGCCCCGCCCGGCATTCACGGCAGAAGGGGCTCTTGGCTGGATTTTCCTTTGATTCTCAGCATTTCACTTTCCCCGAAGTGCCGAAATGGCTGCCCTCCCCCCCCTCCTCACAGACACAACAGGGTGAAGGGAATTCCCTCTCGATTTCTACTTCACGACCCACCCAGCCACCCCCCGCCCCCCCTCCCCTCACAGACGCTCCACTCAGGGCCTCCAGGCACCCCCTGCCGCCAAACCTGACACGGTATCTTCTTTGGCACCATAGAGCTCTAGCGCTAGCGGGGGAGGGGGGGGGGGGCGCCATCTTCCCCCCCCCCCCTCTCCCGCCCACCTCCTTGGATTCTGCAACGTTCTCGTCTCCAGTCGTCCAAGAAGGCATCCTTCCAATCACCACGGACTAGTCGCCCGGACGACTAGTCGGGACGACGGGTGAAATGACGACGGGTGAAACGACGGGTGGCACCCGTCGACTCGACGGGTGGACCTGTCGAGTCGACGGGTGCCACCCGTCGGCACGACGGGTGAACCTGCTGAAACGACGGGTGTTCCAGCCATTTCCTGTTGATATGGGCCAATTTCCATTGAAAACTAGGGGAGTACCTTGCATGGCATCAGGTTATTTTTCACGCCGAGCTATCTTCCCTGCACAGACCCACCCCCCATTACTTTCCATTTACAATTCCTAGTTGGTGAAGGGGCTGCCCACCGGTGGACCACCAGGAGGGGGGTGAGCCATCCAGGTGGGCAGGGGGCCTGGTAAAACAACTCCCTCCCACGACGTCACTCCGCTCTCGAGGACAAACAAAATCACCTACGTACCTGAACTGCCAAACACCCCCCCCCCCTCACTTACGGGTGCGCGGATCTCATGTGCTCGTCGCGCTTTACAGTGGTTTTAAAGAGCTCGAAACAAACACAGCAACGCTTTTGTGTCAGCACGCGCGAATGGTGACTGAGGTAGTGCTGGCTCAGTCCCTTCGATTTTGCCCGTTTGCCGCACTCCTGGCATGTGACAGTGCAGGTCTGACACGGCGCGTTGTTTTGTGGCCGATGTGCAGCATCATAATGCGCAAACAGTGCTTCTCTCGTGTGGACAACTTTGGAGCACACAATGCAGATATGCTGCTGCACAGGCACTGTACCGGATGGTGTTGGTTCTGGCACTTCTGGCACATCCTCGCTGTTGCCCCAGGATTTGGACTTGCAGATGCATGCGAGCAGCGTTGCCTTTGGAGTGGTGTTTTCCGGGTCGCCCAGAAATTGTTGGCCCCATCGCCCCCTTTTTGTGACGTGAGATCCAAGGCTGAGGGACTCGAGTCTCCGCTGCAGTGCTGCCGTTGCTCCCTTCCAACAAGCGTTCCTCGCAGTGACACAGCAGCAAAGCTTTATCGCGCCGAACTTCAGGAGGGTCGGGGTGCTCGGTTGGTCCAGCAGGCCGCACCCCTTGCCTTTGGTCCTCTGCATTTCGAAGAGCAGCAGGTCCCGTTCGGCGGTCTGCTGCGATGTCACCCTCAGGGCATGGCGTTTGGGGACGCCATTCCCCCTCTCCAGTTCCTCGTCACTCAGGGCGAGGGGGTGTGCATCTTCTGGATCAAACCAGTGGCTCATCGAATGGATATATGTAACACCACGCCCCTCGGATGTTCTCCCAGGTGACACCCACTCCAGGACAAACACAAGGATGTGCATTGCGATGAGCGAGAAGATGAACTCTTTCGCGCACTTTCCCTCCTGGTGGTACTTGATGGGGATGTCGTTGTAGCGGAAATGCACAAGCATTTCCATTGCAATACAGAGTAGATGCTGCACCCCCTTCGTCTTGGTAATGGTGAGTAAGCGACTCAGAACATCTCTGGCCTGGTTTCCCGTCATGTTGGAACACGTTGAGCTGCCAAGGACAGCCTTCTGCACGGCAGGTCCATCAGGCAAGATCTCTGCGAGTATTGCGATGAACCCGTTTATGTCGTGCAGGGGGGGGTGACCCCTGCGTACAGGCTCTCAAACCCAGCACGTTCTGTACTCATCCTTCTGCTTATCGGCAACTGTCACCAACCGTGTTGCGAAGGCACCGTCGAAAATGCCTACGGCCAGCCTGCTCTGCTGGGTCTTCTGTGCCTGTTTCTTCTCCGCCTCGTACAGCTTCACCATAGCTGCAGTGCCGCGGGGCAGGCGTCGGCCATCTCCTTGAGCCCTGTCGGGTTGTCCTTCCCGTTGCTCTTCCGGAGGCCCAACCCGACAAACTCGATGTCTGACCCGCTATTGACACGGGCAGCGTACATCGTGCGACCATCCTTCGCGGTCGACTTGCTGATCACCCCACCCCCCACCTTCTCATACTTTTTGTACAGGGCAAGACTGATGATGGGATCAGTCGACTTGATGGTAGTATCCGTCAGCTTGCCGAGAAGCTGCTTCAGGGCCATGTGGCTCAACCCATCAGCATCACGCTCGACAACATACGTGTTGATCCAAGCACGTACAAACACCGTCATGTCCACAGCGCTGGCGAGGGCCTGCGCTGCAGTACGCTTTGCCGCTGGCATTGATTGGTGTGGCTCGTCTGGGTGGCCTGGGTGGTGATGATGGTATCTTGGGGTATCTTGGCCTGGGTGATGATGAGGGTACGGTATCTTGGAGACTGCCTTGTGGGTTGTGCAAGGGTTGGGGGCTGGGGCGAAAATTTGCCTGGCAGAAAAGTGATCAGCTTCATGAAGTAGGTTGCTCCGTCAAACTGACACAGTTTGTCAGAGTCAAGATCCCTCGAACAATGAAAATCCACGAGAACAGCCGTCGCACATGCACTTGAGGCCCATCACCAACTAGGAATTGTAAATGGAAAGTAATGGGGGGTGGGTCTGTGCAGGGAAGATAGCTCGGCGTGAAAAATAACCTGATGCCATGCAAGGTACTCCCCTAGTTTTCAATGGAAATTGGCCCATATCAACAGGAAATGGCTGGAACACCCGTCGTTTCAGCAGGTTCACCCGTCGTGCCGACGGGTGGCACCCGTCGACTCGACGGGTCCACCCGTCGAGTCGACGGGTGCCGCCTGTCGAGTTTTCACCCGTCGTCCCGACTAGTCGACCCCACCCGTCACTGCCCGACTAGTCCGTGGTGTAAGAGCCAGCCAGCCCCCCCCCCCCCCCCTAGGGGATCCGACTCCCTGTTGTAACCAACAGAACCCTGTGTCCGAAAAATGATTTTTGGTATATTTGGGCATCTACATGGCACCCCCGGGTGAAAAACCCCCCATAAATGTATTCCCACACACCTGCGACCCCAAAACTGACCGAAAACTCGCCCTACAGCCCGAAAAATGCGGAAAAATGGGTGAAAAAGTGGGTTTTCCGCCTATTTCGCCATTTCAGGCAAAATGGCCATTTTTCGGGTTGTAGGGCCAAAAAATCGACGTCCTGGACCCACCTATAGCATACCTAGGGCCCAAAAATGGTTTCTGGGCCATTTCCAACCTATTCCGGGCACTTTTACCACATTTTTGGTGATTTTTTCGCTATTTTTGTGCTCAAAAACGTCGTTGGATGCTTGGACCCTCCTTGGACCCACTTTCAACCAGGTTCCAGACCCATATTTGGTCAAATATTGGTGAAAACCGCCGAAAAAGCACCCCGGGAGGTCCAATAATGCCGAACTTCCACCACAAAACTCACCCCAAAGCCCGAAAAATGCGAAAAAATAGGGGTTTTCACCTATTTCGGCATTCCAGGCAAATGGCCATATTTCGGGAAAATCACACCAAAAAAGCGAAAAGGTCGACCATCTGGACCCACCTATAGCACAACTGGGGCCCAAAAATGGCTTTTGGGCCATTTCGAACCTGTTTCGGGCACTTTCATCGCATTTTTGGTGATTTGTGGGTGCTTTTTTTGCTATTTTTGTGCCTGAACACGTCGCTGGACCAACGTGGACCCTCGTTGGACCCACTTCGCACCAGGTTCCAGAGCTATATTTTGGTCAAATATTGGGTGAAAACCACCGAAGAAGCACCCTGGGAGGTCCAATAGTGCCAACTTCCCACCACAATGCTCAAATATTGTGCAGGAACCCATTTTAAAATCACGCAGTTTTTCAAAGGGCGGTGTGGGCAGCACTCCTTTTGAAAAACTGCATGATTTTGAAATGGGTTCCTGCGGAATTTACGAGCATTGTGGTGCAGTTGTGGTGGAAGTTTGGCATTATTGGACCTCCCAGGGTGCTTTTTCGGGGTTTTTCACCCATTATTTGACCAATATGTGGGCCCAGAATATTGTGCGAAGTGGGTCCAAGGAGGGTCCAAGCATGGTCCAAGGACGTTTTTGGGCATAAAAATACCAAAAAACCGACCAAAACAACGGCAAAAGAGTCAAAACCAGGTTCGAATTGACTCAAAAACCATTTTTGGACCCGAGTGGTGCTATGGGAGGGTCTACGATGTCGATTTCGGGTAATTTTTTCGGGTTTTTTGTTGAAAATTGCCAAAATGGCCAAAATGGCCAAAACCCACTTTTTCACCATGTATTTCGCATTTTTCGGGCACTGGGGTGGGTCTTTCGTCAGTTTTGGGGCCACATGTGTCTGGGAACACATTTTTGGGGGGTTTTCCACCCCGGTGTGTGGGGTAGATGCCCAAATATGCCAAAAATGATTTTTTCGGACACTTTTTTGTGAGGACTCGGATCCCCTACCCCCCCCCCCCCTTGGAGCTTGGGGCTTACAATCAATTCTACATTCTACTCTTTACCCCCCCCCCCTTGGAGAGCCTCCAGGGGGCCAGTGGGCAGTGCCCCGCTCGGCATCTAGCCCCTCAGTCCGTCTCCCGCCCCTCAGGCTGTTGGGGGGGAAGGGGGGGGGCCTAACGGTGATATTTATAACCTGGCACTAACCACTGTGATGACTGACTCACGCACTCTCTGTCTCTCTATTGCCCTCTGCCCCCATAGACCCGTCTTATCTTTCGATCAGAAGTGCTTTATGCAGCATTCGCTTTGAAGCAGTGTATCACACGGTGGACTCCAGCGGCCCTAGCGGGAGTCTGGGAGCGGGAGTCTGAGAGGGTGTCAAAGACTCCCGCTAGGGGGAGTCTGACTCCCCCTAGCGGGAGTCTTTTCACCTATTTTCATCCATTTTTCCCATGATATAGTTACAGTCTACTGGCGTGGGGGGTAAAATCATGCGGGGGGAAGGTGGAAGAGGGATGGGGAGGGGCTTGTTTTGCTTCTGTCAGTTTCCCCGGACTCTGGACTACCTACCTATCCTCCTGGTAGCGGCTGCACCTGCGGAGGTGAGCGGTTAGAATTTGAGGTGTCAAAGTGCGGCCGTCGCCTGTCGTAGTTGTGTTACACCTTGGGCAAGACAAACCATCCTGCAGGCTTTCCTCATCTTCTTCGTCAGAACTGTCATCCCCCTCCTGCTGTGCGCGTTGGTCAAGCGTGCTCAAAGTCGCCTCGGATGACACGAATGGTGTGAAAGTCGCCCCCAGCGGGATTGGCATTTTGCACAAGCAGAGCGATAATTTGCGGTGTCCTTCGGGGAACCGGAACAGGAAGTAGGGCGCGCTGCTGGGTTCAACGAAGTCCTGTGTGTTGCAGTGCACAAACCCCTTCTGCAGCTGTGTCAACTGTGTGCAAAGAACATACACAGCCAATCTATGAGCGTGTCGGGTGTGCAGACACGGACACAGAATGACTTCTCTATACCCGAGGATCCCGTCCTGCGACAGGTGCGCAACCTTCCAAGGCATGCCCGATGCGCTCTCTTCTGCCATTGCAAGATCTCTCTCGTAAGTTGCGGAGCTGGCGATTGTAACGGCATCTTTCTTGCGATGTCCGTTCTCTGCTTCTTCAAATTCGTCGTTGTTCTGCAGAGGCACTGCATCTTCTGGAGCCCACCAATGATGGAGACTGTGTACGTAGGCATTGCGCGTTGATCCCTTTTCGGCATGCTCCATCAACCAGTGAAATATATGCCCTGAGATCCGAGCACGCAAGAAGGGAATCCGGGCTGACTCATCCTTGCATCCCCAGAAGCGCCAGGGGATGTCTGCATACCGGAAATGCATGAGGTCTGCAAGGGAGACAAAGAGGTAGCGGAACAAGCCCTTGTAGGTGGTGTCCTGTGACATGGCAAGCACGACCTTCCGGAACTGAGCACCTGTCCCATTCTGCG
Organism: Rhynchopus euleeides; assembly: GCA_963210315.1. NCBI lineage: Eukaryota > Euglenozoa > Diplonemea > Diplonemida > Diplonemidae > Rhynchopus > Rhynchopus euleeides. The sequence goes on from OY723266.1 coordinate 1,181,355, forward strand.
ACACATTCAGTGCAAGGTTTGTACAGGTCTTGTCGAATATTTTTTTGTTGTCTCATCCAGTACCCTGATCAGCCGCATGGCGAGCCCCTTGCAGTCATGGAGTGCTGGGGTGACGTAGCGGGCATTGGGAAGCACACCTGCCAAGAGGGAGGGGTAGCCAGCCTCTTTCATCTCAGAGAGAGTCAGGTGCGGGTATCGATGCACCTGTTGATACCAGCGTTCTTCTGGGATGTCGCACAGTGAGCATCGGTGCCCTCGCCCCCCGCATCGCCTCATTGTTGCCCACTGCTCAGCATGGTCGGCGGTTATTCTTGCTATGGACACACTCGCGACATGCACCCCTCAGAAGATTTTCGCTTTGTGCAGCCTCATGATCTGTTGCAGCAACGCGTGATTTTGGAACAGCTTGTGATCACCTTTCGGAAGGTCTGAGAAAGTAATACATGGTTTGACAAGCCGCTTAAGAATCTTGTTGGATTCTTATGGATTCTTACGCTTATTGGCTCCGAACACTTACGAAAAAAAGCCAAGAATTCTTACGATAAGCCGTCAAATCTTATAAGACTTGTAAGAATCCGAGAAAGTCTTATAAGATTTCGGGAAAATCTCATAAGATTCTTGTAAGATTCCGGAAAATTCTTGCCAGAAATCCGATAAGTCTTATAAGACTTGCGGAAAATCTTATAAGACTTATAAGATTTCCCGTAAGTCTTATAAGACTTACGGATTTTTCCGATAAGATTTGTAAGTCTTATAAGATTTTTGGTAAGATAAAAAAATCTTATAAGATTTTCCGTAAGCCTGATAAGAATCCGTAAGATTCTTATAAGACTTATAAGAATCCGTAAGATTCTTATAAGTCTTATAAGATTTCCGTAAGATTTCCGTAAGTCTTATAAGACTTACAAATCTTACGGAATAAGCGTAAAAATAAGTAAGTCTTATGTCAAACCATGTACTAATACCCGGCGCAGTCATCGTGTTTTCGGGATTGATGACCCCGAGAGACAGACGGACACGTGCGTTATCGGAACGTAATGAATTACGTGGCGTGTATCCGTCCGTGTACATGACGCCGAGAAGTGGCACGCTACACTGCATTGTCGATGATTCTCCCGCCTCTTCTTCGAGGAACTCAAATGCCCCGAGCAAACCACGGGAAAGGCGCCATTCAACACGTTCGCAGGCAGGCTTCTCCATTTCGCGGAGTCGCTTTCGTGACACACCCAGGTTCTCACCAACACGCTCCTTATGAAGCTGGTTGACCTTGGCGAGTGTCCGTTGAGACATCCGAAGGGCATGCCGGTTGGCAGCAAGAGTCTCCCCGACACTCTTCGCTTCATTTGCATTCGACATGGTTCGATGGCATGGGTCTTGAAAATACCCCCTGTGACACCTGTGAGAGCGAGTGTGAGTGGAGCCGAATAAGGTTGCAACACACACACCACGTCAGATGTAGCCAAGCGAAAAAACTGTCGATGTTTTGGAGTGTGGGGTTTGTGGCTTCCATGACAGTCTGATCATTCAACTTCCGCAGGCTGATGCACAGCCAGCTTCCCTCAGAGGGTGTCCATGTCGTCCTCCTCCACTGTGATGGCCTGCGGGATGCTCGGAGGGGCTTCTTCCTCTGTGTCGGGGACCTCAGGCTGTGCGAGGTCGATCCCCAGCAGGTCCTTGTACCTCCCCACGGTGGAGGTGTTGGCCTGGCCTGAGCCGGTCACCGTGGCGCGGGGCTGTTCCAAAGGAACGGTGACCTTCCACAGGGCCAACTGCCCCTCCACCTGCTCGCAGGTGATGGGCTCGCCATCGGCAGGGCTCCTGGGGAGGAAATAGGTGGCGGTGTATGTGCCGCTGGGGGTTGTCGAACCCTCGTGGACCACGCGAAGACACGTGAGCGACACCTGCAGGCCTGTCACTGAAAACTCAACCCGGGTCAACAGCCCCTCGAGCATCACCACATGCACGTTGGCTGCCCCAGGCAACGGGGTGACCACCGGGAAGTGCTGCATCACATTCTTCGTCGTAGTATCCTCCTCCTGCTGCACGGCAGTGTACACGTTGTTCATCTCGACCTCCTTGTAGGCCGGGGCAAGCGCAGCAAGGACCCGCTGGTACAGCGGATTCTTCTTGTGGCCCTCCTCCGCCCAAGCCAAGGGCATCTTTGGCTTGAGGGTGACACCCACCAACTTGGTGTCTTGCACCTTCCCGCGCTTCACCTCAACCCTGTAGGTGGCGGGGAGGGTGCCGTCCTTTTGCATCATCTCGACCTCCCTCACAGCGAGCTTGTCCATGTCAGGGAATACGGCGGTGATGGCGTTGGCCACCTGGGGGCTGTGCTTGTTGATCTCCTTGCCGGTCAACACCGTTGCTAGGAGCCTTCTAATGGATCCCAGTGTCAGCACACTTCCCCCTTTTTTAACGAGGAAGGCCGTGCAAAAATCAGCCACAATGTTCGTCGCCTCCGCAGCCTCGGGACTCTCTGCGCTCTTCTTCTTCTTACTCGACTTCGCCGCCGGCTTCGCTGCCACCTTCACTGCCGGCTTCGTTGTCGTCTTCCCCATTCTTGTGAATCAGGTCTGCGAGCTGGGATGGGTGGAAACGTCCGTTTGGTGTGTGTGTGTGTGGCTGTACTTCAGTGACGAGTGCCACATTGCATAGGTATCATGGGAAAAATGAGTGAAAATAGGTGAAAAGACTCCCGCTAGGGGGAGTCAGACTCCCGCTAGCGGGAGTATAGACTCCCGCTAGCGGGAGTTGGACTCCCCCTAGTTGAGACTCCCGAAAAGGGTTACCCTACCCCCGCTGGAGTCCACCGTGCAGTCTATTCTATTGTGTCGGCATTTCCTCCGTTTAGGTATTCAGACCGCAGGTGTGTTCAGTGAGGACCTTATGGGAAGTGTGTATTTCGGTACGTTCTACACTCCAGCAGAATAATTTCACGCGTGTGTGTATGTGATTTGTATGCGTGTGTACTCCACACTCCTACAAAACGAAGGTTTGAGGTGGCAGCAATTAGGCATGCCCTTCAAACTTAACACCCTCTTCTCTCCCCCGATGTTCTATTTTCTTCTTCGGGTTTGGCGCACAAACAACGCCTTATCTTTTTTGCCGAAAAAAAAATCACTCACTCACGTTGACAGCCGCCTTCGATTTTTTTTCTTCTGTTTCTGCTTTACGCCCTCTGCGCTTCCGGGAGAAACAATTTAGCACCAAAAAAAAAACAACAACAAAAAATACAGCCCCCAAAGCCAAGGATATCAGAACGGGGAGGTCCGGCAAGCACGCACCTAACTGCACCAGCCACAAAACCACCACCACATCACGAACACCTGATGACCCACGCACAGTGCAAAATGACAACGGGGTGTGTCTCCGTTTGTTGGCATGCCGACTGACACTACTGTTTTCCCAGGGAGGGTCCTACTTACCAGAGGGACCGTCGACACCAGGCCCGGATTCGGAACTTTTGGGCCCTTTTGGTAGGTGTGAAGGGGGGCTTTCGTGAAGGGGGCGCATGGTTTCGCTGCCGGATTGAAAAACAAAAATTCTTCCGGAAGGCGGGTTTTTCTCAATAAAAACTTGGGAAAAACGCACCCCCCCCCCCCTCCCCCTTTGCGAAGACCACTCCCTTACCCTCCGGGGTCCTCCCCCCACCCCCCCCCCCCTCACTCCCACCGAGGCAGTATAACTCATGAATGCAAGCCCCAATCCCAGGTTACCCAGCCCCCCACAGCAACGCAACCGTGGGGTTTTCATGTTGTGAATCGGCAGCAAAAATGGGAAACGTGAGGGGGGGGGGGATCCACGCATAGCCGGGCTGTGCGGTTCGCCAGACACATCTGCCACCTCTGTCTGAAGTTATCAGGCCCTGCCCTTCTGTCGAAGGGCGTCGGGGTGGCTGGGGGGGTGGGGGAGAATGTGTGTGTGTGTGGGGCAGGCGCTGCATGCTTCTTTTTACGCCAGATATTGTGTGATGGCTCTTTGCATTTTTTTCTTCAGTTTTCAGCCATAACCTTCTCACCACTACCGCCACTACCCCCCGCCCAACGTAGTTTATCGTTTACCTCGGTACACTACCCGCAACTTTGAGTGAAAGGAAGGAGAGGGAGGGGGGGGGGGGAGAGGGCGATTTTAGCGCCTTTGCTTTTCTTTTTCTGCATACACTTGTCTCCCCCAGCGGGCTATGTTTCTGTCCCTTCGTTTCCCCACCACCTCCACCACCACTTCTGTTTTGGGATCTGAAGAATCGTCACGAGGGGGGGTGGGGGACGTGAAATAAAAGAGAACGCACACATCTGTCGGTTTTTTTTGGTTCTGGTTTCTCCGTTGCGTTGAGGTTGTCTTTTTAGGGGGATGGAGCAGGTGAAGAAGGGAAGAGAGGAGGTGTGTCGGGCCAGATTTGGAATGGAAAAGCAGACCGGTCGCTGCGATGTGTTGTCAAGAAAATGCAAAAGGAAAGGTGCAAGGTGGGTCGGGGGGGGGGGTGGGTGGGTGACAGGGGACGTCTTGCCGTCCATTCAGTATCCTGGACAGGAGGGAGAGACAGTGGAGGGGGTAGCCGTATGACAATCCTGTCGCCAGGCTGGGTGTCTGTTCAAATCACACCCAACAGAACTGGTCTGACCCCTGGCCTCAGCCCTCCATCCCCTCCCCCACCCTGTTGCTGGTTCCTGAATGGACGCCCCGCCCCGCCCCGCCTCACCATTAGGGTTGTAAGTTAGTCTAGGAAGTCGCATGGCTTTTGTTTCACGTATGATGGGGGCAGGGTTGGTGTAAAGAGAGTTTTGTTTTTGTGTCTCGGCGAAATCATAGAACGTAGCGTGAGTGGGGTGAGTGTCACCTTCACATAGTGGGTCTGGGGGAGCGTTTGTTCTGCAGGTGGTTACTGCTGCCACCCTCCCCTGCAGTGTGCATGTGTGTGATTGTCGTGACGCAGAAGACAAGCCCTCTTCAACTCCCCCAACTTTTCGCATGTGTATATGCATTCATCGGGGGAGAGGAGGTGTGGAGAGGGTCGTGGCAAGGGGGTGTGTGGGGTGGGTTGCATCACCTCCAACGTCCCGACAAGGCGAACTGCTTTTGCCCCACCACAACGAGGGACACCGACACAGTGTGACACAGTGGTGGAGGATGCCAACACCCGCCCGCATCTGTACAGCAGAGGCGGGTGAGTGGGGTGCCCTCTCGGCTTGACCGATGGGGGCCCGATTGGGCACTCTTCACGGGGGGGGGGGGGAGGGAGGAAGGGGTGCGTGTGGGGGTGGAGGTTGCCTGAGCATCCGGAGGGACACCACACCCTCCCCCCCCCCCCCCCCTTCTTCCCTCACTTCACACTTCCAGGTGGAAAAAGGTACCAGTTAACAGGCCCGTGTTTCCGCACAGGGTATTCGAGAAGGATCTAGTCTGTTGAGGCCACGCATTTTCTTTTGCGCATCACAGTTGATATGGTGTGTGTGTGTGCGTGTTGTGTATTGACGAGGCGTGCTGTGTCTGGCTGTGGCACAAAGCGCCGATGTGACTCTGTGCATTGCAGCCCATTGCGTGCCAGGCCACACACAGTTGAGACGAACATCCTGCTGGCCGTTTCCCTTGTGGTCTACACTCATGAAAAGATAATGGAAACGCCCGAGAGGTGTCGACTGGGCTACAGGGTGGCATGTCGAATTCTTTGATAGCTCGGCACCGTCACAGATAGTTTTTGGGGGGAGCGGGTTTTCTTTTCGCCGGCATATTCTATACACTACTGCAGCAATGAACCGCCGTGGGCAGAACCTGCGCCTGTTTGTGTTGTTGAGATTGCTAAACTAGATCTCGATTCTGTGATGTGTGTGCCCTGCTACGAGACAAGCGTTGAGGAAACGGTACAGACTATCTCATGGGAAGGGAGAGGGGGGGTATGAGCGAAAGCGAGATAATGAGGGTGGGCGTGTGTTGACAGTGGAGATCGCATCAAGGGCAAGGTGCTCGGTGCGTTGTACACCACTACAAAAATATTCACGTGTGTGTGTGTGTGGGTTGTGTGTCGGTTTAAAAAAATGCACCGTGTTTGGTTTCCTCTCCGGTTCCTTTCATTCATATTTTTTTGTGTAGCCTCATGCAATGAAGGAGGAAATGGAACACGGAGAAAGCAGGTCATTCGAGTTTACGGCACGCGTAGTGCCGTAATTGCAGAGCCACATCTCACCTCATCACAGGTCGAGGTGTGTGCGTTTCACCACAACTCTCACAACCTCTCCCAAACAACCAAACAACACAATGCCGGACCGGAACGCAACCGTGATCATCGACCAGGCGTGGATCGATGTTCCGACCCCGGTTGTTCCGGGAAACGCAGCGGGGGTGGACGGCACCCCCGACTGCGTGTTTCCGGAGTGCGGGGCGCTGCACTCCGACGCGCACTCGTCTGTGTGTCGCATGTGTGGAAGGCGGACGTTGTGTGTCGGTTTAAAAAAATGCACCGTGTTTGGTTTCCTCTCCGGTTCCTTTCATTCATATTTTTTTGGTTTTTCTCTTGTATTTTTTTTATCTGTGTCAGTCTCTCTCGCCCCCCCCCTCCCGCGTTCCCCCTTCTCTGCAAGCTTACTTTTACATTTTCCAGGGCACGTATTTTCTCCACATTCCATGTGTCACCTGAATTCCTCCTTTTTCTTATGCCCTCCTCTGTTTGCCGTAGCCCCTCCCCCCTATCACCGCATGACCCCATAGGGGGCATGGAAAATGAGCCAACTCGAGTCAACAGCTTCGTCAATTTTGTCACGTGAATTGAGGACAGTGCACGTTGAGGGACGACGGTTTTACCCACTCCCTTGGCAATTGTCCGACGCAAGCCCGCCTCCTCCCTCCGGCAAAGGAAGGAATTGCAGCTTCCCCGACAGGCCTGGGCGGGGAACGAGCCCTTTTTCCAGGTTTTTTGGGTCGGGGAACCAGGTTTTTTCTAAGAATTTTTACAAGGGATTTTTTGCTCGCCCCCCCACAGTTTCCAGGCGCGTGCCCGTCAGGCGGGACTTTTTCTCTGATTTCTCTCCGCGTCATCATTGACAGCTCTCGAGTGATGCCCAGAGATGCTTGCGGCAGAGAGTGCCCCTCATGCGCGTTACAGCTGAAAATGAATGAGGATCATCTGGCACTCGTTCTCATCGGGGGTTGTGCTCCGCAGGGACTCAATACACCTTGGCACTCTCGCAGGGCTGGACATGCCAGCAGCTGGAGGACAGTTACAAAGCTGCCACTCCCCGACGCTGGCCCTGCTGGCCCCTTCAGGTCTGAAAGCCCAAAAGCTCCCGGGGATTTTTGCAGTGGTGCGCACCATATTCAGCGCAGTAGGGTGATCTCTCCGATTTTCCAAAACTGCTGGTTTACTGGTTTGGGGAACGGTCGTCGGCAGACCGTTGAAATGCCCGTGTTAGCAAGGCACACTCACGTTTCAGGTAGCGTGTCGCGTGTCACGCATGTCGCGAACGCGGCAAGTGTACCTCCCAGGTGGGGAAGCCCGACCTCCTGTCCGATGTCAGTCAGGCTTCGAAGAAGCGCTTCATGGATGCGGCGCTGACCTCCTACGCTGCACTGTACCCAGGGAAGTGAGATAGATGGACGGGCACACGCTACATGGGGGGTCTGGGGGGCGGAGCCCCCCAGCCGCCGGAGGCCACGGTAGCGAACATCTGTTCGTGTGGGCGTACAGATTCTGTGCGAGTTGGCTGCGTCCTCAGAGGCGACTGGAGTGGTTGGACCCCGACCTGATGGGATTCGAAGGACTTGAGTACGAGACGTACGCCACAGGGGGGTCTGGGGGGCGGAGCCCCCCAGCCGCCGGAGGCCACGGTAGTGAACGTCTGGCTCTCCAGTTGGCCAGCAAGGCGAACGGTACGTGGGACAGACTTCCCTTCCATCCTTGTGCGCGCCCTGTCGACTGGGGAAAACTTAGAAAAGGTTTTTTCCTCTGCGAAACAACCTTAGAAAAAAATCCCCTAACAAAATTCTTAGAAAAAAACTTTTTTTCCCCTTACAAAAATTCTTAGAAAAAAAGTTCAGAATCCTGAAAGTGGGGAACAAGCCCCCCAGTTAGGAACAGCCCTGTTCCCCGACTCATTTTTTTTAATTCCACCGCATCTTTTCCATACCCCCGATACGCACACAATATGGCTGGGGCTCGGCACCAACCGGAGGCGGAATGCACATTCAGTTCGGTGGGTTAACCTTGTGTGCGTGTGGTGACCACATTATCTCCAGCAGACTCCACGCGGATCATAGCCCACTGCCATGTGTGCGTGTGTGCGCTGCAGTGGACTTCCTCAGCAGAGCCCACTCCGTGCACACTCGACACTGAACAAAAACGATTAACGCGTGTGCCAGTGGAGATCGCATCAGGAGCAGTGTGATCGGCCCCTACAAGATTCACGCGTGCGTGTGCTGGGGGGATGCACACAGGCAGGCAGGGAATTCCTCTGTTGGGTAAACATCAGTCAACGAGGGGTAGGGGTTCGTCTTGACGCCTCCAAATTGACGCCTCCGCTCTCGGCAGAATTAGCAGTGGATTTCCCTCCTTTCTGGCTCACCCCTAAGTGAGCCATTTGCACCGCTTTGCAACCGCAGTTTCCAAACCCCGTGGCACGTTTCCGGAGCTTGCCCCCCCCCGCATCGTGATTCAGTCATGCAGCAGTGTCACATTTGGTAGGGGAGGCTGGGGCCTGGCTCTTGTGCGTCTGGCAATGTCGGCATTATCAGAGGTCGGTGCCGCACCTCCACAAAATCAGAAAGCTAAACGTACGTCTGTGCGGTGTGCTTCCTACGTGTCTGAGGATCGGGTGAGGAACGGGGCACTACCCCGACACCCCCCCGTTCCCCCGACCGGAAGTGCCACCGACACCTTTCTTTTGTCTTCCAAATATAAAAGCTTACACTGTAACGCGTGCCTGGGTGGTCTGGAGATGCACTCAACAACAGGAAGGGGTGTGTGAATAACAATTTCCTTGGCCAGCTTGCTGCACTCCCACAAAAGTGATAGAGCCGCGTGAGTGGGTGTGGGGTGTGGGTGCTGGGGGAACGGGGAAGGGGGGAGGGTGAAGGGGAAGCTACATTCCACGCTGGAGAACTGAGTGGAACGCAAGGATGAGAGAGAGCAGAGGGAGGGGGGGGGTTTAGGGGTTTTTGGAGGGGGGGGGGAGGTGGAGGTGGAGTTCCAGATCTTCTCGCCACAGGAATCTTCACACTAAACAATCCCAGGCGAGTAGGTGCCACCCCTTCTTCGTGCTAGCTTGGCGCACGAACAACACCTTATCACCCGGAGGGAAGGGGGGGATGGGGTGTTTAGTGATCAGCTAAGCTGAGTGTCGGTGTGGTGTGGTGGGGTGGGTGTTGCTGGTGAAAATGTTTCTCTTCATCGCAGCAGGAGAAATGGGAGGGGGGGAGGGGGGGAGGGGTGTCTCGGGGCAGTCAATGGAAGGAGGAGGAGAAAAATAGTGGTACCCGCCGAAGCCGAATGATCCGTGAGCTGTTATATCTGCATAGTGTCGATAGCCAGAAGCCCCCCCCCCCCCCCCCGCACACTCACCCACCCACCCCTCTCCGGAGTGCAAGTCTGTTGTGTCCAGCTGGAGAACCACACATTGCACCTTGCCGGCTCTGCCACCACACCACACCACACCGCACCACCACACAGGGCCGCTGGGGGCGTTGCTCTCACTCCCCTCCCACACACACACCTTTCATCGCCTTCTCTTCTCCTCTTCCCCCCCGCCCTGAACCTGTTGGTGTTGCTCCCAACACTTGGCTGCCAGGCCAGACCTCAGCAGGCCATGCCCCAGCTCCAGGGAACCGTGGCCCGCTGGGTGCCGGAGCGGGGCTTCGGCTTCATCAAACCCGACGGTGCCTCTGGGTCTTCCCAGGACCTGTTCGTCCACTGGAGCGACTGCGGCGCTGCGGCGAAGGCACTGCCACATGGGGTGTCCCACCTCCCTGCGGGCACCAAGGTGGCGTTTGACATCTCAACCGACCCCAGCACGAAGAAGCGGAAAGCGAGCGGCGTCCGCATTTTAGGGGACACAGCAGCGCCGTCACACGGCAGGGCCCCGCAGAGCGGGCCAAGCACCCCCTCCGGCACACAGGGGTCCGCGCCTGGGAAGACGATCTTCTTCAAGGCAACCGGGAGGGTGGCTGGTGTTGCGCTGTTCATCCTCCGCACGCACAACGGCGTCGAGGAGGTGCTGCTGTGCCACAACCCGCCGCGGGGCGGGTGGGAGAGCAGCGGGTTCTTCTCCGAGCCTGCTGAGAAGTGTTTCTTCGACGACTTCAAAGGCGCAGGGGAGGACTGCCCCGCCGGGGGCGATGCCGCAACGTTTGCCACCGACCTGCTGACGGACAACCCGACATCCCGCTCGGTGGCCCAGCTGCGGCAGCTGCTGGGGCTCCCGGATGTTGCGTCGCTGCCCCACATCAGCGTCTTCACATCCCCCTCCGGCGCGACGTGCTTCCAGTCGGTTTACGTTGCGCTGCCTGACGATGTGCCGCTTGCCGTATCGACAGAGGGGGCAGGCTGGGCACGCGATGCCGGAGAGCAGGGCGTGGAGGGGCAGGGGCATGGGGGCGGGTGTGGGGCTTCTGCGGGTGGTGGTGGTGGCGGAGGGGGGGCAGCCCCAGGGGATGATCCATCCGCCGTTGCGCTCTCATACCGCTACGACACGCTGCGCTGGTTTGACGTGAAGGAGGTGACCGGGAAAACCTCCGGTGAGAAAATACTCCAGCACACCGAACAGCGCGTCCATTTCTCAGGGGTCAACAGGAAGGTCCGGTCGGCGCTGGGGCTCTGATGCTGGTTTGGATTGTTGCGGCTAACCCACTAACCCGCCCAGTGGGGTGATCGATGGGGGAGATGGCTCAGGGGGTTTGAAGCGAAGAGCCTCTCGCAGACCGTGCAACACACAGGCGGGTGGGAGTGACGTAGTCTAGCCTCGACAAACTGCGCTGAGCGGCTTGCCCTTGAGTCGGCAAGGCGTGGCTCTTTTTTTGACGCTGATTAGTGGGAGTGGGAACCTGGGAGCCTGGGAGGGTGGCACGACTGGTGTCCTCCTTATTTATGTTTGCTACACGCAATGCAGCGTATCTCATCACACACGCTGAAATGGGCTGTCGTCGTCCAACGCACCTCTCTGCCCACGCACCGACCGAGCCGTGCACAATACAAAAGGGTGGGCTGAGGTGGTGTGGAAGATCCAGGCCACCCCACAACAAGGGTGTTCTTGAGAGGTGTCGGTGTGCTGTTCCCCCTCCCCCACACACCCCGCACCCCCGCCCTCCACCCCCAACTCCGGACGACTCCGGGGGATACCACTGGACCTCGGACACAGCCTGCATGACGAGTGAAGGGGGAGATCATCCTCGTGCTTCCCTCTGCTTCGACTTCTGCAGGTATCTTTCAAGGGATGTTTGATTGTCACCGCAGCACATCACACAGAATACCACTGCACACCACGCAGATACCGGGGCCAGGTACCGTTCACAGCCAGCAATGCAGAGCAGCGCGTGCCGCCCGTGGCGGATGCTAGTCGGTGTGGCGGTGGCGGCGTGGTGTGGCACCTTTGCGCATGGGTCAGGTATCCTCGCAGAGCTGAGTGTGGAGGAGAAGCGGGCAGTGCTGGACGCGCACAACGCACAGCGAAGGTTGTGGGCGAAGGGCGGGCAGGGCCCGAAGGCTGATCACCCTGTTGCGAGCGGGCTCTCGGAGATGTACTGGGATGCCGGGCTGGAGGCGATGGCGAAGAAGCGGGCGGCACACTGCTACTACGGCCACTTCGGCGGACCGGGTGCGATCCAAAAGGACTACAAGAATGTGAGGAGCCAGCTGTCGTACCAATGGACATCGCCCGTCACCGCAGGGGAGAACATTGCGCTTTTCAAGGACCACACGAATGATTTCTTGGAGGCAGCGAACAAAACAAAGTATCTGGTGGGCGCTGTGAGCGGGTGGGCGCGTGAGGGGCAGCTGTTCGACTGGAAGCGGAAGATCTGCTACGCGGACACATGCGGGCACTGGAGCCAGGTGGTGTCCAGGTTCACGCGCTACGTCGGCTGTGCGGTTTCTGCCTGCGACGGGCTCGTGGGTGCATCTTCCCAGTGGGGTGCGGCGGCAGTGGTGCACTGCAACTACTGGCCTCCGATGGATGGGGGCTACCCGTATGAGGACGGGGTGCTGGACCTTTACGCTTCCTTCTGCATCCGGTGCAGGGGTTGGGACTCCAAATACTGCGACGACTACCTGTGCTCGGGGGGGATCAACCCGGCGTGGCACGCGAGCGGCCGCAGAAACGAGACCGTGACGCAGTGCGACGACGGGCTGGGGCGCACAGTGGCAGGATGCCTTGCACCCGGCAAGCCTGACACCGCGGTCCCTACGTCGAAGCCCAGCACAGCTGCACCTGCACCGCCTGCGACCGCAGTGCCCAACACTGCGACACCTGCACCCCCGACGACCGCGGCTCCCAACACCGCTACCCCTGCACCGCCTGCGACCGCAGTGCCCAACACCGCAACACCTGCACCCCCGACTACCGCGGTGCCCAGCACCGCTACACCTGCACCCCCTGTGACAGCAGTGCCCACACCTGTCCCCCCGCCTGTTGCGACCCCCACACCCGTCGACCCGGCGCACACTGCATGCCCACAGGCTGTGCAGGTTGTGTCATTCCAGTCCGCCAGCACGTTTGACCAGAACGCGCCGCTGACGTTCGGCGGGAACTTCCGTGTGAGAGCCCGTGTTCTGATCAACAGCTACACCAACTATGGGCGTGTGTTTGACTTTGGGAACGGGCCTCACAAGGACAACGTGCTTATTACACAGCACGGGCGGACCGGCACGATGTCGATGCACGTGTTTGTGGGAGCCCGTTCGCAGTACATCAAATGCGACACGCAGGCACCTCTGGGGCGCCCCTTTGCCCTGGAGGCGTCTGTGCTCAACGGAAACGCGGTGATGTATGTGGACGGTGCTCTGTGTGCACAGGGGCCCGTCACTGCACCGCTTGCCGTGTCGCGGAGCGGGAACCTCATCGGGCAGAGCCACTGGTCACATGACGGCCCGCTGGACGGGGAGGTGACCTCGTTTGAGCTGGAGACGTGTGAGGCGTGAGGCAGCAGGTCATCCCAGTTGTGTGCACTGGGAACGGGAACAGAAACCAGGCCCTGCTGCTGTGCGTGCGTCAAGTGTCGTGCTCTGCTCGATACACCTCGAGTCGGGGCAGGGACCCAGGGCAGCACGTGCGGCAGGGTGCGGCTGAATCTCATACTTTATACGGAATGGGGTGGTGGTGGTGGTGGTGGTGGTGGTCGGGTCACTCTCAAGTGCAGATAAAGCAGAAATGTCAGAGTCTCGCTCACAAACTCAGGCAAATCGTTCATTTTTTCCCACACACAACACACACATGTTTAGCTTTTTGCTTTGTGTAGGTTGTACTGAACGAACTCTGAGATACTTCCACTGGGACACACGCCCACAAGTCATGATCACCGCATGCTTGAACCCACTCCAACAAGTGGCCAGCACCCGCAACACATGTTGATGCGATTCTGACATGCTGCACATACAGAGGGCAGGGCATCGACACCCCCTGGTTTGTTTTGTACCCTCGTGCAATGGCGGTGGAGGTGGAAATGGAACACAAGGTCAGCAGGTCTGATTATTGCCAAGGCGTCACCAGAAGGTGCCGCACTGCAGAGCCACATCTCGTCTCTCAGGTCGAGGTGTGTGCGTTTCACCATAACCTCCCTCTCTTCCCATACCCGTTTTTACTGACGGCATGTGTCTGCCGTGTTCCATTCCCATTTCCTTTTGTTTGTTTCTTCCCCTCTCCCTCCCTTTACCCGGTTTGTTTCTCTACAGTACATGCTCCCACACCTGCTGTTGCGGCTGTACTAGAATATCTTTTTTGCATCCCACAGGCAGTCTGTTCGTTACGGCAGACCCTCACTACCACATCGGTGCGAGTGCTGCTGTCCCTGTTCTGCCTGCGGCGATCCATACGGCCATACGACACATGCGACCATACGGCCGTGCTTATATCTTTGTCCTTGTGGCACAGGTGTGCTCTGAGCCCTCGCTCTGCCTGCACCGTCGCTTCCCAGCAGCACTGTGCCCTGTGCTGTGTCGCAGTGCGCAGTGCAGCTGAACCATTTGACCGGTTCAATGATGTGTTTTTCGACATCCATGCCGGCGTCAGCCACGCGGCGTCCCGTCAAACTTCGCAGGCCGTGGCTGACACCACCCCCTGCCACCCCTCCTTGTTCTTGTGTGTGTGTGGAAAGCGCCGACACATAAAGAAGACAGAATCAACAGTGCGGATACCACATCGCAGCCCGGTCCCCCGAACAAGGGTGTTCTTGAGAGGTGTCGGTGTGCTGTTCCCCCTCCCCCACACACCCCGCACCCCCGCCCTCCACCCCCAACTCCGGACGACTCCGGGGGATACCACTGGACCTCGGACACAGCCTGCATGACGAGTGAAGGGGGAGATCATCCTCGTGATTCCCTCTGCTTCGACTTCACTGCTCATCCCCCCCCCCCCCCCCTCCCCACACTCCAGCCTTGCATCTACACTTTATATTACCAACAATGGAGAAGCTTGCCGAGCTGCAGATGTGCGTTGCTGCAAGGCAGGAGGGTAAGTGGGGTCGGATAAACCTGTGATGTCAGTCATCCGACAAACGCCGTCGGGGTTTTTCTTTTGCTCTGCTTGCCACATTGGCCACCCTTTGCGAAGGATGGGGGAATGGAGGGGGGGGGTGGCACGGCAAACCTTGTGAGCTGGGTTGCGGTGACAGCCGCATGTATTCTCACACAGCCCAGGTTGAACGAGAAGGGAGAAGCAGACGCAACACAAGCAAAAGCAAATTTTTCCCTTCTCTCGGATCATTTGCACACCCATAAACACCCGTCACACCCTGACACAGGTGCGAACCAGGTGAACGCCCTTGCTGATCTGCTCCGCCTCGACAAGGCGCAGGAGACGCAGCACGTGGACCCAATGCAGGACCTCAACGCAGGCCTCCTGTGAGGCAACACCCACCCCTTCGGGGTGTGTGCGTGCTCGGGGGGGGGCAGTGTTGTTAGAAACCGAGTTTTAAACATTTTAAACGTTTTAAACGTTTTAAAGTTTAAAACGCCGTTTTAAATTATTTAAAACGGGGTTTAAAACGGCAAAAACCCCTGCAAAATATAGGGGGAGACTTTTCGATTTTTTTTTCTGGAACCCAAAATTGGTCGTTTTGGGCCATCTGAGGCCATCTTCGGCAAAAAAATCCAATTTTGAGGCTCCCTGGGGGTCCCAAATGGGTGAACAAATTCCCTGTGTGAAATAGCCTATTGCAGGCCTTTTGAGCATGATCAGGCAAACACAGCTGTGTGGCAGGGCTTTCTGCGAAAATTCGCCTCCTGGTGAAGTGGGCTACTTTTCACCCTCCATTCACCCTGGCCTCAACCCGTTCCTCTGCTCACCCTGACGCAAGCTCATGCCCTCATCGTTGACAATCACCCAGAAAAGATTCAGGATGGTACAGTACAGACTCGGGTGCACGAACGATCCAACGGTGGTGCCTGTTTGACTTGCTGGTGTATGGTTGATCATTGCTTGTTACGTACATTTCGCTTTCTCAGCGCCCCCGCCTTCACCGAAACCCGATGCCCAACACGAGCGGTGTGGCGCCCGTGGTACTGACCCCTTCGGACCTTAACTCCAGCGGTAGCCGCCGGTTTCTTCAAAGAAACTCATCGATGATGTCCCCCCAGAGTGCAGGTTCCTGCTGCCTACCCACGATCATTAGGGTGCCGAGAGAATGGCTAGGTGATCAATAATTGTCCCAAACACTAGCTTGGCAACAGCCAGAGCAACCCCAGGTGGGGCGCAGCCGAGTGCTGCAACCATCGTTCTGACAGCAACAACATCACCTGGCTGTCTTGTTGAACACAGCCGTGATGAAGCTGGCTGCACTTCCTGTTTGGAGTTCATCGGGATCCGTTCTGCAAAAGTGAAAGTTGGAGGCAAAGAATACATCGCCTTTTGTAGGCTTCTCTCGATCAGAGAAGTCGGGCATCCATAGGAGAGTAAAGAGAATACAGATATGCTCCTCTCAAAGAGGGGCAGGCCAAAGGTAGGCTCCAGGTGGCAACTGGAACTGTGCAACTTTTCCAGAAGGTGCTTCCAGGACTGTCCAAGGAGCTGGTGGAGTTCGCTGGGTCCATTGCCACCCCCATCATGGTGATCCGGCCTTCAACCTGCGACTTTGTATCATGGATTCAGCTCAAAAGGGTGCACATCGAGTGATGCAAGATGAAGATTCGACACTCCAGAAATATGCTGATGTCAAACTGCATTATTCCTGAGAACAACGGAGGGGGTGTGCCAACTGATGCCGGTGCGATTGATGCAACCCTCACCACAACGTCAGTGCCACCTATTTTCCACCAATAATGTGTCCGCTGTGACAGGAATGCAGGAATAATCACCCAGAATATGAGCTGGGGGGCCTCAGGGGCAGGCCTGGGCGGGGAACCAGCCCTTTTTCCGGGTTTTTTGGGTCGGGGAACCAGGTTTTTTCTAAGAATTTTTACAAGGGATTTTTTGCTCACCCCCCCACAGGTTTCAGGCGCGTGCCCGTCAGGCGGGACTTTTTCTATGATTTCTACGATGAAAACCACCCCCCCGCCCCCACCCCCCCCCCCCCTTCTAAGAACGATGATGGCTCACTCGGAAGTTTCGGCGTCCGAAACGTACGCCCACTCTCCCCAATCCTCCTCCATGTCGACATCGATGTCGACATGGACGCGGGCCCTTTTCTCCTGGGGCTCCTCGGGGTGCGGCCCAACCTCCCTCCTGCGCTCTGCCGGTGCCGCCTGTGTGGGAGGCAGCTGCGGCGGTTCTTCCGGCTGAGGTGTGGGGAGTGTCGATGGGGTGCCCGGGGTCGATGAAGCGGGGAGCTGGAAGGTGACATGTTGCAGGGTGGCTGGAGGCACGACGGGGGGTGCGGCATCTGCAAGCAACGAAGTGAGGAAGGGATCCTCAGGGACTTCCTCCACGAGGCTGACAATCGACAATGCATCGGCGTTGTCATCTTCCCAGCTGCCGTCCGATTCCTCATCACAATCCTCCACGCCAGCAAATAGAGAACCCATGGCTGCATCGAGGTCAACGAGCTCCACGGTTGTCAGAGTTGGAAGAGGCGTCAGGGAACGCGCAGTGAAGCGGCGCTTCTTGTTGGCGAGGAACGTGTTGACTGTTTCTTCAACGATGATCTTGCGCGCCGCGTCATCATGTGACAGCTCTAGAGTGATGCCCAGTTCTTGAGAGATGCTTGCGGCAGAGAGTGCCTTCCGGAACGATCCCCTCATGCGCGTTACAACTGAAAAAGCAGCCTCCACAAACACAGTCGAGGGTGACAGTGCCACCATGGCCTCAAGCACTATCGCAAACGTCGAACTCTCGGATTCCAGCAAGAAGTCGACGACAAACTCTTTCAGAAGGTTCCCCCTGAGATCTGTGCATTCCAACCGCAGCTTCACCCACTCCATGCCGATGCTGAGAATCTCTGCCTGGTCGTAACCCAAGCGAGAAGCGAGCGCCATGAGGCACTCGCACGTGCTGTCCTTCCCACTTGTCGCGAAGAAAGAGCTGAATGAGCGGCAGGGATACTCCTCCCACCTCTTGGCCAGGTCCTTGTAGATGGTGTGGCAGAGCTTTGAGCGCCAGGAAGTCATCTCGGCAACTACCCCCGGAGGCAACGATGTGGTTCCCTGGTTCTCATAGAACTTGGCTTCGTGCTTGCCAGGCTGGCGCGCCAGCACCTTATGCACTGTCAGTGCATTCTGCAGGATGCTCTCCATCGACGAGAGCGACAGGTCTCGCTTCTGCAACGCCTCGCTCACCCCTTTATTGATGTCGAAGACGTCAGCCAAGATGCAAGTCGAGAGGGAATACTCGGGGGTGAGCTTGTGGAAGAAGAACGGCGGCGGCTGGATCTCCCCGAGCATAGCGACAGTGAAGTCAAAGTTCACCACAGCCGCGTTCAGGCGACGGAACGTTGCAGCTGCCCAACGCACGGAGTGCTCCTTCGGGAAGGAGAGACATTTCCCACCGGAAATGATCTGCAGAGACTTCTGCCTGGCGGTTGATCTGAAGAAGGCAAACCAGTGTCGGAGGAGGCGGCTATGTTCAACAACCTTTCGTGTCTTCTTGATGAGGCCGACGGACAGCTGGTGCATGTGGGCAGCATCATGCACATCGATGAGAGTGCATCCCCACGCGATCTCGAGCTTCCCCCTGAGACTCTTCATCGTTGATGCCCCGTCTGCCGCGAATCCCTTCAGCGAACGCCGCGCCCACTGCGACAGCTGGAGGCTGTCGAACAACTTGACCAGCTCGTCCTTCTGCGACTCTGCGTCAGCTTTCTTCAAGTCGACTGTGCCCACACACCAATCTTTCATAGCACAATCCGTCCTGCTGATCCCCGAAACGATGACGATCATCAAGTCGATGCGGGCGAACGTGGTACCGTCCACCTTCAGGGTTGCCGCCCGACACGCACGCACCGCACCCACCACTCCCCTCAGGAGCACCTCCCAGAGTATCGTCTGGAACTCCTTCGCGACTTTTCGAGAGTAGTGGGTGTCCAGGACATGCAGCCCCTTCCGCTTGTCGTCCTGCAACCTCGCACCCACACTGCTCAGCCCCTCCGCCCGTTGCGTCGCCGTTGCCACGTTGTACACCAGGTTGACCAGACTTGTGTACTGCTCGCTGGTCACCTTCACCTTCGCGCACAGCGTCTGCTTGGGGATATCTGTAGCTGTCACATTGGTGTTTTCACTCCCAGGCGTGGACAACTGCACTGCTCTCTTGTGCGCCGCACCACCCATGTGGCGGCGGATATTGCTTTGCTGGCGCCCAACTGTCGTGGCAGACATAGACGCTTCGCCGCGTGCATACCGGAGCAAGTGGGGTTGCTCCGAGAACTCCCCCTCCAGCTGCACCAAGAACGGTGCACACGTGGTGCACCTCCACCTCCCATCAGGGAGACGCACCACACCGGAGGCTGCAGCGTGGATCTTCCGCTGCTGCTTCTCCTGTATGGCGAGCTGTGCCTGCCGCTGCTGAATCCGAAGGAGACCGTTCACCATTGAGCCCTCTGGCACGTACTTCTTGTTTGCTGCCATCAAAAGAAGGAAGTGCGCCTTTGCTGTGTCGAAGACAAGCCGCAAGGGGTACTGGGCCATCAACGACGGAAGAAGCAAGCCGAAGGTGCGAGGCTGTGTGGTGTCGACGATAGAAAAGTGAACATTTAAACCGCGGGATGTGCGGAAAGTCTGCAGGGCCACTGACGCGGTGTTGGTGTCCAACTCTTCGTCCACGAGGAATCTCGTATCCATCAATCGCGGACGCCTGAGCTTCACCGTGAGGGCCTCCGCTTCGGGGGAGTCAACGCCCTCCAGAAGCGCCGCAGCACTGGTACGCGTCGGCTCCGTAATGGGAATTGACCTTGCTAGGCAGTCAAGCACTCGGAGGCAGTAGTGTCCAGAACTGTATAGATCCCGTTGAACCCACCCTGGTACAAGCCCAATGTTGACGCCTCCGGTTGATTGGGCGAGCTTCATGGCGGTCAGCCATGGGGACAGTCGCCCGGCGCTGTCGAACGCGGCGACGTGGCACGCCCCTTCCCCGGTGTAGAAGGCGGCGTGGGGTGCAGGGGCGACAGGGGCGGCGGTGGTAGCTGCAGGAGAGGCGGCCAGGGGATCCGGAGGAGGAGGCGGCGGCGCATCATGCGAAGCATCGACGTCGTGCCCGTCACCGTCCGATGCCTCACGTGCGTACAGCACGAGTGCTGGCTTCGCGTTCGCACGATTGAACGGCGCCACAGAGCAATCCGTCACACGATCAGTCGTGATCGACTTCCACTTCAGAGTGGTGGCGGGGCCACGAGCGCACAGCGTCTCCCAGGCGATCCCCTTCGCGAGGGTCAGCCCGGACTTTGTGCACGATGCACCGACAAACCGGTACCGGTGATTCACCGGCTGCACCGTGCCCACCTGCACCACCCCGTTGCCGTCAACGCCAAGCTCACGAAGGGCGGAGAGGTCTCTTAATTCCTTGACGTTGACGGTTTCCGCAAGCTCCGTCAGGTGCTTCTGCTTCTCGCCGGATGCAGAAAACCGCTGCGTCGAGAGGAACAGGAGGTGCGGGGCCTTCTCGACGCAGAACTGCGCAGCCCGGACAGCACCACATGTGCACGGACCTTGCTTCTCCATAAATTGAGAAGCAACGCGCTGCACCTCGTCCTTCACGACGCCCAACATCACAACCATGCTGTCTGTAATAGCTGTGCGGAACTCACCACAAGATGGGCAGCTGT
Organism: Rhynchopus euleeides; assembly: GCA_963210315.1. Taxonomy (NCBI): domain Eukaryota; phylum Euglenozoa; class Diplonemea; order Diplonemida; family Diplonemidae; genus Rhynchopus; species Rhynchopus euleeides. The sequence continues at coordinate 1,201,737 of OY723266.1, forward strand.
AGACGGTGGCGCTTTTGGTGGTGCAGAGGTGCTTCAGGTGCGGGTGTTTGTGTCCGAGGGCGGAGAGACTGACGTCAGGGTTGGGTCGCTGCGGGTCCTGCGAGGTGATCATCTGGGGCTCGTTCTCATCGGGGGTTGTGCTCCGCAGGGACTGGAGGAGGTTGCTCAATACACCTTGGCACTCCCGCAGTACTGTACATGCCAGCAGCTGGAGGATAGTTACAAAGCTGCCACTCCCCGACGCCACCCCCCTACTGGCCCCTTCAGGCCTGAAAGCCCAAAAGCTCCCGGAGATTTTTGCAGTGGTGCGCACCATATTCGCGGAGTACGTGAGGTTGGGTGAGTGTGAGGTCAGGGTCCTGTCGAAGGGTAGTCGAGTGGGAATAAATAGGGAGGTCCTCAGGAGTGCAATACAACAGCAATACACAGGCAACACACCAGCAACACGCAAACCGAGGCAAGAGGAGGTGGGCGGGGTCATCCTGCGGAGTCTCCAGTTGGCCAGCAAGGCGAACTGTACGGGGGAGAGACTTCCCTTCCATCCTTGTGTGCGCCCTGTCGACTGGGAAAATCTTAGAAAAAAAAATTTCCTCTGCGAAAAACCCTTAGAAAAAAAAATTTCCCTTACAAAATTCTTAGAAAAAAACTTTTTTTCCCCGTACAAAAGTTCTTAGAAAAAAAGTTCAGAATCCTGAAAGTGGGGAACCAGCCCCCCAGTTAGGAACAGCCCTGCTCAGGGGGCATGGAATTTTTTTTTGGCCGAAATTTTTTTTGGGTGTGAAAACACCACAGAAACGCCCTGTTTTAACCCCCGTTTTAAACTCCGTTTTAAATTAATTTAAAACGCGTTTTAATTTAAAACATTTAAAACATTTAAAACATTTAAAACATTTAAAACATTTAAAACATTTAAAACATTTAAAACGTTTAAAACGTAAAGTTTTAAATGGGGGCTAACAACAATGGGGGGGGGGGTGGGGTGCAAAGAGGACAGAGTTGCTTGCATCAGTCCCCCTTGCTCCCCCCCCCCCCCGCTCCCCCCCCCCCCCCCATCACCATTCTTGTGCTCCCTTCAAATTCGATTTCACTCCCCCCCCCCCCATCACCTCTCCCTCTTGGGTGGCTCTCTCTTCTGAGCCCCCCCTAGCGTCCCACATCATCCCCAGATTCTTCCGCTCTGCTTGAGAGAGGAAAGCGCAATGGCCTGAGGGGGGTGTGCGGGCAGAGATCTTCTCTGTGTGGCGCCACCCCCGTCGAGGCCATCAAGCGTTCTCCAAACCGGTGCCGCCGCTATGTTATTGGGGGGAGGAGGGGGAGGGGGGGGGGTGTGAGGAGTGGGGGTGGGGGTGGGGTGAGGGTGCGAAACACACGCCTGACACACCCCATTCCCCCTTCCCGACTGCACGCCTTCCCCCCCCACCTCCCATCTCTCTGCCGCCCCGTTGTGTGATGGAGCTGCACACAGCTTCTACGTTTGCCTGGGTGGTGGTTGGTTTGGCTGTAGTGTTGTCTCGTCCTCTCGACGGGGCCAGTTGGGGAACCCTCGCCAGTTCGGTGGTGGTGGTGTGGCCAGGGAAATTCATTCCAAAGTTTTCTGCTGGCTGCTGGCTGGACACTGGGCGGAAACGCTCAGAGGGGGTCGGCGTGAGGCACTGCAGCCACATCCAGCCCGTAACCTGTCACCTCTTTCCTTCTGAGTTTTAGTTTTGCCATTTACCCTGCAGCGCAGCTGCCAACTGGGTGCGTCATATTTGAGGTTGGAACAAAACACACATGTTCACAGTCCGGGAAGCACAACCGAGGAGGTGACGTCTGGCTCCGAGGAGGGCCTTCTAGGTTGGCTTCGCTTGGTGCTGCCTGTTGTGTGTGTGGGTGGGCCTGCTTGGTGACGTGCGCCCTGTCTGCCTGGGTGGGGTGCGGGGGTGGGGGAGGCAACAAGGTGGAGTGGCACCACGCCCCCGTGCGCTGCAGTAGGCTCGAGAGAGGAGGAAAACGGACTGGAGGTCGAGGAAAGAAATCGTGCGGTTTGAAGCAATGCCCACGATGCAACAAGGAGGTGGTCAACAACAAGTACTGCGGATCTGGTTCTCACACGGTTGCTTGGTCTTGCTCGGGTTAAGCGAAACAGGGTACGATTTTGACAAGGGACGTTTGATTTTCAGCAGCAAATCACACAGCATACCACTGCACACCACGCAGATACCGGGGCCAGGTACCGTTCACAGCCAGCAATGCAGAGCAGCGCGTGCCGCCCGTGGCGGATGCTAGTCGGTGTGGCGGTGGCGGCGTGGTGTGGCACCTTTGCGCATGGGTCAGGTATCCTCGCAGAGCTGAGTGTGGAGGAGAAGCGGGCAGTGCTGGACGCGCACAACGCACAGCGAAGGCTGTGGGCGAAGGGCGGGCAGGGCCCGAAGGGTGATCACCCTGTTGCGAGCGGGCTCTTGGAGATGTACTGGGATGCTGGGCTGGAGGCGATGGCGAAGAAGCGGGCGGCACACTGCTACTACGGCCACTTCGGTGGATCGGGTGCGATCCAAAAGGACTACAAGAATGTGAGGAGCCAGCTGTCGTACCAATGGACATCGCCCGTCACCGCAGGGGAGAACATTGCGCTTTTCAAGGACCACACGAATGATTTCTTGGAGGCAGCGAACAAAACAACGTATCTGGTAAACGCTGTGGGCGGGTGGGTGGCTGAGGGGCAGCTGTTCGACTGGAAGCGGAAGATCTGCTATGCGGACACATGCGGGCACTGGAGCCAGGTGGTGTCCAGGTTCACGCGCTACGTCGGCTGTGCGGTTTCTGCCTGCGACGGGCTCGTGGGTGCATCTTCCCAGTGGGGTGCGGCGGCAGTGGTGCACTGCAACTACTGGCCGCCGATGGATGGGGGCTACCCGTATGAGGACGGGGTGCTGGACCTTTACGCTGCCTACTGCTACCGGTGCCAGCAGTGGGACTCCAAATACTGCGACGACTACCTGTGCTCGGGGGGGATCAACCCGGCGTGGCACGCGAGCGGACGCAGAAACGAGATCGTGACGCAGTGCGACGACGGGCTGGGGCGCACAGTGGCAGGATGCCTTGCAAGCCTGACACCGCGGTCCCTACGCCGAAGCCCAGCACAGCTACACCTGCACCGCCTGCGACCGCAGTGCCCAACACTGCGACACCTGCACCCCCGACGACCGCGGCTCCCAGAACCGCTACACCTGCACCCCCTGCGACCGCAGTGCCCAGCACCGCAACACCTGCACCCCCGACTACCGCGGTGCCCAGCACCGCAACACCTGCACCGCCTGCGACCGCAGTGCCCAACACCGCAACACCTGCACCCCCGACTACCGCGGTGCCCAGCACCGCTACACCTGCACCCCCGACTACCGCGGTGCCCAGCACCGCTACACCTGCACCCCCGACTACCGCAGTGCCCAACACTGCGACACCTGCACCCCCTGCGACAGCAGTGCCCACACCTGTCCCCCCGCCTGTTGCGACCCCCACACCCGTCGACCCGGCGCACACTGCATGCCCACAGGCTGTGCAGGTTGTGTCATTCCAGTCCGCCAGCACGTTTGACCAGAACGCGCCGCTGACGTTCGGCGGGAACTTCCGTGTGAGAGCCCGTGTTCTGATCAACAGCTACACCAACTATGGGCGTGTGTTTGACTTTGGGAACGGGCCTCACAAGGACAACATGCTTATTACACAGCACGGGCGGACCGGCACGATGTCGATGCACGTGTTTGTGGGAGCCCGTTCGCAGTACATCAAATGCGACACGCAGGCACCTCTGGGGCGCCCCTTTGCCCTGGAGGCGTCTGTGCTCAACGGAAACGCGGTGATGTATGTGGACGGTGCTCTGTGTGCACAGGGGCCCGTCACTGCACCGCTTGCCGTGTCGCGGAGCGGGAACCTCATCGGGCAGAGCCACTGGTCACATGACGGCCCGCTGGACGGGGAGGTGACCTCGTTTGAGCTGGACACGTGTGAGGCGTGAGGCAGCAGGTCATCCCAGTTGTGTGCACTGGGAACGGGAACAGGAATCAGGCACTGCTGCTGTGCGTGCGTCAAGTGACATGCTCTGCTCGATACACCTCGAGTCGGGGCAGGGACCCAGGGCAGCACGTGCGGCAGGGTGCGGCTGAATCTCATACTTTATACGGAATGGGGGGTGGTGGTGGTGGTGGTGGTGGTCGGGTTACTCTCAAGTGCAGATAAAGCAGAAATGTCAGAGTCTCGTTCACAAACTCAAGATGTATGACTTTCCATGCAAGTCACAGCTGTTGTTGCGCTAATTGCGAGAGCCACATATCACCAGCAGACCGCGGTGTGTAGTGTGCAGGTCCCTCTGGAGGAGGCAACTCGTTCATTTTTTCCCACACACAACACACACATGTTTAGCTTCTTGCTTTGTGTAGGTTGTACTGAACGAACTCTGCGATACTTCCACTGGGACACACGCCCACAAGTCATGATCACCGCAGGCTTGAACCCACTCCAACAAGTGGCCAGCACCCGCAACACATGTTGATGCGATTCTGACATGCTGCACATACAGAGGGCAGGGCATCGACACCCTCTGGTTTGTTTTGTACCCTCGTGCAATGGCGGTGGAGGTGGAAATGGAACACAAGGTCAGCAGGTCTGATTATTGCCAAGGCGTCACCAGAATGTGCAGCACTGCAGAGCCACATCTCGTCTCATCACAGGTCGAGGTGTGTGCGTTTCACCACAACCTCCCTCTCTTCCCATACTCGTTTTTACTGACGGCATGTGTCTGCCGTGTTCCATTCCCATTTCCTTTCATTTGTTTCTTCCCCTCTCCCTCCCTTTACCCGGTTTGTTTCTCTACAGTACATGCTCCCACACCTGCTGTTGCGGCTGTACTAGAATATCTTTTTTGCATCCCACAGGCAGTCTGTTCGTTACGGCAGACCCTCACTACCACATCGGTGCGAGTGCTGCTGTCCCTGTTCTGCCTGCGGCGATCCATACGGCCATACGACATATTATATCTTTGTCCTTGTGGCACAGGTGTGCTCTGAGCCCTCGCTCTGTCTGCACCCTCGCCTCCCAGCAGCACTGTGCCCTGTGCTGTGTCGCAGTGCACAGTGCAGCTGAACCATTTGACCGGTTGAATGGTGTGTTTTTGGACATCCATGCCGGCGTCAGCCACGCGGCGTCCGTCAAGCTGGCCCACTTCGCGGGCCGTGGCTGACACCACCCCCTGCCACCCCTCCTTGTTCTTGTGTGTGGGTGGAAGGCGCCAACAGACAGAATCAACAGTCCGGATACCACATCACCGCCCGGTTCCCCGTTCTTCTCCCGCCCCCTCTCCCCCCACACTTCCCTCCCGGCACCATCGCTATGGGCCCACCCGCCTGCTGTGACAGTGGCACCCCTCTATCGCCTGGGGGGGGACACACTGGCCCCCCACCCGCTGCCTTCACCCCTCAGAGCCGCATACACTACACCAAGCGGGACGATGCGCGATGCGCGCCACACGGCACTGCGGTGATCACCACACACACGCCATCCCCCCCTCCCCCCACCCCACATGTCCTCCATGGAGCGCCGTTCCACTAGCCGGCAACGGGGCCGCAGGGGGAGCACGCCACACCTAAACGGCGCCACCGCTACCGCCGCATCCCTCCCCCCCGTCCCACCGGCGCCTCCCACGGGCACCTCTGGGGCGTCTGCTGCTGCTGCTGCCGCCGCAGCTGCCGCGGCGCGCGGGGCACAAGGGGTGCCTCAGTCACCGCCGACACCGTTGCCCACCCCCGCACGACCGCAGCCCCACGACTCGCCAGGGGATGGGTCGGTCTCCATCGACACGCCGGAAGCGCCGGGACTCCGCACCCTCCCGCAGACCGGTACATTTGCGCACAACCTCTCCCCGACGCAGGAAGATATCATGCCTGCGTCCTCCCGCCCCTCCCTGCGTATCCCTCTCTCCAGCACCAGGCCGCAGCGGCCTGCGCCGTCGGTGCACAAATCTGGGTTTCTCACAGGCGTGCCCCCCCTCGCAGTCCTCAGGCAGATGACACACACCTTCCAGTCGTGCCTCCGCATGCGGCGCAGGCAGCCCTACCACTTCCTCATCGAGGTGGGCTTCCCGGTGCTTGTCGTGACGATGCTCTGCCTGCTCTTCTCCATTGTGGAGAAGAACACCACATCCGTTGGCGGGTTTGACCTCTACAGCCAATACACCGTGCCGGATGTGGGGTCTGTTGCGCCGGGGCAGATTTTGAAGCAGAACTATTCGCAGGACCTGCAAGGCGAGAAGCTCTGGTTCAGCGTGGATGTCGCAGAGGGGGGCCCTATATGGATGCGGCGTGCAGGCGATGTCTTCCGCACGGTTGTGACGGTGATGCTGGTTCGCGAGAGGTTTTTCGAGCGCGGGGGCAGCGCGGAGTGGCACCAGAGCGAGGACATGACCCGGATCCTCTGCCAGGGGAAGAACGCCTCGGGCCTCCCCCTCGCTGCCGTCACCTTCACCCGGCACCTCAGGCTGCACGACTCATGCTTCAAGGCGGGGAGGCGCAACACCCTGGAGCCCAGCAGCACCGGAACCTTCGCCTCCGGGATACACTACGTTATACACCAGCGGGACATACCCCGGGCAGGGCCTAGCTTCATGTCTGTCCGGCCTTACCAACCAGGCCCGAGCAGGCCGTATGCAACTGGAGGTCTTCTTGGGTTGCAGAGGGCCTTGGATGCGACTATTATTTCGATTGGGCAGGGGAGGCTTGCTGCGTTGATTGGGGAGGCGCATAGTGACGAGTCTTATGAGGAGTTCGAGCAGAGGCTGCATGCCGTTTCCGATGAAGGGGGTGATTCGATCGATGTGAGCTTCCTGAGGTACCCCCCTCCGTCGAAGGAGGTTGCGGATCGGTTGTTCAACATGTCGCAGTCGGAAGGGGATGACTATATCAAGCAGATGCTTGCGAGGGATCAGGTGTTTCGCCTCGGGGGTGGCCCGGCGATTGCCCTGTCGTGGATAATGCTCTTCTCGATGGCCACCTCGCAGATTGTGAAGAGCACACAGGCAGGCACCCCGGCATGCCTGATGGCGATGGGGATGTCCCCTGTTGCGCACGGCATAGGCATCACAATCTCGTCGCTTCTCGTCAGCTGCATACCGATCCTATTCCAGATCCTTGTCCTCAACGAAACGGAGGCTCTGATCAACATCGACACCGACCTGCTGGTTGTATACTTCCTCTGCTATGTCCTCAGTGTCCTGGGGGCTGCACAGCTCCTTGCGGTGTTCTTCACAAACCCATCCCATGCATCTGTCATCAGCATTGTCATCTACTCTGTGGTGGTCGCCGCGGGGGCGGCCATAGCAGAGTGCGATGAAACCCACACCGGGGAGCAGGAGGGCTGTATGGTGTCCAGCCAGAAGAACGGCGCGTCCCTCCTCTCCCCAGTGGCGTTCATCCTGGGGTTTCGGAAGATGATCCTCATCGTGAATGACGAGGGGGGGCAGGTCACCTGGGACAACATCCAGACCGGCAAGGCGGCGCAGGGGATAGGGAAGCTCGACGCGGATAACTTCAGCATCTCCACGACGCTGGGGATGATGGCGGGGGACGCGTTTCTCTACTTCCTCCTCGCGTGGTATGCATCGCGTGTCACGCAGAACGGATACAAGGTCTACTTCCCCCTGCAGTACTCCTACTGGTTCCGCCCTCCAAACGTGACACCCCCCCAACCTGTCGCGCCCTGCGAAGACTACGAAAGGACACGCGTCGCAAGCGAACCGGGTCTGAGCGTGCGCAACCTCAACGCATCGGTCCCCATCGAGAGGCGGTTTGCCCTCGGCTTCTGCAACGGAAAACGCAAGGTCCTCGACAGCATCGACCTCGACCTTTACCCGGGGCAGGTCGTCGCCATCCTCGGGAGCGAAGGGAAGAGCTCCTTCCTGCGGTGCCTCTCGGGGCACCTCATCCCTGATGGGGGTGATATCTACCTCGAGAGGCGTCTCATCTTCCCTGCGCTTTTTCAATACCAGATGAACATCGGGCTGTGCCCCCAGACAGACGCCTTCTACGAAAGCCTCACGGTGTACGAACACATGACATTCGTTGCGGTGGTGAAAGGCATCGCCCGCCTGCAGGTTGCCGCTGCGGTGGAGAGCATGCTGGCACATGTGGGGCTCCTCTCGCAGAGCCACCGACGCATCGTCGGCCTCTCCCCTGGTCAAAAGAAGAAGCTTCAGGTCGCAATGGCCTTCTTGGGGAACCCTCGGATAGTCCTCCTGGATGAGCCCACCCTCGATATGGACCCCGTGTCGGTGAGACAGGTGAGGGATGTAATCCGCAGGTTTAAGAAGAACAGGATTGTCTGCCTGGTGACCAACTCGATGCAGGAGGCGGAGCTCGTCGCGGACCGGATCGTGGTGTTCGAGGGGGGCCGGTGCCGCTGCATCGGGAGCTCGGGGTTCCTGAAGAAGAGGTTTGGGTGTGGGTACCTCCTCACCATCGGGAAGACACAACGGAGCAACCTGGGCAACACCGCCACCTCACACGAGAGCATGCTCCGGGGGAGAAACTCTTCACACCAGATGTGGCCCAGCATCGACGGGGGGGCCTCCTCCGTGGTAGCCGGGGCCCAGTTTTCCCACGCGAGGGGGCAGCATCACATCCCGGACAGCCGTGACGTCAACCCTCTGCACACCTCCGTCACGCCGAGGCTCGCCGCTGGGGGCGAGGTGGCGCAGCAGAACCACCTGGGGGACTCCGCTAGCAAGATCGGGGGGACACCCACCACCGCAGGTCACGCCCGAACCCACAGCCACACCAACAGCCTGTTGGGGCATGGCGGGATCTCGCCTATATGCAGCGACAGCCTCCTCAACAGGCTCCGCATGCTGACACCCTCTGCGTTCTTCCGGGAGTTGCGGAGTGAGATCCGGATGCACATCCCCCTGCAGTGCGTCGGGGAGCTGATCACTCTACTGAGGGAGCTGGAAACGCCTGGGTCGGGGATAGCAGAGGATGTCCCGGTCTGGTCACTCCGGATGAACGGGTTGGAGGATGTATACCTCAGGCTGCTGGAGGAGGAGGAGGAGCAGGTTGCGTGCCCCTATGGGCATGTGATGACGGAGGTTGACAGCCGGGTCGGATGCCATGGGGTGACCGGGGTGCAGTGCACCGCGCAGCATCAGAAAAAAATGCACTGCTTTGCCTGCAGGATCACGCTCTGCGCGAAATGTGCCCGGCAGAACGCAACAGGTCACTCCGGTGTCGGCAGCTCCTCCCCAAGCCGAGGCGGTGCTGGCGTGCTGTCCCCCATCTCCCACGCCGCGATCCACCGCAGGATGCTGAGCGAAGTGCCCGACATCCACCCGGTGTCCCGCGGGGCTTCGCCACAGCCCCACCCCCTGCAATCCCCTGGGGGCGGCCATCAGCCCTCCCCTGCAGAGGGTGTCAGGGTACCCTCTCCGAGTCACATCCGGATGCTGTCCGATGGGCAGGATCATGACTCAATCAGATCGGCTCCACGCTCCACAAGCTGCGGCCCCTGCGACCCCGGGATTAACAGAGAAGGGTATACACCACCGCTGAGGTATCTCGATGGGGTGCACCGTGGCTCGCCTGGGTCTCCCGATGCGAGGACCCCGGGGAGTTCGAAGATAGAGGGGATTCCTGCGAGGTTTAACAGCTTCTGGGAAGGGTCGACGTATCAGGCGTATGTGGAGAGTGGGGATCTCGGCGCCTCTGGGGGTTTTCTGGCAGAGGCGGTCCACCGCATCCCCACCCCGGTGTCCGAGACGTGCACCCCCACGCGGGACCCCCGCGGACACCACCACCATTCGGACGGCGCTTTGAAACGCCCCCCCTCCAGCTTCGGAGACAAGCGCGGGGTCTGCTCCACCCCCTCCCCGGGCTCCCACCCGCTGCGCGCACCCCCCCATCCCACCTCGGGCTGCGACATGCTGCCCCTGGCAAACCACCTCTCCTCGACAGTCGCCCTGGGTGCCGCTGCTCCTCCGGTCTCCCCGGTGTGGGTGGACGACCCCCCGGATGACGCGGCGCGATCCGACACACCACCGGGAGAGGAGGAGGAGGAGGAGGATGAGGAAAAGAGTGCTGTTTATGAGTCGCCGGTGCACCACCCGACCCAGGCGTGCTCCGTCGGCGGGTCTGTCGGGAGGAGTGAGGGTCGGACCGATGATGACATATTGAAGCAGGTTGTGACGGATCAGCCGAGCTGCACGCCGCAATCCGGAGAGCTGACACCGAAGGAGAGCTTGGAGCTGTCAGACGATGCGAGGGGGACACGCATCCCGTCGGATGCGGGTCGGAGCGAGTCCGACGGGATGGGGGAAGGCGGTGGGGCTGACGTCTACAGCGACAGGGATGTGTCCTCCTGCAGCGCGAACAGCCGCGGGGGGAACCGCTACGAGAGGTTCCGCCCCTCTCGCCTGCAGCAGGTCCACCTCTCCCACGCGTCTGCGGAGGACGAGAGGAGGGTAACGATGCCTTGCAAGCCGTCGCACCTTGCGGGTGGGTCGGATGGGTCCCCCCCGTCATCCCCTCTGAGCGCAGGCAGGGTCGACCCCGAGGTCCCTCAGAGCATCTCAGACGCCTCTGAGGCGGGTTCGGGCGATACCGACAGCTCGTGGGTTCCTGTGACGTCTCCCGATAAGAGTGCCGGAGGGTGTGAGCTGCTGCCCCATGTGATTTTCACCCCGCCGGCCCCAGGGGGGCCGTCTGTCGTGGAGTCGCTCCAGGTGTTGGTGATGCTGAAGCGTTATAAGATAACCCGGAACAACCCCCGTGCCCTGTTCTTCCACACGGCGCTTCCCCTCTGCTTCGTCGTGACGGGGCTTATCTCACTGAAATACACGACAAGCGATTATTCCGACACCCCCACCCTCGAACTCAACCCGAAGCTGATCGGGCGGGGGCAGGGCGTTCCCCCGTTGGTCTATATGCCTGTGCAGGGGGATTCCTCGCTGTTTAACTTCGACAGGGAGCTGTCGCGGTGCGAGCCGCTGTCTGCGGATGACGACATACCAACAGAGATGTATGGAGCGTGTCCCATCCTGTGGCAGGTCCCCGAAGGAATCCCCCTGCAGGATGTGCTGACTACGGCATCCCCGCATTTTCTGACATCGGGTGCATCCTTTGAAATACGGAACAGGAACAACGTGACTATATGGTATAACGCGAGCAGCGTGCACGTCCTGCCGGCAGTGCTCAACCTGTTTACAAACGCGCTGCTGCAGAATCAGACACCTCAGGCGATGAACCTCAGCTCCACTGGGGAGGGAGCGGAATCCAATGTGAGCAACGTGCTGCTGCTTCTCTTCGAGAATGAGTTTAAAGTCCGCACCAGCATCCACAGCATCACAGACCGTGCATCGGACAACGCCCTGTCGATGCTGATCTTCGCCCTCCTGGTGAGTGTGGGCATGGCCTTCCTCTCCTCAGGCTTCGCAGTCCCTGTTGTCAACGAGAATGTCTCAGGGGCACGCCTCCTGCAGCAGACTGCAGGGCTGTCGACATGCGTCTACTGGCTGGGGCACTACATCTGGGACTCCTTCCTCTCTCTCGGGATCACCGTCGCCGTCGCATCGCTGTTCGTCGCGCTGGATCCCATGTTCCAGCATATGGAGGAGCTGTTGGCGCTGATGAGCGTCACATTCCTCTACCTGCAGGCGTCGCTCTTTCTGACCTACTTCTACTCGCAGTTCTTCACAGCGACGTGGAAGGCGCAGACGGGGATCGCAACGGTGTACCTTGTCGCCATGGCTATTCCACTCATCCTCTCGGTGTCGATGTCGTCATCCGGTGCGACCTACCTCCGCTCCTACAACAACCTGGCGATATTTGCGATCAACCCGTTGTATTCTCTGGTGACGTCGTGGCTTATCCTTGCAGAGTACATCGACCCTGCTGATGACATCACCGCATCGCCCTTCTATCTTGTGCGGCAGCCGCTCTATGGGCTGGTGATCCAGTTCTTCATCGGGGCCTTTCTGCTGGCGGTGTTTGAAATGCGGAGGACGCTGTGGATGTACCTCAAGAAGAAGTTCCCCCGCCCTGTGGGGTTCTACACCGAGAAGGAGAATATGTTTGGCGCAGACTTCCGCACGCCGGAGGAGCGGGAGGAGGTCGAGTCGGAGCGGAAGGAGGTGGAGCGCATGCGCTCCAGCTCCCGCCTGCCGCAGTCGGGCATTGTCATCCACCAGCTGCGGAAGTCGTACAACACGGTGAGCGAGCATCTCGTCGCGGTGCACTCCCTCGACCTCTACATCCCGAAGGGGGAGATCTTCGCACTGCTGGGCCCGACAGGCGCAGGGAAGACCACCACAGCCAACATGCTTATGGGTGGGCTGGAGCCGACCCACGGAAGCGCAGTCATCAACGGGCACTGCATCCTGACAGACCTGAAAAATCTACGCCCTGACCTCGGGGTCTGCCTGCAGAAGAGGGCCCTCATCGAGGAGCTGACCGTTGCGGACCACATCGCGCTGTGCGCAACGCTAAAGGGCATCCCACACCACTCCATTGCGGGGCTGTCCGATGCCCTGATGTGCACGCTGGACCTCCACCGCTACCGCTACTCTGTGGTGGGCGAGCTGGGGACCAGCGTGACGCAGCGCCTCTCCGTCCTGATGGCCTTCATCGGCAGGCCGCAGGTGCTGATCCTCGACGAGCCCACCGCAGGGATGGACGTCGTTGGGAGGAAGCGTGTGCAGCGCTTCATGCTCTCCTGGCTCAAACAGGTGCGCAGCGTGGGGGCTGCGGGCTCCCTCGGGGGCAGCGCCGAGGCGTCTGCCCTCCACCGCCCCGGGCAGGAAATGCTGAGGTTCCGCCCCACCGCGCTGCTGACGACACACTCGATAGACGAGGCGCAGCTCTTCAGCACCCGCCTGGGCATCATCGTGAAGGGCAACCTCCGCCGCCTCGGCAGGCTCCGCGACCTCTCCCGCAAGTATGGAAAGGGGTGGTCGTTAGCGGTGCGCACGCCGGATGACCTGCATGCGCAGACCTTCACCTGCTTTTTGAAGACCCTCGAGCCCCGCGCGCGTGTGACGTCAGGGAGGTTCGGCGCGATGGTGTATCACCTCCCCCGCGACACGCAGTCCTGTGGCATATTCCGTGCGATCGAGGATAACAGGGCACGCCTGAAGATTGAGGATTACACCATGAGCCAGCTGTCCCTTGAGGAGGTCTTCATGAAGACTGTGCTTAACGAGATGCCGAAGAATCCCCGCCCCCCGCCGCGGCTGCGGGTGGTGATGCTGGTGGTGGGGACGCGGGGCGACGTGCAGCCCTTCCTGGCGCTGGCCCTGGGGATGGCGCGCGAGGGGCACAACGTGCGGCTGGCATCGCATGCGAAGTTCCGCGGGTTTGTCGAGGAGGAGGTGGCGGCACGCGCAGGGCAGGTGGAGGGCGGGGCAGCTGCAGGGCACCCCCCAGGCAGTGTGGACTTCTTCCCCCTCGACGGGGAGCCGGATGACCTGATGACCTTTATGGTGGAGAACCCCGACCTGGTGACCATCGCGCATGACAAGATCCGCGGGTATCAGGATATGATGTATAAGATATTCCTGTCGTGTTGGGCTGCGTGCTCCACGCCTGCATCCTTCCAGCCGGAGGTGATGATCGCCAACCCGCCGGTGCAGTGCCACGTGCATATTGCGGAGAAGCTGCAGATCCCGCTGCAGATATACTTCACCATGCCCTACACAACCACCGCGATGTATCCCCACCCATTTGCTGCCACCAACAAATTCGGCAACCGGCAGACCTACTATATGGTGGAGAAGTTCATCTGGCTTGGACTTGGGTATGGCGCCTGTTGTTGAAGTTGTGTGTTCTCTGGTTGGGGGAGGAGGAGAGGGGGTTGTGATTTGTCTGCCCCAAAACAAGCTTTCTTTGTCGCCAGTGAGAGGGGAAAAAAAAGGGGGGCGGGGGGGGGGGGGAGCTGGCAGTGTGTGTGTCTGTATTTTGTTTCCCACACAGCATGCTGTTCTCTTGTGCTGCACAAATCATTTAAAAAAAAGCCTCGGGGGTTGTTATAAGACACCCGCGTGACAGCGCCTTCACCCTTTACCTCCACCCCCCCCCCCCCACAGAGCAAAGATCAACGAACTCCGCAGAAGGGTTCTGCGACTCCCCGAGATCACCAACGGAGCGGGTCTTGTGGAGAAGTTGCACATCCCGCAGATCTACTGCATGTCTGAGTTCCTGCTGCAGCGCCCGTCCGACTGGGGGCAGCACATCAGCATGACGGGGAACTGGGTAATGCCGCCACGCCCCTACACGCCGCCGGCGGAGCCGAACGCCTTTCTGGCGGCAGGCTCGCCACCGATCTACGTCGGCTTCGGCTCCATTGTGCTGCAGGACATCGAGGCGTTTGCTCGCATCATCCGCAATGGCATCCGAAGGGTGCTGTCTACCGACAGCGAGGCACGCTTCTTCGTGCAGATGCCCCCAGAGGCGATGCGGGTGCTGGACTCCCTGGACCCCACCCGCGTGTTGCTGTGGGGCAAGCCTGTCGACCACTCGTGGCTCTTCCCGAGGTGCCGCATCACAGTGCACCACGGGGGGGCTGGGACAGTCGCCAGCAGCCTGATGTCCAGATGCCCGATGGTATGACGTCTGCTGTGTCTGCGGGGGTCCGTCGCAAGGGGTTGGAAGGCCGGTTGTGTTAAGCTGCGGGGAGTATACTGCTGGAGTGCATGCGCAAGGGGGGGGGGGGATCTCTGCGGTCTGACAACCACACCCATTCACCCACACACCCACAGCTTGTCGTGCCCTTCTTTGGTGACCAGCTCTTCTGGGGAAAGCTCGTCAACAGGCTGGGCTACGGTGCGTGCATTCACCACAAGGAGCTCAACGACTCTCTGTTCTATGAGGCTGTTCTGCAGTGTTCCGTATGGCTTTTTGACCTGTGAACTTTGTTGCCAGTGCTGTGCAGGAACGAGGGAGCGGCAGGGGCTGGGCGGGTGGAGCAGTGTTATGATCTTCCCCATGACACCTGCTGAGAGCTTGTTGTGCCGTGCCATGCCGTTTGTCTTTCCCGCTGGCGTGCTTCACCCACAGGATCCTGTGGGAAAAAAGCACAGCCAGGCCAGCTGTGTGTGCAGTAGCTCTCGTGTCTAATGTCAAATGCCTCCTGCCGTGGCTGTTGCCGCATCACCTCAACCCACCCACAGGCTTGGTCTGTCATCCAGAGCACCGAGGAAATCGGGCGGAAGCTGCGTGAGGAGAATGGAGTACAGAAGGTGTGTTCACAAAAACAGGAAATATCACAAATAAATCAGGCCAACACAACCAATTGTTTTGCTATGCAACACCGGAGCTTTGGCCGCCTTGTTTGCACACCACTTCATGGTCGGGTGACAAGGTGTCCCCCGACACCTCGGGTGCGCTGTGGCACAGGGCGGGCCGGCAACCACACTTGCATCGGCGCCGCAGCCAGATATTATACACTGCACTGAACTGACATATTATCCTACCCCCCTCACCGCCCCACCTCTGCCCCTCTGCAGGCCATCGAAGACTTCAGCTCCCGTCTCCCCCTCGTGGAGACGGTGGTCAACGGCGAGGTGATGACTGGGTGGCAGGTGACGTGCTTTGAGAACCAGCGCTACTACCCCCTCCTCGGGTGGACGGACACGCTGCTGCCGGGAGACCCCTTCCCGTGGGGCGACCGCACAGGGCGGCAGTCTGTGGAGAGGCACAGCTTCCCGCTGCCGCAGGGCTGGCGGTGGGTGAGCGACTGGAAGGTCGACACGGAGGCGTGGCAGTCCGACCACCAGGGGTTCCGCTATGCTAACAAGTGGGAGATGAAGCTTCACAAGCGGCAGCGCGTTGTCGACATTGTCCGCCGCAGGAAATGGGTGCGTGTCAGGGTGCAGGACACCTCACTCACACCGAAGGGCGACACCACAGAGATTGCCAAGCTGCAGGAGGCGGTCGCATCGCTCCAGGGCAAGCTCAAGGCTCAAGATGACGTCATCCAGCGCCTTCGCCACTCCCGCTCCGGCCATGATTTGGTCTGAATTTCAGATCCCCCTTTGTTCTGAATCGGCTGCAGGCAGCACACAACGGGGTTGCTGTGCAGCGGAGGGGGTTCGCCTTCTTGAGGGTTTGCAGATTTGTGGCATCTGCCCCCTCTCCCCTTCGGGCGACTGCCCCCATGGGGGCAGGCCCGGGATGCAGTCGGGGTGTCGGATCGATGTGCTTCTGCTGGGACGGGGGGGAGATGAGGGAGGAAGGGGAAGCTGTGCTCACAACCGCAGGAAAAACTGTGCCAGTGCAAAACCCTTTTGCGGATCGCCACCACCCCGGCACACACGGGCACGGTGTGTGTGGGTGGGGGGGTGGGGAGGTGGAAGGGGTCTAGCATGGGAAGGGGTCCTGTGTCCTCTCGCAGCCGATGTCTACACATTGGGCTCTCCCTTTCCCCCCCCCTCTCTCTCTCTCTCTTTTCTCTTAGATTTTTGTACCACACACAGTTTCCTGGCGCGACCCCCTTCTTCACCCTTTCTTCACCCTCCACGTATGTGGTGCGGACGTTGTTTTGTCTTTATTTCTCATCATCTCCCCCACCCCCTTCCCTCCCCCCCGGGAGGCCCCCATCTATACCAACACCCACGTCCCGTCTTAGACATCACGAAGCGACACACCAGCGAGGGCCCTGCCTGCATAACGAGTGACGGGATAGGGCTGACTCAGCGTGCCTTACCTTTCTCTGCTTTTTTACAACGTCGCTCTATTTGCCCAGATAGCAACACACGCCTTCTGGCAACATTGTTGTTGGGTTGTGTCACCTCCGCCGTGCCAGCCATCTCACTTGGTAGGTCAAAATAGATGGGGTGTGTGGTGGCAGGGTGCTTTGAATTCGCAAACACCGCTCGCTACGGCGCTACGGGGGGGTGGGGGTGGAGTGGGGACGCAAACTGGTGTTGCCGCCCCAGCTGTCCCAGGGATTTATCCACGTCGGAGCCATGGCATGGCAGCTGGAGTGGGTTTGCCGTCAAAAGCTGTTGCCAAATCGGATCATAACGGGCGGGGCTGCTGAAAATGCCCCCATGGCCTTCCACCCTACATCCCCCGCTGCCGCACCGATAGCTCAGGGTGTCCCTCCCTGCGTTAGAGCTGTGGGGTCCCACGCTGTCGTGTTTCGTGCATCTGTCTGTATTCCGTTTCGTCAGAAAAGAAAAAAAAGTAACACCACCAGGGCTGTTCCTAACTGGGGGGCTTGTTCCCCACTTTCAGGATTCTGAACTTTTTTTCTAAGAATTTTTGTAAGGGAAAAAAAAGTTTTTTTCTAAGAATTTTGTTAGGGGAATTTTTTTCTAAGGTTGTTTCGCAGAGGAGAAAACTTTTTCTAAGTTTTCCCCAGTCGACAGGGCGCGCACAAGGATGGAAGGGAAGTCTGTCCCCCGTACCGTTCGCCTTGCTGGCCAACTGGAGAGCCAGACGTTCACTACCGTGGCCTCCGGCGGCTGGGGGGCTCCGCCCCCCAGACCCCCCTGTGGCGTACGTCTCGTACTCAAGCCCTTCGAATCCCATCAGGTCGGGGTCCAACCACTCCAGTCGCCTCTGAGGACGCAGCCAACTCGCACAGAATCTGTACGCCCACACGAACAGGTGTTCGCTACCGTGGCCTCCGGCGGCTGGGGGGCTCCGCCCCCCAGACCCCCCATGTAGCGTGTGCCCGTCCATCTATCTCACTTCCCCGGGTACAGTGCAGCGTAGGAGGTCAGCGCCGCATCCATGAAGCGCTTCTTCGAAGCCTGACTGACATCGGACAGGAGGTCGGGCTTCCCCACCTGGGAGGTACACTTGCCGCGTTCGCGACATGCGTGACACGCGACACGCTACCTGAAACGTGAGTGTGCCTTGCTAACACGGGCATTTCAACGGTCTGCCGACGACCGTTCCCCAAACCAGTAAACCAGCAGTTTTGGAAAATCGGAGAGATCACCCTACTGCGCTGAATATGGTGCGCACCACTGCAAAAATCCCCGGGAGCTTTTGGGCTTTCAGACCTGAAGGGGCCAGCAGGTGGGTGGCGTCGGGGAGTGGCAGCTTTGTAACTGTCCTCCAGCTGCTGGCATGTCCAGCCCTGCGAGAGTGCCAAGGTGTATTGAGTCCCTGCGGAGCACAACCCCCGATGAGAACGAGTGCCAGATGATCCTCATTTATTTTCAGCTGTAACGCGCATGAGGGGCACTCTCTGCCGCAAGCATCTCTGGGCATCACTCAAGAGCTGTCACATGATGACGCGGAGAGAAATCAGAGACAAAGTCCCGCCTGACGGGCACGCGCCTGGAAACTGTGGGGGGGCGAGCAAAAAATCCCTTGTAAAAATTCTTAGAAAAAACCTGGTTCCCCGACCCAAAAAACCTGGAAAAAGGGCTCGTTCCCCGCCCAGGCCTGAACACCACCCAACAAAAAGTAAACCCGGTGTATTTCTTGCGGAGCTCTCTCCTCAAAAACATCCAAACAAAATAAACACGTTGGAGAGAGGGCGCCCCTGCTAAAAGGCCCCTCCTTTTTATGCTCCTTCTGCGGAAAAAAAATGTGAGTTTTTTTTTTGCATACACGTTAAGTGTTCTAAGAAACCAGACATAACCAGAAGACCAACATCATGTTCGTGCTAGCACTTTTCCCTTTTGTCATCACACCCGTGCGCCAAAACAGGTTAGGCCTTATATTTGGCTGCGTTCAACGAAAAATATTTTCGTGGTTCAACACTCCCACCTACTCCCTTCTCTTTACTCCACCCCTCAACCCCCGACATATCCGATGCCTGGCGTGCAGAACTCGGAGCTGGTGCTGTCCGGAGTGGGGCGCGGCGCGGGCAACCCGGAGGCCTTGTCCGCCCCCCTCCCGGCGGGCGACTTCGGGATGGCGATGGGGCAGGCGCTGGCGGCAGTGACCACCGCCAACGCCCGCGAGGTGGCCACTCGCGAGGTCGCGGGGGCCGACATCCGGGCCACGCAGGTGGAGGCGCACGCGAGGGTGCACGCGGCGGGGGTGGAGGCGGGGGCGGCTACGAGGGCCGCCAACGCGGAGGCGGCGGCGGGGATGCACATCGCATCCGCGAATGCAGCGGCGCATGCGGCGAAGGTGGAATCCGCTGCGGCACAGCGGGTGACGGGGGCGGAGTCGGACGCGAAGGTGGCGTCGGTGGAGGCGGCGGCCTCAAACGCCGTCACGGAGGCGCAGGCGCGGGCCATGGTCGCCGAGGAGTCCGCCAGGCACGCGGAGGTGAGAGCCCGCCTCGAGGCGGAGCTGGCCCTCGAGAGGGAGAAGACGCGGAACGCCGCGTTGGTGATGGAGGAGCGGGCTAAGGCCCAGCGGGAGACGGCCCTCGCGGAGCACGCGAGGGTAAGGGCTGAGGCAGGTGCGAGCCGGGCTGCAGCCCCCCAGGACGAGGTGGCTTCCCTCCGGGAGGAGGTGCGGCGGATGCGGGAGGTGGCGGACCTCCAGGCGGAGCTGGCCCGCCTGCGGGGAAACGGGACGGGCTCCGGAGCCGGCGCCGGAGCACCGAGGGCCGGAAAGCCGGAGCAGCGGGACGGGGCCGGCAGCGTAGCCGGCAGCAGCGACAGCCGCAGGGGCGCCGGGGCTCTCAACCCCCTGGACGTGGACGAGTGGTGGCACGCGGACGAGGCCACGCTGGGGCTGGTGCACCTGCACCAGCTGCGCCGCTACGACGCCCTGCTGGGGGCCCGGGCGGGGGGTGCCCTGCGCCCGCAGGCCCACGAGGCGCAGGCCCGGATGAGGGATATCAACCTCATCATGACGAGCCTGCCGTCGCTGCAGGAGCCGGAGGACTACGACGACCTCCTGGTCCGGCTGATGCAGAACCAGTTCTGCAGGCTGGAAGCCCTCAACGAGGGCGTGTTGGGGGGCGGATGGGAGGCGGCCTCCGCGATGGAGGAGGAATTCTTCGGGAAGCCGGAGATTCCTCCGTACCTCCGGGCGGCAAAGGAGAAGGCACGGGCCCGCCAGCCACGCTCCCCCCAGGTCCACCACCCACAGCATCAGCATCAACAACAACAGCAACGCAGCTCGCAGCCACAGCCGCAGCAGGGCCACCCCACCAGCCAGCGGAACAGGAGGGGGGGCCACAGGCAGTGAGCTCGCCCCTCACGGCGATGCTGGAGAGCATAGGGGTGCTCTCCACGGCGCGGGTGGGAAGGAGACGGGCACAGGAGGACCCGCTGACCGCCAGAGAGGCACAGCGGATCGCCAAGCGCGCGGTGAAGACGCTGGGGGAGGCGTTGGCACCGTCGACGTGGAGGGGGCTCGAGGGGCCCCACCGGCGACTCCTCCAGTTCCGGCACGAGTGGGAGCAGACCACGGGTGTGCTCTTGCCGTGGGACCTTTGCATCATTTACTGGGTGCAGAGGCTCATGTCCGAAGCGGACTCCCCACTCCGGCCCTCCTCCGCCCTACAGTACGTATCGAGGGCGGTCGCCGCGATGAGCCGCATGGGGGTTGTGGTGGACTCCCAGCTGCTCCAAGACTTCAAGCGAGGTCTGAAGCGCTTGGGGGCCCTCCGACCGCAGCACCAAGCGAAGCCAGCTACATCCGCCCAGGTGGCCGCAGTGGTGGGCCGGGAGGACGTCGACCGCGACACGAAGCTCGCGATTGTGCTGGGGTGGTGCGGGGCGGCGCGGGTGTCGGACGTGGTGCGCCTGAAGTGCGGGGACATCGCTTTCCAGAGCGAGTTTGTCGCCGTGAACTGGGCGGAGACGAAGAGCGACCCGTTCCGCCTGGGCGTCACGACGGGCCTGTTCCTCTCGGAGTGCTGGACGGAGGTGCTGCGGGAGGCGATCTCGGGGCGGGCGGCGGGCGCGCTGGTGGTCGACACGACCTACCGGCGCATCGTGGCGGCGCTGAAGAAGGAGGACCCGGAGCTGAGTGGTCACTCCCTCCGTCGGGGGGCTCTGGCGGAGCTCCTGCAAGAGGGGCTGTGCCTGGAGTCGCTTCGGCAGCTGTCCCGCCACAGCTCCCTGGACGCCCTGGCCAGGTACCTCCCGGCGGGGAAGCTGAAGCTGGCGAGGCAGACGGCCTCCACATCAATGGTGCTCGACCGGGGGCTATCCCGGGGGTCGCTCTTTGCCCTGCCTTCCCTGGGAAGCTCCTGAGGACGGCGTGCGTGGCGTACGAGCCCCCAGGCACGCCTTCCCCGCCGGCGACCCCTCGGCCCAGGCCGCCTCCCACGCTACCGCCTCCACCTCCGCCTCCGCCTCCACCGCCGCCACGGCCGCCCCCTCCTCCTCCTCTTCCTCGGAGGGTCGGCGACGACTCCTACTCGCCGGACGTCAACGCGACGTACGCGAGGGAAGCGCGGGTGACGGTGGAGGGGCGGCATCTTGGCCCGCCCTCGGCGCGGGGTGGCCCCACGGGGGAGCTGGCCCCCATATCGACGTCACGTCTGAACCTCGACGCCTTAGAGGCTTTGGATTCCGAGGGGATCCTGTCAGGGGTTATCGACGTGATTCGGGACCGGGGCGCTTTCCTGCGGGCCATGCGACCGGGCGTGGATCTGGGCGACAGGCCTCTTTCGCGCGGGACCTCGAGGCACATGCTGCGGCACTGGGATAACCTCTCGGAGTGGGGGGTGCTGGGGTTGGCAGACGCGCCGAAGGTGGTCCTCCCGGCGTTCACCGTGGAGAAAAAGAGCGGGCTGCTGCGTTTGGTATGCGACGGGCGAAAGCTGAACCGGCTGATGCGGGACCCGCCACCGATGCTCCTCCCGTCGATCCACGAGGTGGTCCGGAGGTTCCTGGCGGCCGAATTCGTGGTGCAGGCTGACGGGAAGAGCTGGTTCTACCAGTTCCCCCTGGGGGACGGGGTCCGCGACTTCTTCGGGGTGAATCTGGCTGGGGAGCGGGGCCCGTTTCGGCGCACCTCGCTGCGGGTGATGTGCATGGGCTGGAGCTGGGCGCCGTGCATCGCGCAGAGGGCCTCACGCGTGCTTCTCCCCCTGGAGGATGGGCTGTCTTGGGTGGACAACTGGTTTGTGGTTGGAGATAGCCGGGAGGATGCAGCCGAGAGATACGCCCGATTCCTCGGCAAGGCCGAGTCGGTGGGCGCCGAGCTCAACGAGGGTGCGGAGTTCGGCACACCGCAGTCGCGGTTCATCGCCTTGGGGTTGGAATTTGATCTGGAGTCGTCGCCTAAGCGCTTCAGGTCGGACCCCGATTGGGTGTCGAAATTCCTTGCCTCGGCGGCCGTGGCGGCGGTTCGCGAGAACAGGGCTACTTCCCGGGAGTTCTACAAGGTTTTCGGCGGTATGATTTGGTTTCTGTTCTCGACGCAGAGGCGTCTCTGCTACTTCCGCGCCTCCCTCGCCTTCCTCAGGAGATCCGCGGCCAAGCTGGTTGCGGAACCGGAGCAGTGGGACCGCCCTCTCGACATCCCCCCCTCTGTTCTCGCTGATCTTTCTCTGATTTCGGCCGATCTGGGCCAGAATGTGTGGGTTGAGGCAGGGGCTTCGGGGCCCTCGGTCACGGCGTGGTCTGACGCTTCCGACACAGAATGGGCAGCCCTTCTGGAGTTAGACCCCGAGCCGATTGTCCGGGGCTGTTTTGATGAACCCCTCGCCCACCATATATATGTCAAAGAGCTCTTCGCAGCGCTCCAGGCGACACGCCTCGCAGCCGCTACGCGGCCGGGCTGTGCGTTGGGGTTGCAGGTGGACAACACGGCAGCGGTGGCAGCTATCAACAAGGGCCACAGCAAGAATTACCTCGCGAATGACTTGTTGTGTGCCTTGTTTGACACCGCGGACGGTGCGGGCATCTCCGTTTCCGCTCAGTGGGTGCCTACGCATGCACAGAGAGCAGACGAGTTTACCCGAGGCACTGTGGCATCGCCGTGCCCTGTCCCCCTGGCGCCCCTCCCTGCGAGATACGCGGCGGTTGCAGCCATATCGCGTTAAACATTTCAAGTGTGGTGTACCCTTTCAATCCCTTGTCTTTCTTTCCGCTACGCGGTCCCTGTGGGTTGGGCTGCGTTCAACGAAAAAAGACACTTCTTTCCGGAGTTTAGCTAGCACGATTCAGTTGGGCGATTCATTTGTCTGGTTTTTGCATACACGTTAAGTGTTCTAAGAAACCAGACATAACCAGAAGACCAACATCATGTTCGTGCTAGCACTTTTCCCTTTTGTCATCACACCCGTGCGCCAAAACAGGTTAGGCCTTATATTTGGCTGCGTTCAACGAAAAATATTTTCGTGGTTCAACACTCCCACCTACTCCCTTCTCTTTACTCCACCCCTCAACCCCCGACATATCCGATGCCTGGCGTGCAGAACTCGGAGCTGGTGCTGTCCGGAGTGGGGCGCGGCGCGGGCAACCCGGAGGCCTTGTCCGCCCCCCTCCCGGCGGGCGACTTCGGGATGGCGATGGGGCAGGCGCTGGCGGCAGTGACCACCGCCAACGCCCGCGAGGTGGCCACTCGCGAGGTCGCGGGGGCCGACATCCGGGCCACGCAGGTGGAGGCGCACGCGAGGGTGCACGCGGCGGGGGTGGAGGCGGGGGCGGCTACGAGGGCCGCCAACGCGGAGGCGGCGGCGGGGATGCACATCGCATCCGCGAATGCAGCGGCGCATGCGGCGAAGGTGGAATCCGCTGCGGCACAGCGGGTGACGGGGGCGGAGTCGGACGCGAAGGTGGCGTCGGTGGAGGCGGCGGCCTCAAACGCCGTCACGGAGGCGCAGGCGCGGGCCATGGTCGCCGAGGAGTCCGCCAGGCACGCGGAGGTGAGAGCCCGCCTCGAGGCGGAGCTGGCCCTCGAGAGGGAGAAGACGCGGAACGCCGCGTTGGTGATGGAGGAGCGGGCTAAGGCCCAGCGGGAGACGGCCCTCGCGGAGCACGCGAGGGTAAGGGCTGAGGCAGGTGCGAGCCGGGCTGCAGCCCCCCAGGACGAGGTGGCTTCCCTCCGGGAGGAGGTGCGGCGGATGCGGGAGGTGGCGGACCTCCAGGCGGAGCTGGCCCGCCTGCGGGGAAACGGGACGGGCTCCGGAGCCGGCGCCGGAGCACCGAGGGCCGGAAAGCCGGAGCAGCGGGACGGGGCCGGCAGCGTAGCCGGCAGCAGCGACAGCCGCAGGGGCGCCGGGGCTCTCAACCCCCTGGACGTGGACGAGTGGTGGCACGCGGACGAGGCCACGCTGGGGCTGGTGCACCTGCACCAGCTGCGCCGCTACGACGCCCTGCTGGGGGCCCGGGCGGGGGGTGCCCTGCGCCCGCAGGCCCACGAGGCGCAGGCCCGGATGAGGGATATCAACCTCATCATGACGAGCCTGCCGTCGCTGCAGGAGCCGGAGGACTACGACGACCTCCTGGTCCGGCTGATGCAGAACCAGTTCTGCAGGCTGGAAGCCCTCAACGAGGGCGTGTTGGGGGGCGGATGGGAGGCGGCCTCCGCGATGGAGGAGGAATTCTTCGGGAAGCCGGAGATTCCTCCGTACCTCCGGGCGGCAAAGGAGAAGGCACGGGCCCGCCAGCCACGCTCCCCCCAGGTCCACCACCCACAGCATCAGCATCAACAACAACAGCAACGCAGCTCGCAGCCACAGCCGCAGCAGGGCCACCCCACCAGCCAGCGGAACAGGAGGGGGGGCCACAGGCAGTGAGCTCGCCCCTCACGGCGATGCTGGAGAGCATAGGGGTGCTCTCCACGGCGCGGGTGGGAAGGAGACGGGCACAGGAGGACCCGCTGACCGCCAGAGAGGCACAGCGGATCGCCAAGCGCGCGGTGAAGACGCTGGGGGAGGCGTTGGCACCGTCGACGTGGAGGGGGCTCGAGGGGCCCCACCGGCGACTCCTCCAGTTCCGGCACGAGTGGGAGCAGACCACGGGTGTGCTCTTGCCGTGGGACCTTTGCATCATTTACTGGGTGCAGAGGCTCATGTCCGAAGCGGACTCCCCACTCCGGCCCTCCTCCGCCCTACAGTACGTATCGAGGGCGGTCGCCGCGATGAGCCGCATGGGGGTTGTGGTGGACTCCCAGCTGCTCCAAGACTTCAAGCGAGGTCTGAAGCGCTTGGGGGCCCTCCGACCGCAGCACCAAGCGAAGCCAGCTACATCCGCCCAGGTGGCCGCAGTGGTGGGCCGGGAGGACGTCGACCGCGACACGAAGCTCGCGATTGTGCTGGGGTGGTGCGGGGCGGCGCGGGTGTCGGACGTGGTGCGCCTGAAGTGCGGGGACATCGCTTTCCAGAGCGAGTTTGTCGCCGTGAACTGGGCGGAGACGAAGAGCGACCCGTTCCGCCTGGGCGTCACGACGGGCCTGTTCCTCTCGGAGTGCTGGACGGAGGTGCTGCGGGAGGCGATCTCGGGGCGGGCGGCGGGCGCGCTGGTGGTCGACACGACCTACCGGCGCATCGTGGCGGCGCTGAAGAAGGAGGACCCGGAGCTGAGTGGTCACTCCCTCCGTCGGGGGGCTCTGGCGGAGCTCCTGCAAGAGGGGCTGTGCCTGGAGTCGCTTCGGCAGCTGTCCCGCCACAGCTCCCTGGACGCCCTGGCCAGGTACCTCCCGGCGGGGAAGCTGAAGCTGGCGAGGCAGACGGCCTCCACATCAATGGTGCTCGACCGGGGGCTATCCCGGGGGTCGCTCTTTGCCCTGCCTTCCCTGGGAAGCTCCTGAGGACGGCGTGCGTGGCGTACGAGCCCCCAGGCACGCCTTCCCCGCCGGCGACCCCTCGGCCCAGGCCGCCTCCCACGCTACCGCCTCCACCTCCGCCTCCGCCTCCACCGCCGCCACGGCCGCCCCCTCCTCCTCCTCTTCCTCGGAGGGTCGGCGACGACTCCTACTCGCCGGACGTCAACGCGACGTACGCGAGGGAAGCGCGGGTGACGGTGGAGGGGCGGCATCTTGGCCCGCCCTCGGCGCGGGGTGGCCCCACGGGGGAGCTGGCCCCCATATCGACGTCACGTCTGAACCTCGACGCCTTAGAGGCTTTGGATTCCGAGGGGATCCTGTCAGGGGTTATCGACGTGATTCGGGACCGGGGCGCTTTCCTGCGGGCCATGCGACCGGGCGTGGATCTGGGCGACAGGCCTCTTTCGCGCGGGACCTCGAGGCACATGCTGCGGCACTGGGATAACCTCTCGGAGTGGGGGGTGCTGGGGTTGGCAGACGCGCCGAAGGTGGTCCTCCCGGCGTTCACCGTGGAGAAAAAGAGCGGGCTGCTGCGTTTGGTATGCGACGGGCGAAAGCTGAACCGGCTGATGCGGGACCCGCCACCGATGCTCCTCCCGTCGATCCACGAGGTGGTCCGGAGGTTCCTGGCGGCCGAATTCGTGGTGCAGGCTGACGGGAAGAGCTGGTTCTACCAGTTCCCCCTGGGGGACGGGGTCCGCGACTTCTTCGGGGTGAATCTGGCTGGGGAGCGGGGCCCGTTTCGGCGCACCTCGCTGCGGGTGATGTGCATGGGCTGGAGCTGGGCGCCGTGCATCGCGCAGAGGGCCTCACGCGTGCTTCTCCCCCTGGAGGATGGGCTGTCTTGGGTGGACAACTGGTTTGTGGTTGGAGATAGCCGGGAGGATGCAGCCGAGAGATACGCCCGATTCCTCGGCAAGGCCGAGTCGGTGGGCGCCGAGCTCAACGAGGGTGCGGAGTTCGGCACACCGCAGTCGCGGTTCATCGCCTTGGGGTTGGAATTTGATCTGGAGTCGTCGCCTAAGCGCTTCAGGTCGGACCCCGATTGGGTGTCGAAATTCCTTGCCTCGGCGGCCGTGGCGGCGGTTCGCGAGAACAGGGCTACTTCCCGGGAGTTCTACAAGGTTTTCGGCGGTATGATTTGGTTTCTGTTCTCGACGCAGAGGCGTCTCTGCTACTTCCGCGCCTCCCTCGCCTTCCTCAGGAGATCCGCGGCCAAGCTGGTTGCGGAACCGGAGCAGTGGGACCGCCCTCTCGACATCCCCCCCTCTGTTCTCGCTGATCTTTCTCTGATTTCGGCCGATCTGGGCCAGAATGTGTGGGTTGAGGCAGGGGCTTCGGGGCCCTCGGTCACGGCGTGGTCTGACGCTTCCGACACAGAATGGGCAGCCCTTCTGGAGTTAGACCCCGAGCCGATTGTCCGGGGCTGTTTTGATGAACCCCTCGCCCACCATATATATGTCAAAGAGCTCTTCGCAGCGCTCCAGGCGACACGCCTCGCAGCCGCTACGCGGCCGGGCTGTGCGTTGGGGTTGCAGGTGGACAACACGGCAGCGGTGGCAGCTATCAACAAGGGCCACAGCAAGAATTACCTCGCGAATGACTTGTTGTGTGCCTTGTTTGACACCGCGGACGGTGCGGGCATCTCCGTTTCCGCTCAGTGGGTGCCTACGCATGCACAGAGAGCAGACGAGTTTACCCGAGGCACTGTGGCATCGCCGTGCCCTGTCCCCCTGGCGCCCCTCCCTGCGAGATACGCGGCGGTTGCAGCCATATCGCGTTAAACATTTCAAGTGTGGTGTACCCTTTCAATCCCTTGTCTTTCTTTCCGCTACGCGGTCCCTGTGGGTTGGGCTGCGTTCAACGAAAAAAGACACTTCTTTCCGGAGTTTAGCTAGCACGATTCAGTTGGGCGATTCATTTGTCTGGTTTTTGCATACACGTTAAGTGTTCTAAGAAACCAGACATAACCAGAAGACCAACATCATGTTCGTGCTAGCACTTTTCCCTTTTGTCATCACACCCGTGCGCCAAAACAGGTTAGGCCTTATATTTGGCTGCGTTCAACGAAAAATATTTTCGTGGTTCAACACTCCCACCTACTCCCTTCTCTTTACTCCACCCCTCAACCCCCGACATATCCGATGCCTGGCGTGCAGAACTCGGAGCTGGTGCTGTCCGGAGTGGGGCGCGGCGCGGGCAACCCGGAGGCCTTGTCCGCCCCCCTCCCGGCGGGCGACTTCGGGATGGCGATGGGGCAGGCGCTGGCGGCAGTGACCACCGCCAACGCCCGCGAGGTGGCCACTCGCGAGGTCGCGGGGGCCGACATCCGGGCCACGCAGGTGGAGGCGCACGCGAGGGTGCACGCGGCGGGGGTGGAGGCGGGGGCGGCTACGAGGGCCGCCAACGCGGAGGCGGCGGCGGGGATGCACATCGCATCCGCGAATGCAGCGGCGCATGCGGCGAAGGTGGAATCCGCTGCGGCACAGCGGGTGACGGGGGCGGAGTCGGACGCGAAGGTGGCGTCGGTGGAGGCGGCGGCCTCAAACGCCGTCACGGAGGCGCAGGCGCGGGCCATGGTCGCCGAGGAGTCCGCCAGGCACGCGGAGGTGAGAGCCCGCCTCGAGGCGGAGCTGGCCCTCGAGAGGGAGAAGACGCGGAACGCCGCGTTGGTGATGGAGGAGCGGGCTAAGGCCCAGCGGGAGACGGCCCTCGCGGAGCACGCGAGGGTAAGGGCTGAGGCAGGTGCGAGCCGGGCTGCAGCCCCCCAGGACGAGGTGGCTTCCCTCCGGGAGGAGGTGCGGCGGATGCGGGAGGTGGCGGACCTCCAGGCGGAGCTGGCCCGCCTGCGGGGAAACGGGACGGGCTCCGGAGCCGGCGCCGGAGCACCGAGGGCCGGAAAGCCGGAGCAGCGGGACGGGGCCGGCAGCGTAGCCGGCAGCAGCGACAGCCGCAGGGGCGCCGGGGCTCTCAACCCCCTGGACGTGGACGAGTGGTGGCACGCGGACGAGGCCACGCTGGGGCTGGTGCACCTGCACCAGCTGCGCCGCTACGACGCCCTGCTGGGGGCCCGGGCGGGGGGTGCCCTGCGCCCGCAGGCCCACGAGGCGCAGGCCCGGATGAGGGATATCAACCTCATCATGACGAGCCTGCCGTCGCTGCAGGAGCCGGAGGACTACGACGACCTCCTGGTCCGGCTGATGCAGAACCAGTTCTGCAGGCTGGAAGCCCTCAACGAGGGCGTGTTGGGGGGCGGATGGGAGGCGGCCTCCGCGATGGAGGAGGAATTCTTCGGGAAGCCGGAGATTCCTCCGTACCTCCGGGCGGCAAAGGAGAAGGCACGGGCCCGCCAGCCACGCTCCCCCCAGGTCCACCACCCACAGCATCAGCATCAACAACAACAGCAACGCAGCTCGCAGCCACAGCCGCAGCAGGGCCACCCCACCAGCCAGCGGAACAGGAGGGGGGGCCACAGGCAGTGAGCTCGCCCCTCACGGCGATGCTGGAGAGCATAGGGGTGCTCTCCACGGCGCGGGTGGGAAGGAGACGGGCACAGGAGGACCCGCTGACCGCCAGAGAGGCACAGCGGATCGCCAAGCGCGCGGTGAAGACGCTGGGGGAGGCGTTGGCACCGTCGACGTGGAGGGGGCTCGAGGGGCCCCACCGGCGACTCCTCCAGTTCCGGCACGAGTGGGAGCAGACCACGGGTGTGCTCTTGCCGTGGGACCTTTGCATCATTTACTGGGTGCAGAGGCTCATGTCCGAAGCGGACTCCCCACTCCGGCCCTCCTCCGCCCTACAGTACGTATCGAGGGCGGTCGCCGCGATGAGCCGCATGGGGGTTGTGGTGGACTCCCAGCTGCTCCAAGACTTCAAGCGAGGTCTGAAGCGCTTGGGGGCCCTCCGACCGCAGCACCAAGCGAAGCCAGCTACATCCGCCCAGGTGGCCGCAGTGGTGGGCCGGGAGGACGTCGACCGCGACACGAAGCTCGCGATTGTGCTGGGGTGGTGCGGGGCGGCGCGGGTGTCGGACGTGGTGCGCCTGAAGTGCGGGGACATCGCTTTCCAGAGCGAGTTTGTCGCCGTGAACTGGGCGGAGACGAAGAGCGACCCGTTCCGCCTGGGCGTCACGACGGGCCTGTTCCTCTCGGAGTGCTGGACGGAGGTGCTGCGGGAGGCGATCTCGGGGCGGGCGGCGGGCGCGCTGGTGGTCGACACGACCTACCGGCGCATCGTGGCGGCGCTGAAGAAGGAGGACCCGGAGCTGAGTGGTCACTCCCTCCGTCGGGGGGCTCTGGCGGAGCTCCTGCAAGAGGGGCTGTGCCTGGAGTCGCTTCGGCAGCTGTCCCGCCACAGCTCCCTGGACGCCCTGGCCAGGTACCTCCCGGCGGGGAAGCTGAAGCTGGCGAGGCAGACGGCCTCCACATCAATGGTGCTCGACCGGGGGCTATCCCGGGGGTCGCTCTTTGCCCTGCCTTCCCTGGGAAGCTCCTGAGGACGGCGTGCGTGGCGTACGAGCCCCCAGGCACGCCTTCCCCGCCGGCGACCCCTCGGCCCAGGCCGCCTCCCACGCTACCGCCTCCACCTCCGCCTCCGCCTCCACCGCCGCCACGGCCGCCCCCTCCTCCTCCTCTTCCTCGGAGGGTCGGCGACGACTCCTACTCGCCGGACGTCAACGCGACGTACGCGAGGGAAGCGCGGGTGACGGTGGAGGGGCGGCATCTTGGCCCGCCCTCGGCGCGGGGTGGCCCCACGGGGGAGCTGGCCCCCATATCGACGTCACGTCTGAACCTCGACGCCTTAGAGGCTTTGGATTCCGAGGGGATCCTGTCAGGGGTTATCGACGTGATTCGGGACCGGGGCGCTTTCCTGCGGGCCATGCGACCGGGCGTGGATCTGGGCGACAGGCCTCTTTCGCGCGGGACCTCGAGGCACATGCTGCGGCACTGGGATAACCTCTCGGAGTGGGGGGTGCTGGGGTTGGCAGACGCGCCGAAGGTGGTCCTCCCGGCGTTCACCGTGGAGAAAAAGAGCGGGCTGCTGCGTTTGGTATGCGACGGGCGAAAGCTGAACCGGCTGATGCGGGACCCGCCACCGATGCTCCTCCCGTCGATCCACGAGGTGGTCCGGAGGTTCCTGGCGGCCGAATTCGTGGTGCAGGCTGACGGGAAGAGCTGGTTCTACCAGTTCCCCCTGGGGGACGGGGTCCGCGACTTCTTCGGGGTGAATCTGGCTGGGGAGCGGGGCCCGTTTCGGCGCACCTCGCTGCGGGTGATGTGCATGGGCTGGAGCTGGGCGCCGTGCATCGCGCAGAGGGCCTCACGCGTGCTTCTCCCCCTGGAGGATGGGCTGTCTTGGGTGGACAACTGGTTTGTGGTTGGAGATAGCCGGGAGGATGCAGCCGAGAGATACGCCCGATTCCTCGGCAAGGCCGAGTCGGTGGGCGCCGAGCTCAACGAGGGTGCGGAGTTCGGCACACCGCAGTCGCGGTTCATCGCCTTGGGGTTGGAATTTGATCTGGAGTCGTCGCCTAAGCGCTTCAGGTCGGACCCCGATTGGGTGTCGAAATTCCTTGCCTCGGCGGCCGTGGCGGCGGTTCGCGAGAACAGGGCTACTTCCCGGGAGTTCTACAAGGTTTTCGGCGGTATGATTTGGTTTCTGTTCTCGACGCAGAGGCGTCTCTGCTACTTCCGCGCCTCCCTCGCCTTCCTCAGGAGATCCGCGGCCAAGCTGGTTGCGGAACCGGAGCAGTGGGACCGCCCTCTCGACATCCCCCCCTCTGTTCTCGCTGATCTTTCTCTGATTTCGGCCGATCTGGGCCAGAATGTGTGGGTTGAGGCAGGGGCTTCGGGGCCCTCGGTCACGGCGTGGTCTGACGCTTCCGACACAGAATGGGCAGCCCTTCTGGAGTTAGACCCCGAGCCGATTGTCCGGGGCTGTTTTGATGAACCCCTCGCCCACCATATATATGTCAAAGAGCTCTTCGCAGCGCTCCAGGCGACACGCCTCGCAGCCGCTACGCGGCCGGGCTGTGCGTTGGGGTTGCAGGTGGACAACACGGCAGCGGTGGCAGCTATCAACAAGGGCCACAGCAAGAATTACCTCGCGAATGACTTGTTGTGTGCCTTGTTTGACACCGCGGACGGTGCGGGCATCTCCGTTTCCGCTCAGTGGGTGCCTACGCATGCACAGAGAGCAGACGAGTTTACCCGAGGCACTGTGGCATCGCCGTGCCCTGTCCCCCTGGCGCCCCTCCCTGCGAGATACGCGGCGGTTGCAGCCATATCGCGTTAAACATTTCAAGTGTGGTGTACCCTTTCAATCCCTTGTCTTTCTTTCCGCTACGCGGTCCCTGTGGGTTGGGCTGCGTTCAACGAAAAAAGACACTTCTTTCCGGAGTTTAGCTAGCACGATTCAGTTGGGCGATTCATTTGTCTGGTTTTTGCATACACGTTAAGTGTTCTAAGAAACCAGACATAACCAGAAGACCAACATCATGTTCGTGCTAGCACTTTTCCCTTTTGTCATCACACCCGTGCGCCAAAACAGGTTAGGCCTTATATTTGGCTGCGTTCAACGAAAAAAGACACTTCTTTCCGGAGTTTAGCTAGCACGATTCAGTTGGGCGATTCATTTGTCTGGTTTTGTTTTTTCTTTTCTTTTCTTCTTCTGGCGAAAACTACCCCCTTGCAGCCCGCCAGCTCTGCCTAGCCCCCGACGCCCTTTCGCCACCACGCGGTTTGCTGCCGCTTCTTGCCCCAGCCCCACACTTCCCTCCCCTGGTGGGCTGCATCCATTCGCAGAAACAAGTCATCGCGTTTGCCCCTCTCTCTTTCTCTCTCTCTTGACAGCGTCTCGTGGAGCAAAACAATTTTCTTCCCGTTGCCCTGTGCCGCCCGGTGGCTGTGTTGGCAGCCACCGCCACACAGCTGCGGTGGGCCCCGGCGAAGGGTCACACAGGAGGGAACTCCTCAGAGCTGGCAGGATTATGGCCCAAAAAAATAAGTAAAGTTTGGCCGTTATCATGGCTATGGGATATGGCTTCAGCATGCGACGAAAATAGCCACGTGTGCTGGTTGCGGTCAGAGGG
Organism: Rhynchopus euleeides; assembly: GCA_963210315.1. Taxonomy (NCBI): domain Eukaryota; phylum Euglenozoa; class Diplonemea; order Diplonemida; family Diplonemidae; genus Rhynchopus; species Rhynchopus euleeides. The sequence goes on from OY723266.1 coordinate 1,234,488, forward strand.
TATCACTGACACCTCTGAATGTAAACCATTACACTCTGCATGTGTCGAAGCAAAACAAACCAATGTGCCCGTGTATTTTGTGTTATATCCATACATCATCTTGCAGGTGCAGTTTAGACGAACAAATCAGAAAAAATGGGTTGTGGTGCCTGTGCGGACTGGCTCTGGCGCCCTGCCGTGCAGAAAACACCGAAACAAACAGGAAACGATTGCCCGCCTCCCCCTCCCCCGGCGAGTTTCTGTTTGCAGCCCTCCGTGGCAAATACGCGCGGTGAACCCGCTTCCATTCCACGTGGGAAAAAATCCACCAGCAGCACCCACCCCAGCCCATGCGATGGAGAGATATTGATGGCAGCCGCCCCACCCCCACCCCCACCCCTCCACCACCCCCCCCCCCCCAACCCCTCGCGAGCCCGACAATCTGCACCCACCCCACACCCCCCTGTGTGTGTGTGTGTGCTGACCTCAGCCACCCCCCTCCCTTCCACTTCTATTAACCCCGGCTTTCCCCTTCCATAGTCTTAGATCCGCCTCCCCTGAATAGTCATATATCTGCTCTTGAAAGGGAAGGAAGAGGGGCTGAGTCTGCACCCACACAAGGCGCTAGCCCCCTCTCGCCAGGGGACGCTGCAACACGGGCGAGCCCAAATTGTTCAAGAATGAAAATGAAGGAATAAATCACAAGGGGTAACCGCCGCAAGGCTCTCCCTGCAGCCCACGGAGCCTCAAAAGGCAACGGAACCACAGAGGGATGGGGTTGAGAGAGAGAGAGAGAACTTGTTTCGTAGGTGGTTGTTGCGTGAGGATGTGCGCAGTGTATGTGTGATTGTTGTGACGCACAAAACAAGTTCTCTTCGCAACGCGCCGCTATTGCGCCCAAGAGACGGGAGAGAGAGAGAGAGAGAAGGTGGGCCTACCGTTCGCCACTCTCTGACACTTGCGCTGGGCTGGGGCTTCAGGAAGAGGATGTGTGTTGGTAGGGGCTGGCCAGCAACCCTTGCTGTGGAGTGCGAAATGCCCCTCCCCCCCCATCTCCCCGTCTCCCCCCTCCCTTAACTTGATTTTTCTTCCCCTATCGACAATCGAACCCCCCTCCTCCCTCAAAGCGTTCTGCTATCATTGCTCTCAGCCCGGGCCCCTCCGATGGGTGTAGTATTATGACATGCCCTCGCTTGTCCCGGGTGCAGCTCCCGCCTGTTGATCTTGATGGGCAGGGTGTTATCCACATTCTCCGACTTCGTGGAGCTGCGGTATCTCGTCGACACCTGATGTTCAGCTCCTTGAAGTGGTGCTCCACTTCGGTCTCCTGCCGGCGCAGACCGAGTTGCAGAGAGGCACGCCAGGGTGCCAGCGTGGCTTGATGGTTTATTCCAGCAGTGGGAGTCGCGCGTTGGCTAAGGAAGGGGGCCTTCGGGAACACGGCTGCGGCGTGTATCCCACCTTCCCTTGTCCGATCCCGATGCCCCCCAAGGCTTGTCAAATCCGATGGCGCAAGGCACGGTGTTCAACAGCCTCGGATATGTCGTTCCGATGTCGGTGCTGCAGGCTCTGCCTGGACCCCCGCTCGTTGCGCTATCCCGTAGGTTGCTCCCCTCATCCCCTTTCCCTGTGCCCCGGCTGCACGCTTTTGTGCTGCTCCCACACCGTTCCCCGCCTGGGCTCTACTCCTACTAAAGGCAGCACAGTGCACATCCTCCCAAACACCGCGCACGCTCTCTACACTGCAGATTGTGCCATCCACCCTTGACATCCTGCAATGCGGGTGTGTTGTAGCAACGGTGTGTTGTGCCCTGGCTCTGCCGGCACAGGCTGGGAAGCGTAAGGAGGAAATCAGCGCGGCTTCAGGCGGGGCAGGCCCCGTGCCGGTGCCCACGCCCGCACCCAGTGTGCAGCACACGCTGGTGTTCACGGAGTACGTTGAGGGGTCGGGCCGCAACAAGGCAATTGAGATATCGAACACCGGGACGCAGCCCGTGAACTTCTGGCAGACTGGCTACCGCGTGTACACCACAGGGCGTGCCAGAGGGATCGCCCTCCGGGGCACGCTGCATCCGGGTGCTGCCCTCGTGCTGGTGCATCCACGCTCTAACAGGGCGATGATGAGCCTTGCGCGCGCACGGGCGGGGCTGTTCCAGGAGTCGAGGCTTCTGAAGTTCAATGGGTACGACACGGTGGCGCTAGTCGACGAGGCGTCTGGCACGGTCGTGGACCGCATCGGTGCCCCGCAGATGTGGAAGCCGTGGCTGCGGGACCTGACCATCCTGCATGACGCACAGCAGGCATCGCCGCAGCCCGAGGGGTTTATATCCATCCCTGCTGGGTGGGTGACTTTTCCGAAGGACACTTTCGACGGCCTAGGCTGCACATGGCGGCCCCCCCCCCTCGTATTGCAAGGGGGCATGGACGTGATGTGCGATGTGCAGTCCCACCCTGCTCCAGGGCTGGGGTTGGGTTGGGCGCTGCCCCCCAGTGTAGGTATAATACAGGTCCCCAAAATCTGCATCCTGTTTAATACAGTTTAATACAGGTTTAATACAGTTTAAGACAGTTTAATACAGGTTTTGTACACTATAGTACCCTTGTGTGCAGGTCATGGGGGCAGAGGGGGTGTCGCTTCTTTGGAGAGGGGGCCCGGCCTGGAAGTAGGGGTTCTCTACAACACGGCTGAAGATGAACCGACACCAGGCGATGTCGATCATTGCCCTCTCGCTGGCTGAGGGCAGGGGAACACCGAGCGCCATCCGCTTCGCCGGTCCTGGGCCGTCAGTCCCCGGGGCCTTCCTCTTCGGGGTGGTGGTGGGGGCGTCCGTGGCCTTCTGCTTCACGGCCTCGGGGGCCTTCTCGCAGCCCCGCAGGTGGCTCTTGAGCCGCGATGCGGACTTCCCCGAGGCGCGCAAGCCACAGTGCTTGCACTTCGTCGCCTCGGTGAACTCACCGTGGCTCCAGCAGGCAGGACGTCCCCCCGACATTTTTCCCAGGTGCAAATTTCTCGGGCGCGCTTCGCGCGCCCGAGACTACGCGGAGATGGCCACTCGCATACGCTCAAGGACTTGCGAGACAGGCACACGCTACAGGGGGGGTCTGGGGGGCGGAGCCCCCCAGCCGCCGGAGGCCACGGTAGTGAGCATCTGTTCCTTGCACGTGTCAACGACTTGCTGCACGAACTTGACAGACAGCTCTTAGACTCAAGGCGGCTCTGCACCGGGGCTGAACATGCTCCCCAGCCAGGAGACCCCATTCCTACTGGTCCCCAGGGAAATCTCCCCCCGCCCCCGCTAAAAGTGACCCCCCAGGGGGCCCAAACTGCGGGGGGGGGTCTTTGACCCCCCCCCCCCGACCCCCCTTAGATTAGGCCCTGTGATGGATAATCCTCCTGTGTGGGGGTCTGTGTGGTGCCGTACCTGCAGTGACAAACGTACCTTGTACTAAACTCAAAAAGCGCCGAGTTTAATACAGTTTAATACAGTTTAATACAGTTTAATACAGTTTAATACAAACGTGTTTAATACAGTTTAATACAGGGCCTGCCTACACTGCTGCCCCCCCCCTTCACCCTCGCAAGCGCCGCGAGTGTGTGACTCTCTCTCCTCTCTTCCGCCCGCTGCCACCTGTTGCCTTTGTGGCATGCCATGGGTGAAAAAGCAATCAAATCCCCATCCCCTCCGGAAAATCACAGCTCCCCCCTAACACGGCGCGGCACCCGGGTTTAATGTGTACCCCCTCTCACTGCCCCCGCTCTGCATCCCCATTTGCCCTTGTGTTTGCCTTTCCCAAGCTTGTTGTGTGTCTGGCGGCCCCTGTTCCTTGGTGGGGATTTCTGCTGTCGGTGCTGAAAATGAATGAAATCGGACGACTGAAACTTGATAAGGATGTCACCTTCATGCCACTTCACAGGGGCTTACACAGCCTTTGACACTGGTGTGTGCGCTCAACGAAAAGTAGCCCGGATCTGCCTTCCTTTTTTGCAGTTGCTGGGGAAGGTGTTTCTCTTATTATAGCGAATTTCGCACTTGCGAAATGAGTATGGATTTTTGAGCATCTCGCTTTTGAGCTCTCATGCCCTCATCCTCTTATTTACTTGCGCGGGCTTCCAAAGTGGGGTGGTGTGCGCTGCGGGCTGGAGAGGCAGATGCTTGGCCTGCTCCGACCAAAGCGCCATACAGACACTTTGCACGCCCTTCTTTTTCACATTCCCTTGGGTTCGCTTGACTGTGCGTGGGTGATACAGTGGAGGGTGTCACCAGAATTCATTCGGTGCGACCACACTACCACCACAGAAACCTTTACATTTGTCTGTGTGTTTTGTTTGTGTCTGCTCTGCAGGCCCTGGGGCATTCGTGTCCCTGGTGCACGTGATGCAATCACAGCCACCACCACAGCCCCGGGCAGTGTGCTGCGGCACAGGCGAGGCACTGCCCCCTCCCTTCAGATTGTGTGATGTGCAAATTATGTGTCAAGCAGTGGCGCAGAGACGCCAAGTTGCTCTTCTTTATCCCGTGTGGCCATATCACTGTGCTGTCCTGCCAGCCTGCTTCTGCCTGCTGTGTGCCCCGGGTGGTGCGCAGGCCGGGCTTTCTTGTTTGTTTGCTGCATGAAAACCAGACTGCTGAACCCCTCCCCCCCTCCACCTCCTTCTCCAGTCTTTCCTCCAGCGTGTCCTCGCCATCGACCTTCGCGCGTGCAGTGAACCCATGGGCCTGTGCTGAAGGTGTATTTCATGAGGCGGCTCTCGGCTTCTCAGCCACCACAGCCCCCTCGGCCACCTCACAAGGATAACTTCGTGGCCTTGATGCTACCGCACGCACCACACCACCCCACACCACACCCCGGCAGCACAGGGGGATCTGTGCACCGGGGGGATACACAGCAACCCTCTGATGGCCGCTGCTGCGTGGAACGGGGGCACAATGGTCGAGACGCTGGCGACCGAACGCCCGCAGGGCCCACCTGTGCCGCCTCCGGAGCCTGTCACCACCCAGGACGAGCTGGAGCACTCCTTCCACGAGATGAGCGTCGGCGGCGCCTACACCAATCCGGAAAGGCCTTTCGTCGTGTGGCTCCTTGAATACGTCCTCCACGCCTGCAAGGTGTGCCTCTGGCTTGGCGGGTGGGCCGTGCAGCTGATTGTCGCTGCAGGCCCGATCCGCTTGATCCGCTGGGTGTGGCTGGCAGGCCGGATCATCGGGTTCACATCCATGATGCTCTGCCACGTGTTCCTGCCCATGGTGTGGTGGTACTGCACGTCGGGGACCATCCTGCGCCACGTGCCCTACCACAACATCGAGGAGAGCAAGGGCCGTTCCGTGCTCGACATCTACCTGCCAAACCCTGCCTATGCGCACATCGTCGACATGTCCCGCGCAAAAAAGAAGCGCCCTGTTGTCATCTTCTTCGTCGGAGGCGCATGGATTGTCGGGTATAAGGCGTGGGGGGCCCTGCTGTCGAGGATGCTTGCCGCGGCGGGGTGCATCTGCTTCACCCCTGACTACCGCAACTTCCCCCAGGCGACGATGTCTGAGATGCTGATGGACTACGAGAAGGCGATTGCCTGGGTGGTGGACCACGTGGATCTCTACGGAGGGGACGTCAACAACATCACGGTGATCGGGCAGTCCGCCGGGGCGCAGCTGACCCTCACGACGATGCTGCGGAACTATGTGGCGACGCTGCACTACGCGCACCGCAACAGGAACCAGCCCCTGCCGCAGCACCTCTCCCATGTGACGAAGATCCTGTGCGCCAAGGCGTTTGTCGGGATCTCTGGCCCGTACGACCTTGTGGGGATGATTGACTACTTTGAGACGCGTGGGCTGTACCGCGATGTGACGCATGTCATCTTCGAACACCTGAAGATGCTCTTGCCCACCCCCGAGGAGCTGGCGCTTGGGCAGGAGCGTGGTGGCGATCCCATCAGCGGCGTGCACGGGTACTCCCCCGTGGCGCTGGTGGAGGAGGCGAAGGAGCTGCTCGGGGATGCGTCGCATGCGAGCCTCGTGGAGGCATGCGGTGTGACCTTCCCCGCCGTGTTCCTGTTCCACGGTACCACGGATAAGAGCGTGCCCTTTGCGTCGTCTGTCATGTTGTCGGAGAAGCTGCAGGAGGCAGGGTTCTGCTCTTCCTACAAGCTGATGCCTGGGTGGTCGCACACAGCGCCCATCATCGAGGGGCCCTTCGTCGACTCCAAGTATCCCGCCTGCAACGTGCTGCGCGATGTCCTCCGGATCGTGTCGGCGCCGTGTGCCCACTCAACAGGGTCTGGGCAGATCAACGAGCAGGGGTTCCACGGCAATGTCATGCCCTCTGAGAGGGACAGCACGTTCCGCACGATGAGGATAGTATGCTCGAGCAGGGCTGGGGTGTTGTTCACACCATTGCCGATGGTTTTGCCCAAACAAGATTGTCATTGACTGTTATTAGTTGTCAATCATGATTGTCACAGTGAAAGGGGTGGGTGCGTGCCGCGCATGCAGTGTGTTTTGAAAGAGGGCAACACTAAACCCACTTTTTCACAGCAACGCCCTTTACAAGGGCCACGGCACACTGCCGCTCGTGTGTGAAAACAAAACCCGGGCTCTTTCATTTCACATCACCCCGGCGCCACAACCACCACCCACCCCACCACCACAACAGCAAAAGGCATTCGCCGAGGCACCGGGTGCGCCTGAATACGTCCTGCAGATCGCGAGGTTCTACAACCCATTCTAGGCCAGCACATCTCAGCGCCTTTACGTCTCCTCTGCTGCCCCGCCCATCGGGGCACTTCCAACACAGCCGCCCCTTCCCTTGGCCCTCTGCGGTGCGCCACACATGGCATGGCCCGCCCGTCATCCGCCACCGCCACCCCACAGCCCCTGCCTGCCTGCAGGGTGCTGCAGGGGCTGGGCCAGCACACCTCGCAGTGGCATGCCGCTCTGATGCCGGGAGGGGGTGGCGGAAGGTCGGGTGGGGTGAGGTCGGAGCACCAAACGCCCCCTTACCAGAAGAGGCTGCGGCAAAGGGAGGCCTGAACTGATGTCAGAGCCCTTTCGCTTCAGTCTTAGGTAGGGAGGTGGTGGAGTGGGGCAGGGGGGGGGGGGTTCTAAAAAGCCATCCCCTAGCCGTGTTAGGGAGGGTGGTGCACCACGCTGAGATCGCATCTGTGGGCAGGGCGGTGAAGAAACTGCTCGGTGTGTTTCGCGCATTTTTTTTCAGCAGGAGGGTTTGCCAGCGGTTGTTCAAAGCTTGGGTGCCTGAGGTGGTGTTCAGTTCGGACATGTGGAAGGATTGTCCCCTCAAGGAATGGTGAGAGGTGGGGTTTGGTGTGGGGGGATGGGAAGGTTCAGCCGTGAGCGGTGTAAGTGTTTTGTGGCTGCGGAGAAGAGGAAGAGGAAGAAGAAGAAAGAGAAAACCTCAACGAAAAAAACAAACGGAAAAGAAAAGAAAAGAGAAAAGAGAAAACCAAAAAAGAGGGGGTCCCGCAAGAATATACCGGCAGGCGCCCCCCCCCCCCCTTCCCCCCCCCCTGATAAATATTTTACAGCGTTGCTCCCCACACCCCCCCCCCCCTCCCTCCCCCAGTATTCCAAACAATTCGCGTCCGGTTCGCAACAGCATATGCCGCCTTTCGTTGTTTACCCCACATCCCCACATCTATTTTACTGGGGGCAGTTGTACCGGTGTGACCTTCATGCACCGAGGTGGGGGGCGGAAGTTGATTTCACGGCTGCATAGTCTAGTCGCGGTTTCTTCGGGTGTGTCTGCTTTGCTCTGGAGGCTCGAGGGAACCGCTTGATGCGGTTTGGAATTCTTTCTGAAAACCCCTCAGCAGGACGCTCAGATCGCTCCAGAGCTGACATGCCGGGATGTGGCATCATAATCCGGTAAACTGGCCCTGATCATTTGGTTAGCATGCCGGGTTTTGCAACAACAGATGTGCCCAACCAACCCACCCCCTTTCTAATGGAACCGTGAAGTTGATCTACAGTTTTAAAAATCTGAAGAGGGAAAAAAAAAACGGTGGCCACAAACCTCCCGGCTATCAGCAGTATACAGTAGACCAACAGAACACAGGCAAAAACAACAGCAGCAAACCAACTAGCACGGCGTGGGCAGCATTGGGTGGGCGCATGGGATCATCCAATTGTGTGCCCCCCCCCCCCCCACTGCCGCCACTTCATCCTGTGCGCACTGTGCCAATGTGCCTTCCCCCCCGCCTCTTGATTGATTAGATGAACAGCCCGGAACGCCTCGTCTCCCCCCCCCCCCTCCTCCTTCATAGGGATAGTGGCGGTCACCCAGCCCTTTTTATGTGTATTTTTATGTCGAGTGGCATCTATATGTCTCTGTGGTGGCCTCCTCCCCCCCTCACTGCCCCTCTTCCCCGCCCCACGCCCCCCCTCCCTTCATTTGTTGTCATGCAAAGAGGGGGGGAAGGGATGGCGGTGCATTGCAGAGAGAGTGAGAGCATCCGAGTGCCCCTGCCCATCTGCTGCTCTGGACTCGATGCATTTTCTGCTGCGCATGCAATGCATGATCTTTCCTCGACGTCTCTCTCTCTCTCTCTCTCTCTGTCAATCTCACGCCCTTGCCTGCTTGTCGGGCAGGCTGGTTAAGTCGGTGAGGCAACCAAGCAGTGTTCAAGCCTGTGCTTTGTAGCAGGCCCTCTTTGCCCTGGCAACTTTATATTCGCACCCAAAAAAGATGAGACTCGCCGTGTTCATACAAAGAACGCAATTCAAAAGTCTTTGTTTCTCTCTCGACATGCCATCCATATCCAACTCTGATGGCCCGCCGCACGCCTGTCCGCCTTGTGTGGCTGCTGGCCTGGTGTGCTGTGTGTGCCCCTGCCACCCCAAGTGTCAGGCGTCAACCTCCAGCAAAGGATCATCGGGTCGAGGGTGCCTCGAGGCCGATGCCCAATCTCCTCCCCCCCGCCCCCGAACAACAATGCCCTAGCCCTCAAGCAGTTTAGGGGCCTTTTTTGCGTTGCGAAGATGCGCTGGTACACCCCCTCCTCCCCGCTCACACGCCCCTCAAACTCATCAAACGTTTGGTTGAAAAGGATACGCGTTACCTCGTTCTCGCCTCCGGCAACGAGTCTCGTTGCCGGGGGGGCAAGGGCGAGGTAACGCGAAGTAACGGAGGAAAACGTTTCAGCTGGAGATGTAGGATTGATACCCCTCGTGCCGCTTCACACGGCATTGATTCGCGCATGTGTGCAAAAAGCAAATGTATCTGCCCTTCCCAGTCCCCCAACCACCCCCCAACTCACACACACACACCCCAGTCGGTTTGATGCACGCCGTAAAACTCAGACTTTTCAGTGTGGCAAAGTTATGGTTTGTGATGAATAAAACGCTTCTGGAAAACAAAACATCCCTGGACGTGCTGCGGAGCACCCCTCGCCCATCCCCCCACCCCCTCCCTCAAGCGCTTGGAACGCCGTGCCGCTGGCACGATTCCCCTCTGAAACTCCATCCAACGCAGAAAGCGTCAGCCAAAGCAAAACGGACCCTCTCTCTGCCCACCTCCACACCTCCATTGAGCGTGGGGGGGGGGGGGGGGGGCAACCCATCACACAGCACAAGACAACGCAGGGGCAAGAGGTGCTGTTGGCATGATCTCTGTCTGAGCGATGGCCCCCTCGGGATTTGAGGAGTTGTCCATCAGAGAGAGTGCAGGTTGGGGTTGGAAGCCCTGGTTGGGGATGTGCCGGAGGCGGGAGAGGGGGTGGTGGAGGGGGGGGTGTGTGTGTGCTCGCTCGAATCAGTTTTTCCCACTCAATGATGAAGAAGTACCCCCCCCCCCATCTCCCGCCCCGTTTGGTTCCGCACCCAGACATTTTTTGAGTTTACTCGGAAGCATCCAGGGTTGTGTTGTGTGTGTGTGTCTTTTGATGCCCCCCCGCCTCGTGGTGTGTTCCCCGGTGTCTGATACACCCCCGTTCGTAACGAATATTGAACCCCCCTTCCCAAGTACCGCATCTCCAACGCAAGCAATACGTTTCCTTGTTCTTCTTCGGTTCGATTGAAATAACCACAACAAAAAGGGGGGGGGGGCAGCGGGTTAACCGGCGGCACGGTTCACCCCGGCCCTGCCCGAAATCCTTGGCTCGTGAGGAGGGATATATGCAAGCCGAGTTGCGAGCTTGCCATTTTTTTCTGTGAAAAATGCTGCAAAAGATTTCTCTGACGACGAGACTCTGCCGCTTGCGCCTCCCCCACACACCCACCCCCTCTCTCGCAATGTTCGCAGCTGTTTGCCCCTCCCCCCACCGTGAGTTGCACGGATGCACCAGAATCGCGCTTTTTTCGACGACATTGCATTTTAGCCCAACCCCTGAGCAAGCGCACCACACGCACACCCGAGTGGAACGTCGGTTGTGACGTCGAGTGAGATGGCAAGTGCGCCGTGGTCCGTGCGAGGATTGATGATGAAAAAGAGCAGAGTCTGCCACAGGCAGATACCCACACCCGCACTCGGCGGTATTGAGGAGTGCCCTCAGCTGTTCTGTGTGAGAGGTGCGCACCACACGCCTCATCCTTTCTAGGTTGCTAGGAATCCTGCGAATGCACCCCGACACCCTTGCACAGGGATCCACTTCCAAGCCGTGCAGAGCTGTTCGGGGGTCGTACTCGCAGAGGGAGAGGGGTGCGTGTGCCTCATTATATTTCGGAAATAGACCACAAAGACCCACGTCACTTTCGTTTGCGTTTCGGCTTTCAAACCGAAACGGAAAGGCACGGCGGCGCAAAAAGCGATTCTGGTGTACTTGGGAAGGAGGTAGGTGCATTGGCTGTTGGTTGGGAACTGTACGATGGGATGAGCACATTGGCTGAGGCCACTAACAAATACGACACGGTCAACATCTTTCAGAAGACGTTTTGATATTTCCTGCAGGGGGAGGGGCATGGCTATGCGGCACGGGGAAGTGCGTTTTGGGACAGGCCGTCTCTGCCCTTTGGGCCAGGAGATAAAGGGACACTACCAACACCCTTCAAACTTGTTTACTGCGTAGTAAAGCTGCCAAAGCGTACCGAAGCTTGCCGATTAGCGATACCCCACCCCTTCTCCACACGCACACGTAGGAGCAAGCTGAGCTCCGTGACGGGAGGAGGGGGGTAATCAACCCCATCCGCCCCGATCTGAGATGTCAGACACAGCTTTATTGCCTATCGTAGCAAAGCTGAATGCCCCACGCGTATCTCTGTACCCCCACCTCCCTTCCCCCCCCCCCCTCTCCAGTGCCATACTGCACCCTGCACCCTGTCCTGTCTTCTTTTCGCCCTTATGACTTCTGTGGGCCATATCGTTCGAAAATTTGCGTTCCGTTCGGGTTGACCCTCTGTTTCACCCTGCGACGAAACCCGGGAGGAAATGTGTGTTCTGTGCGGGTCACCCCCCGCCCCGCCCCGGGGTTATGCCAATTCTGAGCGTTCTCCTATCCAGGATGTGTTTCCATGGCTCGGGTATTATCTTCATTCAAATCCCGAAGCTCTGAAGCGGCAATTATTCTATAGAGCCCCCTTTGCAGATTTGCAGATGATGTATGGGATTCAGAAGTGGGAGGCCCCATGGAAAGGTTCTTTTTTTTCTTTTCAGCGGAGCCGTTTTGGGGAGGAGGGTGGGAGGGGAGGGGGGGATTTGCACTGGCCGTGGAAGACAACAAAAAAACGCGTCCTCAGCAAATTCCCTGGGAAACAAACAAGATGCACGGCGATGCCAATACAAGGAGAGCCGAATTCCTCCCCCAATCTTTCCAGGATGGATGAGGATTCCGTGGGCAGCCACGACAATGCCACCCTACCTGTCCAAGCCCCCCTAACAAGCAGGTGGGTGTGCGTATGCCATGAAAGGTTTGTGCTGCTGCCGTCTTTCGTTTCTGTGCAAACACCCACCCTGCACAGCCCAGGAAGATGTATGCCCTCCTCGTGATACCCTAACCTTCTTTCTTACGCACACTGCATCTCCCACCTCGCACCCAGCAAGCCACACTCTTCTCTGGTGGTGCACACGGGCCGCAGCACGTTGCCGAGCCTCTCACCGATCTCGGAAACTGCCTGGCCAGCTGTGTGAAATTCCATCTTTTTGGTTTTGTGATTTTCCCCCCTCTGCAGACACGTGTGTTGAAGCTCCGGCGAAAACCATCGAGCATGCGCATGATGTCACCCTCAGCCTGTGCTGAGGTGAAGTCTGTGGCTCTTCTTGCAGCAGGCCCTGCCTGCTGCAGGGGTGTGGCTACCTTGTGTGTGTTCGATTCCCCCTCCTTCATTTTTATGCAAGAGGACCTCAGAGGTGGCAAAAAAGGAAAACGGATAAAAATAGAAAAGCCGGGCAAACAACTGAATAGGTAAAGCGGGCAAAGGCCAGTGTGTTGCCCCACTGTAACACATTCGCACACCTCCTCCGCACAGCCGAAATTACTATTCTAAACATCCAGCCCCCCTCACTGGTCTTAGCGAGACAACTCTCCTGTTTCTCCAACCCCCTGGAGTTGCGCTGGATATGCGCCCTTAGAGCCTCCTGCAGGAGGAGCGCCCCACGCAGGCAGGGGAAGGGAAGGGATGGTCGGGGAGGGGTTGGTGGCGGGACGTCTCCCGACAGGAGCAGTGTGCCCCCGGTGATTTTTTTCGTTTTGACCGAATCCGTCAAAGTGAAAAGAAAAATCAGGGAGGGCCAGCTGCGAGCCTTCGCGAAGCAGCGCAGCATGGTGTACTCTTTTTGTTGCAGCCCCTCTTCTCTCCCTCCCTGTTCTTTGCTAGAAACAAACGCCGAATGTTGCCGGAGTGTTTGCCGCGTGTTAGCGAAGAGGCATTCTCCACCCCCCCCCCCCTTCACCCGCCTCTCGAGTTCAAGGAGAAGAAGAAGAAAGGCTGGGGAGATCGAGCAACCCCATGGCAGTGAGCAGTGCCGTTGCGGCGTTTTCTGCGATACCAAATCTGTTGCCGCAAACGCAGCTGTGGGGAAGTGGTTGCTCTGCATGTGGCTTTGCGCCCCCCTCCCCTCCCCCCTCCTCATCCCCATCCCCGAGGGGAATGCGTGGCTGCACTCGATTGCCTTCATCATCCTGTGCCTTTATTATGTTTGGGAGTACGCCAGAGTGCACCAGCCCTGCAATGCCGATGCACCGGTCTGCATGCTAATGAAAAAACCATTTTTGGGGGTCCTCGCTACGAGTCACTGTGAGTCACGAGTCGTCAGTGTTCAGCCAAACATGGCTGACTTCTCACTTTTTCTCACTCAGTCACACTTGGTAGCGAGGGCCCCCTTTGATTTGTGATGCGCTGACGCTTCCACACACAAAACCCCAACTCCTCCTGTGATGGGAGAGGCTCGTGGTGTGCGGAGCACGTTTGGTATCGTGACATCTTCTGCTCACAAGTGTGCGTCACAAGGGAACGTCCTCCCCCTCCCACACCACCACACCACCACAGGGCCAGGCAGGGAGGTACCATGGCGTGCCTCTTCACCCCGCCTAGCGGCAGCCTGCCTGCTGCCGGCAGCGACGACACCCACACCCCCCCGGCTGACCTGCCCGTGCAGCCCGGCGCCGCTGCTGCTGCCCCTGACACGGTGGTGCAGGATGCAGGCCAGGAGGCAGCTGCAGAGGACATGGCCCTGCTGCACAACGAGCTGGCCATTGTGGAGCGAGAGAAGGCTGCGTTGGAGAAGCGCGTGTCCCTGCTGGAGGGGAAGGCGCAGGAGACGGACGAATTGCTACACAAGGCCGTGGTCATGCTCGAGAAGTACGAGGAATACTCCGCCCACCAGGAGCTGGAGCAGTATAAGACACGCGTCTCCCGCACCCTCCTGGAGAAGGACCGTGCCATCGCAGAGCTCGAGAAGCGCAGCGCCGCCGCCGTTATCTCACCGGTGGTCGAGGCTGCTGCGGAGGTAATAAAGAGCGTGGCGGTGGATCTGAAGAGCCTGCTGGAGAACGGCCACTCCAGGGACAAACCCCACCCCCCCACACGCCTCTTCGGAGAAACATTGTCTTGGGACTGACTTTGCAAGAATGTGCTCGGAGACTTTTGCTTTTCCATTCACCCTCGACTCTCCCCCCCCTCCCCGCCCCCCACACACCTCTTCCGGTCCGTGGGGTTCATGCGACACTCAGGGACCCAGTTTGCTTTTTCCATTCACTCTCGACAATCAAATCCCCCTCCCCGATCCGGCCTCCCTGTCTACGCCCCTGCTAGGCCGCAGAGGACAGTTACAAAGCTGCCACTCCCCGACGCCACCCACGTGCTGGCCCCTTCAGGTCTGAAAGCCCAAAAGCTCCCGGGGATTGTTGCAGTGGTGCGCACCATATTCAGCGCAGTAGGGTGATCTCTCCGATTTTCCAAAACTGCTGGTTTACTGGTTTGGGGAACGGTCGTCGGCAGACCGTTGAAATGCCCGTGTTAGCAAGGCACACGTTTCAGGTAGCGTGTCGCGTGTCACGCATGGCGCGAACGCGGCAAGTGTACCTCCCAGGTGGGGAAGCCCGACCTCCTGTCCGATGTCAGTCAGGCTTCGAAGAAGCGCTTCATGGATGCGGCGCTGACCTCCTACGCTGCACTGTACCCGGGGAAGTGAGATAGATGGACGGGCACACGCTACATGGGGGGTCTGGGGGGCGGAGCCCCCCAGCCGCCGGAGGCCACGGTAGCGAACATCTGTTCGTGTGGGCGTACAGATTCTGTGCGAGTTGGCTGCGTCCTCAGAGGCGACTGGAGTGGTTGGACCCCGACCTGGTGGGATTCGAAGGACTTGAGTACGAGACGTACGCCACAGGGGGGTCTGGGGGGCGGAGCCCCCCAGCCGCCGGAGGCCACGGTAGTGAACGTCTGGCTCTCCAGTTGGCCAGCAAGGCGAACTGTACGGGGGACAGACTTCCCTTCCATCCTTGTCCGCGCCCTGTCGACTGGGGAAAACTTAGAAAAAAAAATTTCCTCTGCGAAACAACCTTAGAAAAAAATTCCCCTAACAAAATTCTTAGAAAAAAACTTTTTTTCCCCTTACAAAAATTCTTAGAAAAAAAGTTCAGAATCCTGAAAGTGGGGAACAAGCCCCCCAGTTAGGAACAGCCCTGTTCTATTAGCCTGAAAATTTTATTTAAATCCGGATTTTCATAATATGCTTGTATTCGCATGTATGCTTGTATTAGCATGTATGCTTGTATTTGCCCCCCCCCCCCCCAGTAAAGATTTATCTTCAATGGTTTTGCTCTAACCTGCCCGCTGGCAAGGCACCTCTCCCCGCCCCACCCCACCCCTCCCATCCGCAGGCATGTCCAAACACCGACTCCGCCTCCCTGTCTACGCCCTGCTAGGCCGCTCCAGGGGGCGCAGTGCGTAAACATCGGTTTCCTATTTTGTGTGTGCCACGTTTGTGTGGGGTGTAGCCGATGTCATGTTTTGGGGCATATGAGTCCACGGTGACTCCAACCAACGTGTTTTTTTCTCCCAACAGGAGGAGTGTGCCCCCCCGGTGATTTTTTTTCCGTTTTGACCGAAAGCGTCAAAGTGGAAAAAAAAACCATTGAGGGGGTCTTCGCTGGCCGTTATCCTCCGTCAATCTCCGTCAGTTTTCAGCTAATTCAACAGCAAATGCACCAAAACGCACTGACGGTCACCCCGTAGCGAAGACCCCCTGAAGATTTATCTTCAATGGTTTTGCTCTGGCCCACCCGCTGGCAAGGCACCTCTCTCCCCCGCCCCTCACCTCCCCTCTCCCCCCTTGGCGCAGCCATGTCCAGACAATAGCGAGAAAGCGGGAATTGATATCCAAAACAAGTTTGCTACAGACGGCACCGAATCGCACGCGCTGCTCAAGAACGGTTATGTGGGTGCCTCTTGAATAATTCACCCGCCTCTCGAGTTCAAGGAGAAGAAGAAGAAAGGCAGGGGAGGTCGAGCAACCCCATGGCAGTGAGCAGTGCCGTTGCGGCGTTTTCTGCGTTACCAAATCTGTTGCCGCAAACGCAGCTGTGGGGAAGTGGTTGCTCTGCATGTGGCTTTGCGCCCCCCTCCCCTTCCCCCTCCTCATCCCCATCCCCGAGGGGAATGCGTGGCTGCACTCGATTGCCTTCATCATCCTATGCCTTTATTATGTTTGGGAGTACGCCAGAGTGCACCAGCCCTGCAATGCCGATGCACCGGTCTGCATGCTAATGAAGAGCTATTTTTGATTTGTGATGCGCTGACGCTTCCACACACAAAACCCCAACTCCTCCTGTGATGGGAGAGGCTCGTGGTGTGCGGAGCACGTTTGGTATCGTGACATCTTCTGCTCACAAGTGTGCGTCACAAGAGAACGTCCTCCCCCTCCCACACCACCACACCACCACAGGGCCAGGCAGGGCCTGAAGTGCGTGGGGCGGGAGGTACCATGGCGGGCCTATTCACCTACTTGGAGAATGCAATAGAGCAGATGGACGAGAAGGCGGCGGAGATAGCGGCTGACGGCAGCAGCCGTCCGAAACGTGCACCGGGCTCTGCCGCGCTGCCCCCGCCCCCCTCGGTGGTGCTGCCTGGTGTGGTGGACGACGAGGTGGTCCGCATGCGCGCCGAGCTCGAGGAGAAGAAGCGCGCCACAGAGGCGAAGCGCATGCAGCAGCGCCTGCAGCAGCGCGCCGCCACGCCCTCCTCCTCCGCCGCCGCACCCTCCCCGCCTCCGCCCGACTCGCCTGCCGCACACCCGCCGCCCGACACACAGCCACGGGACACAGGCACACCACCCCCACAGGCCGCGGGAGACGCCGCCGACCCCACCGACACGGCAGCCCCGCCTGCCCCCACCCCGCCAACGCCGTCACCGCCGCCCCCCCAGGATGCGCCTAGCGGCAGCCTGCCTGCTGCCGGCAGCGACGACACCCACACCCCCCCGGCTGACCTGCCCGTGCAGCCCGGCACCGCTGCTGCTGCCCCTGACACGGTGGTGCAGGATGCAGGCCAGGAGGCAGCTGCGGAGGACATGGCCCTGCTGCACAACGAGCTGGCCATCGTGGAGCGGGAGAAGGCTGCGTTGGAGAAGCGCGTGTCCCTGCTGGAGGGGCTGGTGCAGGAGACGCAGGAGAGGACGCATGCCCAGGTTGCGTCCCTCCTGGAGGCGAAGGATCAGCTGGAGCAGGACTACCGGGATGCCTCCTCAACGCGGGAGGCGGCTGCGCGGCAGATGGAGGAGCAGAGCGAGGAGTTTCTCGAGCAGCTGCGCCAGCGCGACGGGACGATCCGGGAGCTCCGCGCTGCGAAGAACGAATTCTACGAAAAAAGAGACACAAACGAGGCGCGTGTGGCGGAGCTGGAGCAGAAGACGGCGGATCTCGAGACAGAGGCCTCCACCCTCCGCGTGCAGAACACCACTCTGCAGGACAGGGGTGACGCATACGAGGCCGACATGACAGAGCTGCAGCGCGATCTCGACAACAAGGATGAAGACGTGCGCCAGGCCCTGGCCATGCTCGAGGTGAGGGGGCATGAGGTGCACTCCGCCCGCCAGGAGCTGGAGCAGTATAAGACACGCGTCTCCCGCACCCTCCTGGAGAAGGACCGTGCCATCGCAGAGCTCGGGAAGCACAGCGCTGCCGCCCCTGCCGCACCGGCGGTGGAGGCTGTTGCAGAGGGTGGCGCCGCTGTGGCGCCAGAGGCTGTGTCGGCACATCTGGCGCGGATCTCCGCCCTGGAGGCGGAGGTGGAGCGGGCGCATCTCGAGCACCGGAGTGCTGTGTCGGAGAAGCAGAGCGAGATTGCGGCACTGAAGAGCGAGGTGGTGGATGTGAAGAGTCTTCTGGAGAACTACCGCTCCACGTCGGAGGGGCAGCAGGGCTCGCTGGCGTCGATGCAGCGGCAGCTGTTTGATGCGCAGCAGGATGCGGTGGCGGCGCGGACCCGGCTGGAGGATGACCTGAGGCGGAAGGATTTGCTTATCCAGAAGCTGGAGAAGAAGGTGAGTCAGAAGAGCAGCGATGACGCGCAGACGGAGCTGTCGCAGCGCTGCCGGCACCTCACAGAGAGTCTGATGGAGAAGCAGTCGGCGCTGGAGACAAAGTCGCTCGAGCTGCAGCAGGCAGGGATGCGCATCACCACCCTGCAGCAGAACCTGCGTGACATGGAGCGGCTGGCCCCCACGCCCACCCTGGAGACGGAGGTGCGGAGGTCGAATGTGATCACCGATATGGAGTCGCTGGCGACATACGAGACCTCCCCGTATCAGGTATGGCGCATGGTATTGTGTATGCAGGGCTCCTAGGTGGCGAAAGGGCAGTGGTCGGTTGGGGTTCCACCACGCTCTGGGGCTGGCAGTGGGCCGTGGGGGGGGGGGGGGGGTGGGCGGAGCCCCACCCTTAACGGGCAGCACCGGGGCTCAGCTGTTTCAGGGTGTGCTGGGGTGGGGGGCACGTGTTGTGGCTTGATGCAGCATGTAGTGGCACGGATTATCGGCTGCCGCCACCGCCACAACCCACCTCTTGTTGCCCAGGTTCGTAATTCACGGTTCTTCCAAGATCTGTCGCGACGTTCTGCAGTCGGGAACAAGATAACGGTTGCGGCGACTCACGTCGACAAGGCATCTCTCCGAGCAGGGAGGTACCTCAGGCAGAACCCCCTGCTGCGTGTCGTGTTGCTGGTATGCTTTGAGCGGTACACATCTGGGAAAGTTACGTACACATCCTGCGAGCACCCCTACCAGGTGCCACTGACGCTTTCCAAAAAGATTCATGTGTGCGTTGAACGATTTGAGCGATTTTTGTCCGTGCCTCTTCCAGCTGAGAGGGGCTGCTGTTACAAGTTTGCCTGGCCCCACGTGTTTGATGATCCCATTATTATCAGGGATCGTTTCCCACTGCCTGTGCCAGAGGGGCCAAGAGCAACCACACAATGCCATGGCCTCGATGAGGGCTCCTCAATGGACGCACTTCCCCACCAACACCCACACTCCATCCCCCACACAGGTCTACTTCGCAGTGCTGCATCTGTACTTCTTCCTGTTCCTCGGGATCACCCTTCCTAACACAAACCCGGTGGTGGAGCATGGGCTGCACGAATCGCAGGAGCACACGCCATCGGCGTGAACAGCCCAACCCTCAGGCAGGGGTCGGGGATGGTCAGCCAGGAGCGAGACTGGTGGGATTCTGGCTGGAGACCTCGCCGAGACCTCCGCCCGATAGACGTTGGCCCCCCCCACACCCCCGGCCCAACCGAGGTCTTGCGTCCCCCCCACCCAAGGGAGACCGCCTGTGGGGTGTTGTCAGGAACCCCCCCCCCCCCCCCCCGCTCTCCCCACACGGTGGTCTTAAACAGCGGTTTACATATGTAAAATGCATATCATTTTGCATATCATTTTGCATATGAAAATCCCGGGCTGACATAAGACAGTCAGGATTTACATATGTAAACCTGGGATTTACATATGCAACTTCCAGATTTACATATGTAAATCCCAAATTTACATATGCAAGTCAGGATTTACATATGTAAATCTGGATTTACATATGGGCTCGTCCAAAAACCCCCCCCCCCCAAAGTGTACCTTTTTGGGATTTTTTCACTTTTTCGAATTTTCCGGTGGTTTGGCCCAACCCCCACCCCCGAAAATGTATATTTTCACATCCCGACACCCAGAGAGGGCATTCCCCGTCTCCCAACAAGCCCAGGCTGACTATGAAGGCTCTGAAGGAGCTTGCAGAACCCTGAAAGCGCTGCCGCCCCAGAACACGGGGTTTGAGAGCAGCAAAGGGCACCGTACGGCGGTCGCGGGCACTGCGAGGAAGCCCTTTAGCAGATTTGGTGATGAGCTCCCCAGTGCAATGCTGGCTACAGCTGTACGAGGTGAACAGAGCTCCTCGCAACACTCGAGTTTCCAAGAAGAGCAGCTAGAAAGAAGAAGGGCGGTACTGGTCATACTGTCGTGCACGCTCTGAACGACGGGTTCCCTCAGGGGCCAGGCCTTGTTGGTGGATTCACTCTTCACACGCACATCAGGGGCGACCACTCGACCTTTTTCACTCCCAATGAAGGAGCGGATAGGCTGCGCTAAACGGCCCTCGTCTTGTGCGGAAGGCTCAGTATACAACAGTGAGCATTTACGTCCCTCCCGGGGCGGGGAAGCCCCAAATGACCCCCGAGGGAGGCGAAAATGCCTCGAGGGTGCTAAGCGCCCTCGAGGGCATTTTTCGCTCCTGAGAATGCGGCGCCTGGGAGGGACTTAGTTCGCTTCCTCTCTCCACACTCGGGAGACCTTTCAAGCCCTCCCGAGCCTTGGCCGAAGTCGCCCAAAAACAGCTAAAATCGCGTTTTTGACCGGTTTTCAGCGGTACTTTTCAGCGTGTCTTCCGCAGGGAGTGTAAAGTGAGCTGGAGGGAGTGTAAACCACTTTCCACTCCCTCGAGCTCACTTCACGCTCCCGGCGTGTAAAGTGACCTGGAGGGAGGGTGGGAAAGGCTCCCCCACCGGGGGGGGGAAAACCCCCAACCTGTCACCAGGGATGCCTACTTCCACAGGCTCCAGATGGGCCAAAATAGAGGGAAATCACCCCCAAAAAAGGACAGTTTGAGGGCACATCAGTACGGGGACTACGACCCCCAGCCCCCAGACCCACCCCACATCACTTCTGGCGCCCAGAACTCAGATATTTTGGGAAAAACCCCAAAAAATCCCAAAAAGGTACACTTTGGGGGGGGGGTTTTTCAGTGGCTGGGGTAATTTTCTGGGGGGTCGCTTACAGCCCCGGGGGGGGGGGGGGGGGGGGGGCTGGCGTGCAGGGTGCAGGCAGCGCGCGCAAATGCGGCCTGTTTCCGGGTGCCCGCGCGCTGCCGGCGACCGTGCACCCGAGGTGCACGGTTTGGGCTGAATCTGGGTGACGTACGAGTAGGGCTCCCACCCTGAAAATGGGCTACCTGCGGTCACTCCAGGTACCTGACATCACCCGAAAGTGACCCAAAATCAGCGGGACCCCCTCCTCGGGTGTTCCGAAACCCCTTTCTTTTGACTATTTGGAATCTGTGCGGATCGTAGTGGGGTCACACTGTGGGTCGAGGTGTCAAGCTTCACCCATGAAATGTGGGTCTGATTCAGGGTCTGGTCATAGGAGGCTGGCCCCAGGAGGATGTGACTGGGAGGCAGCCACACCAGCCCACCCACCCAGCGGGACCCCCTCCTCGGGTATTCCAAAACCCCGTTCTTCTGAACGTTTGGAACTTTTGCGGATCGTAGTGGGGTCACTTTGTGGGTCTAGGAGCCAAACACCGTCCATGAAATGTGCCTCTGGTTCAGGGGCTGGTCCAAAGGGAATGTGACTGGGAGGCACACCCACCCACCCAGCGGGACCCCCTCCACGGGTGTTCCTAAACCCCTTTCTTTTGAACGTTTGGAATTTGTGCGGATCACAGTGGGGTCACTTTGGTGGTGTGCGAGCCAAGCATCACCCATGAAACACGGGTCTAGTTCAGGGGCTGGTCAGCGTGGCTGGGAGGCAGTCAGCCCACACCCCACCCCACCCACCCAGTGGGACCCCCTCCTCGGGTGTTCCAAAACCCCGTTCTTTTGAACGTTTGGAATTTGTGCGGATCACAGTGGGGTCACTTTGGTGGTGTACGAGCCAAGTTTCGCCCATGAAACGTGGGTCTGGTTCAGGGACTGGTCATGGGTGAAGGTGGCTGGGAGGCAGCCACCTTCACCAGCCCACACCCCACCTACCCACCCAGCGGGACCCCCCCCTCGGATTTTCCAAAAACCCGTTCTTTGGGATATTTGGGATCCGTGCGGATTGTGGTGGGTTCATTTTGGCCATGGGGTGCCTATTGACACCACTTACTGGAAAATGCCAATTGGGTAAAAGTACCCCCCCCCCCCCTGTACAGGTACAAGGGGGGGGGTCCTTTCCTACAGGTGCGGGAGGTAGCCAGTGTACCCCCCCCCCCCTGTCCCCCACTTTGCGAGGGACCCCCCCCCCCGACCAGGGTGGGGGTCACCCAAAATTTCGAGGAAATCCTGCTGTCACCCTGAAAACCTGGGTCGCCAGCCTGACCTCAGCCCGCGGGGAGCCCCCCCCCCCCCCCCCCCCCCGGCCAGCCCCCTGCTTACAGTACCCCGGCGTTAAGCCAGCCACTGGGGGTTTTTGGACGAGGTCATATGTAAATTCCGATTTACATACCGTATACGTAAATATTATGGAACGTAAATATTATGGAACGGGCCCATTTTTGGCCGGTCCGTTCCATAATATTTACGTTCCATAATATTTACAGGGCCAGTTGGGGACTCGGTGGTGAGGACGGCTTGCGTCAGGAATCGCGCGAAAAGTGCACGAGTAGGTCCCGTCAGGGACTCTGTATGCCGTCCGATCACCTGGTCCAAGTCCCCGAGTCGCAGAAAGCCCTGTAAATATTATGGAACGAAAAAAATCTGGAACGCCAACCCACCAGCGTTCCAAAATATTTACGTTCCATAATATTTACGTTCCAAAATATTTACGTATACGGTATGTAAAATCCGGCGATTTATAGGGGGACCCTTTTCGAATTTTTTTTCCGGGGTGGGTCTATTTTGGACGTTTGAGGCCGATTTCGAAGGAATTTTTGAGTTTTGAGCCTATTTTGGGCCCTAAAACGCGTTAAAACCGGTCCCAAAATGGCTGATTTTTGGCCTTGGCCAAATCTCGCCCAAAATATTGACCCAAAATTTTCTGGGACGAAAATCGGGTCCTGGTGGTCTGGAACTGTCCATTTTCGAAGACAGTCGTGAGAAAATCTCGAGTTTCCGCCCCGAGTTCCCTCATGCGACCCCAAAAATCAAGCAAATGAGGGTTGCCTCCAAATCGGGGTTGTGGGGAGAAAATCGGCCAAATGAGGTTCGGGTCGTCTGTTGTGCGAAATTCAGACAAAACTCAAGTATTCAAACGCTATACCTACCCCAACCGCAATCCCACCCCCTGCCTTCTGCCCCCCCCACCCCTGTGCAAGGTCATGTGCCCCGTCCCATCGCGTGTTGCCTTGATTGTTGCAGATTTTCAAATTGGGAAATTTCAGGTGACCCGATGATAGGGATGTACCCCGAGGGTCTACCTGCAGGGATCCGCTTTTTGCTATGCCTGCATTGCTGCTGTTTGCGCTTCTCGCCTCCACACACCACCCTGGGGGGAGGGACAGAGGGCGGAGGGGGCTACACACTTACACAACCGATTCGGTCAAACAATGCCACGTCATCCCCATTGGGGTCCTGGACCGCGGCGTCTCTCCCAGCGAATTGGTGTCGTCATCAGGCAGGCTAAGTAGTTGTCTACACAGGACATTGGTTTTAAGGGGGGTCTGAGTTCTGCGGAACTGGCTTCAAGGGACGCCCCCTCGTAATGACTGGGTGGATGGAGCCAAGTAATACCAGGTGGTCGGACACCGGAACTCTCGGCATTTATTAGTCGCGGGAACTGTGTCCGTGTGGTAGGTGACCCCTTCCGATTCCACTGATTCCACTCTTGAACATGTAGTGTTGAAAGATACTTGGTGTTCTGATGTTTTACAGGGTACTTGACAAAGGAAAGAGGGTGGTCAGTCTTGTGATCCACCCTGAATCCTTCCTGTGAGCAGCAGATCCACAACACCTTGACTTCTTTCAGCGGCTGTATTGATATTGCCTGACACAGCAAACATGATTCAATTGGAGGAACAAGCCTCGTACACCAGCGGCCCAAAAGGTGGATTTCATGTATGGTTTTAGGATTTCCCTTACTACTGATGGTGTAGAGACTACAAAGCCTGACCTGATGACGCCGCCATGAACCTGGGAGACACGCCGCGTGAGAAGGGACCTCGGTGCGGGGTGGCGTGAAGATCCTGCCTGAGTGCCCTCGTCGGGACCCGCGGTAAACCGTGGCGTTCCCCCCGAGGCAAGTCCAGGACGAAGGTTGCAGATAACCGCTGCACCTCTTCGTCCGAAAGGAGCTCACAGGATAGGGGAACTGCCCACACCCCACTCACGACAGTGTATCCGAAAGGTGCACTGCGCGTGTGGTGGCGGTGTCGGGTCCAGACCCACCTCGTTCCCCCATGCCCGTCAGTTGTTGCCCCTCCAGGGGTGGCTGCTGTCTGGCATGGGGGGCGCCCTCCCTGCCTTGCAAGGGAAAATGTAGAACGGCATGCTGCCCGTTTCTTCATTTTTCACCTGCCTGGTGGGGGGGGGAACCTCTCACGAGGCAAAAAAGAGGAACGGCATGCTGCCCGTTCGCTCATTTTTGCCTCGGGGGTACATATGCAACCTTCGGATTTACATATGTAAGCTCCGGATTTTACATATGGGTGCGTCCATAAACCCCCCCCCCCCAAATACCGTAATCTAGGGATTTTTTCAGGTTTTCGCCCATTTCTGACCATCTACGCCCCTCTGTCACCCGCCAGACACCCACAAAACCCATACCGCACCTCCGGATGTGGTCTCAGAGGGCATTGGCACCCCCCAGTGGCCATTTTCTACGGATTTCCTGTCATTTTTGACCCCTGCCAGCCACCTCGCATATATGGTAGTAGAGCCGGGAGGTTTCTTGGTACACGGTTTGAGAAGCTTGATGGCAAGGTCATCACACAAGATGCCTTGCTGGCAGAGCCCAGCACTCTGGCCCACTCTAGCAACCTGCGACTTCGAACCAGAGTGACATGGAGGTGCAATGGATCTGTGCAGGTGGCGGCTGTCTCAGAGCCCCAGAGTCCCAAGTCGGGTAGGCTGGTGGTCGGTGACGACATTCTTCCTCGAAACACCAGAGAACCGAGTCGAGCCGGGTCAGGTCAGCAATGGGTTGCACCCCCCAGCTCGCCGACAGACAGACCGAGGCTGCCCTTATGCCGAGCCATTGGCAGGGTGGACCACGGGATGTGTACTATTGTGGAATATCTTCTTCGGTAGGAGCATTGCAGGTCAACTTTCTTGGGCCTGCAGCAACCACCCCGATCACATGAAGCCCCCCGTTCCTCAACACGGTGGAACATGATGTGAGCCCTCTGTTCTTATCGCTGCATGTGGCCTGCCCCCGAAAGGGCCCTCGCCCGATTTGATTCCCCTGAGACCATCGTGGCCTCGGTGTACTGTTTCAAGAACAATACGAGAAGGGCCCTCTTGATGTGCCCCTGTACAGTGGCTGCTCGGTGACACTAAGCTGTGAAGATGATGCGGTGCTGACACCACACACACCGTTGTCTCCGAAAGGGGCCCAGGTCGCAATGATGAAATCAGCACTTGTTGCGCCACAAGGGGCCCCTTTGAGGCGGTTCTGCGGGGTGGCTGGCCAGGGGTCGAAAATGACAGGAAAACCGTAAAAAATGGCCACTGGGGGTGCCAATGCCCTCTGAGACCACATCCGGAGGTGCGGTATGGGTTTTGTGGGTGTCTGGCGGGTGACAGAGGGGCGTAGATGGTCGGAAATGGGCGAAAACCAGAAAAAATCCCTAGATTACGGTATTTGGGGGGGGGGGTTTATGGACGAGGCCATATGTAAACTCCAAAATTTACATATGTAAATCGGAAAATTTTGATATGCAAAAATTTGATTAGCAAAATGATATGCATTTTCTGCATAAGACCACCGTGCATGACCCATGCATGCGTTTTTTGAGACATTCGCTTCCGCACCTTACTTTTCTCGACTAGGATCCTTATTGGTGATTTGCTAGACGCCTTCCCCTCCATCCTGCAAAGAGAGCCCAGGAACCCTGGGTGTGTTTCCCCCCCCCCCCCCCTCTTTGCAGTTGGCGTTCCTTCTCTTTCTCTGTGAAGGCTGCCCCCTGTGTGTCCGTTCCCTGCTGGCGGGGGTCCGCAGGGTTCACCCAACGGCATGCCGGGGGCAGTGTGACCTTGCCGGCTCGAAGGTGCCTGGTTATGGGCACCTTGAGCCAGGCAATATACCGGCAGCGATGCAGCCTCTGCCAACAACCGTGTACCCTAGCTTTCTAGCCTCGATGTAGTGTGCTCTGAAAAGGCGCCCCAAGACCAGCGTGTCACCGTCCCCCCTCACTGAGTTGATTTGTCGTGTTGATTTGCATGGCTTTGCCTGCGGCTCAGGTATTCCTGCGGATTTTGTAGCTCTCGTGGTCTGTCTCGTGGTGTCACTTATTAGGTCTGCAATAAAGGCCTTGCGTCTGGGCCGTGCCTTGCCCGCATAGGTTGTGTGTTTTGAAAACCAACCAGGCGAGACTTGCTTCAATCCGGCAGGAATGCCAGGCCTCTGGCGTGCTGTGTGTCACTCAACTCCCGCCCGTCAATACCAACCTACAGGCACCACATTGCGCAGAGCTCTTGCTCTCGGCTTGCTTCGGCTCGCGCCCTGGCTGCCCACCTGGGAGTCCACACCGCCCACACGGCACGTCTCCATCATGGGGTGCTTCGAAGGCATCGTGTCGATGGATGGGCGGCTGAAGGGGAAGGAGGTCAGCGACAGGCGCCTGCTGTTCATCATCGCCCTATGCGTGTTGCCCCTGGCGACCCTTGGGTTGGCCGTGACGTCTGCAGAGCGCTGGACGGGGTTGTTCTTGGTCCACCAGGCTGTGCTGATCGTCACCATGTCTGCCATCGTCCTGCAGTGCCTTTGCCGTGGTAATATCACGAAGCGCATGGTGCAGATGTATGTCGTTCTGTGGACCATCTCTATCTGCTGCGTGCAGCTGCATGACCAATCCAACGGATATACGCCCATATCGTCCCTCTTCGTGCTCGTGCTGGACCTGTCGCTGGTGATGCAACTCGGCAACCGCTTCGCCATATCCCTCATGGCATCGATCATCCTGTGGGTTGTGATGCTGGATGCTGACGTCCAGTTCCGCTATGGGCTTGTGGACACCCCAGGGAGCTCCTCTATGGCGCAACGCCTCCGCGATCTGGAAAAAATCTGCACAACGTGCACCGAGCCGCCGTGTACAGGTTCCTTCGTTGGGACGCTCACAACAACACTAGCGGTTCTATTGGTGCTTGTGATTGACTTCCTTGCAACGCGCGGGTTTGCCAATTCAGTTTTAGAGGATCAGGCGTCTATGGCACGCACCATCGAGACTGTGGAGGCGGCAGCACACCTGCTCGCAGGCTACGACATCGACACCGTGTCGGAGCTGCTTGCCGCTGCAGAGGGGCGTCTCCCACCTGCAATGCACGCTGCCTTGCTGCAGCTCGAAGGGAACCTGCGATCGTACCGCCCGTACCTGCCTGCCACACTGTTCGAGCTGCCGGGGGAGGAGGAGGCGCCGCACCGTGCTGCACCCGGGATGGAGGGTGGGGAGGCCACCATCGTGTTCACAGACATCCGTGCGTCGACGTCTGTATGGGAGGCGGCACCCGATGCGATGCAGAAGGGAATTACAATACACAACGCGGTGATGCGGAAGGCTGTTGCCATGTTCGGCGGGTACGAGGTGAAGACTATCGGGGATGCCTTTATGGTTGCGTTCGAAGGGCCATGTGCGGGTGTCGACTTCGGGTTGTCGGTGCAGGAGGCACTGCTTGCTGCGGAGTGGCCTGCTACGCTGCTGGAGGTGCCGATTTGCAGGCGGACGGCGAAGTGGGGCGGACTGACGGTGCGCGTCGGTGTGAACCATGGCCCTGTAATGGCGGAGATGAACGCGCTGACGGGGCGTGTGGACTACTTCGGACATACTGTAAACGTGGCCTCGCGTCTGGAGAGCGTGTGTGTACCTGGTGCTGTGGCTGTGCCCAGTGCCTTGTGGTCGCAGGTGAGCGATGCGTGTGCGCCTGCTGTGCCCGGTGCGGAGATTGCGAAGGCGCTGAAGGGTGTGGCTGAGCTGGTGCCGATGCGGTCTGTGTGGCCTGCAGATCTGGCGGACAGGCAGCGCCGCCCGCTGGTGCGGAGTCGCCTGTCACGCCTTCCAAGCAGCATATATAACCCTGACAGCGTGTCTGGCACCGCAGAAGGCGACCATTCCCCTTTCAGGTTGGGGCACTTGGAAACAGACATACAGGAGAAGCAGGGCACTATTGGCGTGGTAAGCCTCGATGTTCAGGCGGACCTCGTCGGTGCGCGACACATCAGCAGGTCCCTGGAGGCAGTCGTGCCGCTGCTGCAGCAGAGCCATGGCACGCTCGTGTCGCTACTTGGGGAACACGTGTTCGCAGGGTGGAACCTCGTGCATAAGGTGCCGATGCATGCAGAGAATGCTGTGCACTTCGTGCGACGTACACTGCGGCTGTGGCTGGGCCACACCATCACGGTCGGGCTGGCGAGTGGAACGGTGCACCACGGGGACGTGGGGACACGTAACCAGCGCTTCATGACGATGGCAGGTCCGACCGTGTCGACGAGCCTGCTGATATGGCGCACGGCACGCGATGCAGGGCGAAGCTTTCTGTATACACCCGGTGTGGGGGCGAAACCGCCAAGTGCACTTCTTGGGAGTGTGCTGCAGGCAAGCACGCTGCCGCCCCACAAGGCGCAAGATGCATGCGGGGCGCTGTACGAGCTGCTCGGCGGGCCTGAGTCAGAGGACTCGACGCACGGTGAGGAAGGGGAGGATGACGTGGTTGATGTGCAGGACCCCACAAAACTGTACTCCCCAGAAAAATACAAAAGACCCTTGGGCCAGCCGTCACCACACCCGACACAGAGCGGCTCCCCCCCCAGCTTGCCATTGACCTGTCCTTCTTCAATTAATCCTGAAGCAGAGTTGCTCGCCCATGCGGGGCGCAAGGCCCTCAGGGAGTAGCACCCTTGCCACAATCAGAGCATGGCCCGAACTAGGAACAGTGCCACCGGGGTGGAGTCAGTTGGTGACGAACACGTGAAGGTGCCTGCCGTGGCATCACGCCTGAAGCGGCCCGAGTGCTATCATCTACAACACAACTGCCCAGCCCGTGCGGTCCAGGCAGGACGCCAAACAGACAGAACTCATCGACACCACAATAAGCACACGACGAATCGCCTCGGAACCAGGCCTGTGCCTAAATACGGCCAAAAATTGTCAAAAACGAGAGTTTACACCCAACTTTTTCCCACCTTTTTCCTTCGGCGCTGGTCCCTTTTTTTAGTTCGTTCTCGAGTGGCTGAGTTCTGTAACCTTTGGTTATTCCGCCGTTATTTATCACTCCATGCAACTGCCAGAGGCACCATCGGAGCTGTTTTCACAGTTGCCGGACATGATGCTCCATCCATGGGCGGTGTGCCAACACGTGCGGGGTGGCCTGATTCCCCTCACTGACGTGCAGTGACTGGCTGCGAGCGGTAGCGAGGGCCCCCTGGTATTTTAGCAAGCAGTCGATGCGTTGAGAGAAGTGGGGGGGTTGGCCAAAAACCTGCAACCCGCGTTTTGCTTCTGCGCACAAGCATCAGAAAGTCTCGATCTGCGTATCGAGGTCAAGCTCTGTGCCTATGATTGTTCACGTATCTGTCATCTTTCCCTTTTACCAGTTACGAGCGACGAAGCGTAGCGAAGTCGCGAAGTAGCGAAAGGAAACCGTACGACTGAAGCTTTATACGGATTCCACCGTCATGCCACTTCACAGGGGCTTCCACAGCCTCTGACACAGGTGTGCGCTCAACGAAACCAGCCCGATCTGCCTTTGCAGTTGCTGGGCAGGGTAGTTCTCTTATTATAGCGAAGTGATTACGATTTTTGTGTTTTGTTAGTTCGGCGTAGCCAACTGGGGGAACTTTCTGTGTTGGCTGGATCGTGCGGCCCCACCCACACCACTTCAGACCGGGGAGTGGTGCACACAAAGAGTGGGGTCTGCGTTCCAACAAAACAACTTTCAGTAGCAATTGGTTTGTTGTCTCGTTTGCTGCCACTTTACGATCCAGCGGGAACACATATAGTTTTCATTCACCATCCCGCAGCGTGCCCCGTGCAGGGTTCTCGTGTGGTGTCAGCGTTCGCCGAGAATAGAGATCGGTTGGATATTGGAGGCAGTCTTGTTTCTCTATTGCAGTACCCCATTTGCTTCGCACCACACCGTCGCGGCGTTGGCCCACTCGCTTGCTTCTTTACCAAGGGGCAGGTCAAGGGCCTGTATGGCGCTGTTTCTTCCCGCAGTGCGGGCGGATTACCGTGCGGCGACAGGGTGCACCTCTTTAAGAGCCGAAAAGTTGAGACGCCGTTGCTTTCCGGCAACAGTCCTGTGCGTGTGTCGGCCTCCTGCCCCACTGTGCTCATCAGGGCGCAGGGCAGCGTGTTTTTTCATGGATTTCTGTGCGTTGAAACACCCTGCCCCTGCCCCACCTCCGTTTCTGGCGGAGAGGAAAGTTTTGCAACACAGCGCGGCACGATGCAACAACCACCCACAGACCCCTCTCCCACAAATCAATCGCAAGCCACCGCCCCCAGAGGTTGATTGTCTCCCTCCGTGCTTTGCTGTTCTCTATTTTGCTGCACCCACCCCACCCACCACCCCACCCCACAGGCCAGGGGCAGCCCTGTCTGCCAGCCCTTTCCCTTGTGGGAGATGCCTTCGCGGAAGAGGCAGCGTGAGGACCCCAATGCGGCAGCCAACCTGCTGGATGCGCTGCAGAAGCTGCGCAAAGCGGTCGACATCGAGGGTCTGACGGAGAAGATGCAGCAGAAGGCCGGGCACGCCACGCAGATCTCTGCCGGCACCTTCACGGAGTGCATCGCCGAGGTCCTGCCTGCGGAGGGCACCACCTTTGAGGACAATCTCTCGCAGCTCATCTACAGCAGGGCACAGCGTGCCACGCGCAGCGCTGGCAGAGACGGGCCGAGCGGCGCTGCCCTCACGGAGATCATCTGGCTCCTGAAGCACCACGGCGTGGAGAAGACAGTCACCTCGCGCACCGAGAGCCGCTCCGGGCTGCAGAAGGACACCGCCGCATCGCGTGCCTTCGAACGCTACTACCAGGCACAGAAGATTATGCCGGAGGGAGAGTGGGGGGAGTTCATGGCGTGCATCCGCACCCCGCTCCCCATGACCCTGCGCATGGTCCCCACACGCCCCTACTCGGGGTACGTCCAGTCGGAGCTGCGCGACCTTATGGAGAGGTGTGCCTCCAGCGGGGTCGAGCTGCAGTCGCTCCCCTGGTGCCAGCATGGGTGGGAGGGCGATCGGGCCGGCGTGATCCGTGCCGTGTCGAGCCCCCACACATCCTACCACAGCGACGCGCCGCACTGCAAGGAGATGCAGGACTGGTGCCGCCAGCAGAACGCCCTGGGGACCGGGCAGTTCCAGGAGACGGTCTCCATGATCCCACCCATCCTCCTCGACCCGGAGCCACACCACCTCGTCCTCGATATGTGCTCTGCGCCTGGGTCGAAGCTGCTGCAGGCTGCGGACATCATGAATGAGAAGGCCGAGGCACGGGGCATCCCTGTGTCGGGCGGCATCCTTAGCAACGAGATTGACAGGAAGAAGGCGGTGCAGGTGCTCCCCGCGCGGCTGAAGCGGGTGCATGCGAAGAGCATCGTTGTCCTCACCAGCGACGCACGCCTGTTCCCCCCGATGTACCAATGCACGAAGGAGGAGCCGGCAGAGGGTGCCTCCCCGGATGACCCACGCCCTGCGAGCTTCTCACGCATCCTCTTCGACAGGATCATCGCCGACGTGCCCTGCAGCGGGGACGGCACCGGCAGGAAGGATAAGAGCGTGTGGGAGACATGGGCCACAAGCTACTCCCTGTCGCTCCACCCGAAGCAGCTCGCCATCCTCATCAGGGGCATTGAAAACCTCCGCCCGGGCGGGCGGATCGTCTACTCGACGTGCAGCCTCAACCCTCTGGAGAATGAGGCTGTTGTGCACGCCGCGCTGGCGGCGAAGCCGGGCCAGGTGGCCCTCGTGGATCCCCCTTCTGAGGGTGCCTTTGCCAGCTTCAAGTGGACGAAGGGTCTCACGACGTGGGGTGTGCCGACGTCTGACGGAGAGCTGCTGTACGCACCGCCCGAGGGGCTGGGGCCCACGGAGATGCGGGAGAGGCACGGCTGGACGGCGTCGATGTTCCCCCCGGCTGCGGGGGCCGCGTCGCCCAACCCGCAGGACCTGCAGAGGTGTGTGAGGGTGCATCCCCACAGCAACAACACCGGGGGGTTTTTTGTCGCCGTGATCGAGAGGGTGGCGGAGGACCCGAAGGTTGCGGAGGAGCAGGAGGCTGTCACGCTCTCCAGCAAGCGCATCGCTGAGTCGCGCACCGTGGTGCCCCCGGAGGGCGAGACGGATGAGGAGAAGCTGGCGCGGAGGCGTGAGATGCGCGAGCACAAGAGGCACGTCTTGGGAGGGATCTGGGGTGCACGGTATTACTACCACCTGTCCTCCCAGCAGGATGACTCGTGGCTGGAGATGGCGCCTCACTACGGCCTGAAGGATGACACCCTCGAGAGGAAGACGCTTCTCGTGCAGCTCGACGAGCATGACAAGTCGAAGAAGCGGAAGGTTTTTGTGGCAACCCCAGGTGCCCTGAAGCTCCTCCAGGCGCTCATCCCCTGCACGCAGACTAACAATG
This sequence comes from Rhynchopus euleeides, assembly GCA_963210315.1. Classification (NCBI taxonomy): domain Eukaryota; phylum Euglenozoa; class Diplonemea; order Diplonemida; family Diplonemidae; genus Rhynchopus; species Rhynchopus euleeides. The sequence continues at coordinate 1,266,867 of OY723266.1, forward strand.
TGCGTCTTGCGGCAGTCGGGTCCCGGTTTGTCACCTACATCCGCGGGAAGTATCTCGAGGGCAAGACGAAGTGCTTCTACCGCACGGCATTCGAAGGGTCGGACGACATGGCGGAGGTGTGCACCTCGAAGAAGGTGACCCTTCCGGTGCACCGCTGCATGCAGTTCCTCGAGAACAAGTCGCTTTCCACGACTGAGATGAAGAAGTGGCCCGACGCGGGGCGCATCACAGGCATCGACATCCACTCCGAAGCCTACTGGATGGGGCCCTGCCTCTTCGGGATCAGCCCTTCCGACATCTCCTCACCCGAGTGGATCGCGCGCTACGGCAAGTGGGACACAATCTGGTTCCCTGCCATCATCGTCGGCTCCAAGGTGGAACTTGCCGTTGAGGACCACGAACGCGTCGGGCTGCTGACTCTGATGAAGCGCATCTTCCCCGTGGCAGAGTGAGTTGTGAGTTAGTTGATGCGGTGGGGCAGGGGGATGCCTCAGGGGCTGCGTATTTGCTGTGTGGGTGTGTTTCGAAGGCGTGGTTATTTCGGAGTTGTCAGGAAGGGGGGGGGGGAGCGGGTGGTGTGTGGGGGGGGAGGGAAGACTGCCGGGGTGTCCTACTTTGTATGATAGGATTCCTGGGTTTTTTTTTCTGTACCCCGCTGCCCTGTGGGGGGGGAAGGGGGGGGGGAAAGGCATCGTTTTGTGCAGATGAGGAAGATACATCAACAAATCTCTTTTCTGGAGGGGGTTGTTTGTTTTGGGGGTGTGCGTGGTTTGCTTGGTGTGTCGCTAAAAACATCCTACCCTTGCCGAGCGCAGCACCGCATGCCACGCCGCCAGAGGGGTGAGTGTGTGTGGGGAGGGGGGTAGGGGGTGGACAAAAAAGCAGTCAGGTCCGCCCAAACCGCACTGCCCTTCCCCGAGGGTAGGGCGTGCGAGGGATCATCAGAGTTTATTTTTTGCATGTGCCGGAGTACCCCTCCCCAACCACCACCACCGCCCATCTGTGAGAGCATCCAGAGATGGCCACCCCGACCCCCCAAGGCTGCAGCAAAATCAGGTGGTCCCCTCTCCCCCCTCCCCCGCGCACAGCACCACACCGCACCACACACACACACACTCCAGGCCTGGGCTGTCTGAGGTATTTCCTTACGATGGGGAACACAATGCCCAAGAGGCTTGATATGCGGACGGTGGGGCACCTGAAGCAAGGCACACACCTCGATGCGCACCAGCTCCGGAGGCTTCACAAGCAGTTCCGGGAGCTGAGCGGCGGGTCTTACACAATCACCAAGGAGCAGTTCTATGACGGGCTGAAGAAGTCTGGGGTGTACAGCAACGATGAGACGGATACAGGCAAGGTGCACGCTCGGGATTGGAAGTTTGTGGAGAGCTTCTTCGACGCCCTTGACAGGGACAACCAGGGTGTCATCAACTTCCGTGAGTTCTGCTCCGGCATCGCCGTGTTTGTGACGGGGAACCTGCAGGACTCCCTGCAGGTCATCTTCGAGATGTACAACCTGGCAGGGGACGACAAGATTACGGAGGAGGAGATGTGCCAGGCGGTTGTCTCCATGTCCTCCGTCCTCCAGCTCGACCACTTCGCCCCCGGTGAGGATGACCACGACTGGCTGCACGACGGGGCTGCCGTGAAGGAGTGGGTGCATGAGGTTGTTGCTGACGCGGATGTCTCAAAGACAGGCTCCCTCACCTTCGAGGAGTTCTACTTCGCCGTGCAGAAGCACCCGCTTCTCAAGGTGTGTGCCAAGAGGTGGGTGGTGGGTGGGGTGTCTTTTATCAGCTTGCGCTGGGGTGGCATTTTTCGATTCCAGAATACAGCTGGAGTCGTGCAGGATCATTCGTGAAGAAATACGAAAGGTAAACGAGAAAAGGTTTTTCGCTGATCGCACGCTGGCCTGGGAGGGGGGGGGGGGATCACACACCCGTCGCGCCGATCCAGCACCACGCACCGCCCGATGGTATTCCGCCCGAGCTCGACCAGAGCTCGGTCGGCGACGCTTCCGCTCGGGCCGACCGCGGCGATCGTGTGGAGAATCCGCTTATGTGCGGCGGCTTTGTGCCCCCGCTTCCGCCCTCAGGCGCGCGCCCAGCGGAGGACGCCGCGCGCCCCCTGCCCGGGCGGCGGACGGCGCGAGACGGGCGAGGACCGGAGTGCCGTGCGTTCCCTGCCCTTTGCGGCGGACGGCGCGGGCCTTCCTGTTTCGCGTTCCCTGCACACAGCAGATGGCGCACAGCTGGCAGGGGTACCACGCGTTTCCCGCCCCTCTGCGGCGGATGGCGCGGGACTTCCCGATGCGCGTTACCTGCACACAGCAGATGGCACACGGCTGGCAGGGGGCGCCACGCGTTTCCCGCCCTTCACGGCGGTTGGCGCGGGACCTCCTGTTTCGCGTTCCCGACACGCAGCGACTGACACCCGGATGACCAGGGATGGGACCACGCGTTCCCTGCCTTCTGCGGCGCGGGTCCCCTGCACAGCTCTACGCGCGACACCTGCCCACTGCGGACGGCGGGCAAATATCGCGTGGACGTCCGTCATGATGCCTGGCCGGAGATCGTCCGGCACGGTCCCCCAGGTCGCGGGTCCAGCGGGTCCCGCCCGCAAAAGGGGCAGCAGACGAGCTGTCGGTGCTCGAGTCCGCGGATCGGGATCGCGCCAATCCACCCGCTGGTAGTCGCCGTCGGCGAACCCCGCAGGGAACGCTGGGCCTCCAACCCCTCCAGGTGCTTCATCAACCGGCGGTATTCGTCCCGAGTCGCAGGTACCGTATCGTCTTGCCGTCGTCAGACGGGGTCGTTTCCTGTTGCTGATTCTGTGGGGTGCTAGTGGAGGGGGACGTCACCTTCTTCTTGTCCTTGGCCATTTTTCGATTTGTGTGTGATTTTTCGTTGATCGCACGACACACACACATAAATTTTTGCCTGCGGAAGTGTTGGTGTGTGATTGGCAGGCGTATAAGACTGTGTGTGACGGCAAGCACCTAGCACTTCCCCTATCGCTGCATTTCCGCCTGACAAGGTACCTTGTTGGGAGGGGGGAAAAAATAGAACTTGGCGTTGTTTGTGCGCCAAAACCGGGCCACCACCCTCCCTTTATCCCCTGCACAGGAGATGGCCAGCGTGTTTGTGACTGATGTGTGCAAAGACTTCTTCCACCTGGAGAAGCGCCACCACCACCACCACGCGACTGAGGAGAAGTAGCGCGGGAAGTGCTGAGCCACACACCACAGAGCAGGAGCAGGAAACCAAGACAGAACCCTACGCGCGGCACCCCTGCCGCCTGTAGCTGCCTCTAGCCTCTGCCGGCCTTGCCCCCTCCTCGGGATCCAAATTGCAAACCGCACAGCTCAGGGAAGGGCCCACCCATTCGGTGCCCTGGCAATGGACACACCCTCCCCCTTCAAGCTTTACAATGCATGGGGTTGGGCTGGGGGCATCGATTGGGTGGTCGACTGCCCCCCTTCCCTACCCCTCCTGCCTGCCTGCCTGCCCCACACCTGTGTACCTATCCCTTGCCTTCACCGCAGCCTCGCCTGCCTTCTTAGTCTTTTTATATGTAGTGTTTTTCCTTGCCTTGCTCGATGATTCCGACCATTTCCCCCCCACTCCTCCCTGTTGCCGCAAGCCCCAGGATGCAGGCTGAGGGACAGGGGGGGCGATGTCAGAGCGGGGGGAGGCCTGGAGGAGTTTCGGTGGGTTGGGAGGGGGGGGGCGTGTGTGTTGCCTCCCAATCTATGTGCAGAATTCACGCTGTCTCTGGCCTGGGTTGTGGCACCTTTTTTTTTGCGGTTGCGAAAAAAGAAACAAAATGGTGGAAAAAAAAGTTGCGAAGGATATTTCGCGCCTTCTCACGGGAGAAGGCGTGTTTCCGAGTGTCTCGTCGCAGGGGTGGCCTGTGCGATATGTGTCTGTGGGCATGCAGCTCGACGGCTGGGGGGGGGGGGGGGTAGGGAGGGTGGGGAAAGTGCTGCTATACTCCACCCTCACCCCCCCCCCCCTAGCTCTCGATGCCAAGATCTGACTCTCCCTGTGTCTGATTGCCGCCCACACTAGTCGCAGGAAAACGAGGCCTCGATGCACTGTTGTACCCTACCCTGCGTACACTGTCTTGTGTGCACAACACCTCACGGCATCATTGTATACACCACTGTCCGGTCCCCTCGTGTGTCAGGCCGGAAAGAGGTGCCTCGGCGAGCTCCTGTGGTTTTGGGTGGCGATGTTGTATTTTTAGTCCCAAGTTTGGCGCGCAAACAGCGTCCTGTCTTTTTTAGTCCCTCGCATTGTCGATGCGAGTAACCTGAAACGTTGTGTGGTTCAGAAGTCTACACTTTGGAGGGGTGAGCGGGGAGTTGTCAAGGGTTGACAGAGCTGCCAGAGGTCTGGTGGAAGGCAGCGCCTGTTGCTGCGATGCCTGAGGGTGGCCCTGCCCCTGCAGAAGAAGGAGGGGAGAGGCCCGCCCGTCACCCCACGTATCCCTTGCCCCCTCGCCCCCGTTGGTCATGTGTAGATTGTGGGTGTGGGCGTAGATGCGGGTGGCGGTTTTGATTTGCCTTGCTGCGTGCGTGCCTGTTGCCACACCACTGCAGGTGGAGGGGGGGAGCGGGGGGAGGCCCTCGGGTAGGCAGGCGGCACCATGTCGGGGGGTGGCCTTTTTTCGCGGACACGCGTGGCGTGCCAGAAGCTGACCCAAAAAAATACGGGTTTTGCGTACCGAAGAGATGCGTTCCTACGTGAGTACCTCTCGACCCCCAACCGCCCTGTGATGTGGCGTGTGTATATGCGTGATGATCCCGCCACCCGGAAAAACGAGGAGATGTTCCAGCAGTGGCGTGGCGTTGTGGATTTTGCGTACCGCCGCCCCCACGGCCAAGTGCAGCACCCTAAGTGGATGCGGCAAAAATTTGCGCAACAGAAATTCTTCGACCTCGACGCGGAGACAACAACAGAGAAGGTGTACCTCGGGTTCACCGCCAACTACATCTGGTCGCACTGGTCCAGGCGTGGCGTTTCGATCCCGCCTGTCGCCCTCCTTGAGATGGCACTGATTGAGGTGACCAACGCCAAGGATCTTGGTTACGCCACCAAGATGCTGCGCACCTACCGCGACTTCTTCAACGCGCACTTCGAACACGACATCTTCAGCTCTTACCTCTTTGCCTGCCTGAAGGTAGGCTGCCCGGACTGCGCGCTCTACGCGCTCAACCAGGCGCGCTGGCTTGGCTTCGCGACAATAAAAGAAGGCGACCGGCAGTTCCTCCGCGGTGAAATAGAGTCGCGAACCATCAACGGCGTGACCTTCACCTACGAGGAGCATGTCAAGGCGCCCCTCGAAAAGCTGGAGAAGGAGGGCAACCCGCACGAGGAGTCCGTGGCCGAGGTGGAGAACTTCTCGCCGTTTGCAAAGTTCTGGAAACAACACGAAAGCGAACAGGGGTGGTGGGTGTACCCATTCGACAAGGACCCCAACACGAAGATCATCCAACACTTCTGGCGTCATCCCTCCAACGTCGACCCGCGGCATGGGAGCGCGTACACTGAGTGGACTGGTATGACGCTGATCACTGCTTGTTTGTGTTGGTGTTATGTTGGGTTGCACGATAGTGGTTCAAAGCCGTAGTGGGGACAGTCTCCACCAGGTGCGAGTGCCGTGCGGCAAACTGGGCTGCAGTGCCCAAACCACACAGCTTCATCACGCTTGGGGGCAGGGTGTGGGGGGCCTCATGCAAAAAGCCGGGCATGCGTTCCGCCAAAACTACCGTGTCCCTTTCTGTGTGCTGGGATCCGCGCTGCCTCAACTCCACACACCCACACACCGCCCATCGTGCAACAGCCTCCGGCACACCCCTCGCAACTGATGCTTACGGTGTGCCTAAGGACCCCCTGGGGGAGGCAGCTGTGGCCGCGCTTGCCGGAGAAGGTATGTTCCCGACGTAGTTTCGTGTCACACGCCGAGACGGCACTCTGCATGTGTGTGTGGGGGTGGGAGTGGGAGGGAACATATCGACACCAAAAGCACTTGCGGTGGGCGCGGAGCGGCTCCAATGCCAGGGTATCACCCGCGCATTCCAAGGCATCGTGCCCCACATATCGACGCTCCGCCTCTTGTGGTTTGAGCACACAACTACACCACCACCCACCCACCCACCCACCCACCCCTTTCCCCTCTCCACAGATGTGGACGCAGAGCTGAGCGAATGACGCACGCCACATATGCGATGAGCGTCTCTCTCGCCCTGTCTCTCAAGTCCTTTGTCTGTGCCTCTCGCCCCCTCTCCCTCTCCCCCCGCCTCCTCGCCGCAAGGGAGCGGGGGCAGGGGGCAGGAGGCTGCAGTGCAGCACGCCAACTTCTCTGTGGACTCACCACTTACTCCGGAGGAACTCATGCCGAGCAAAACCCCCCCGGCCCGCACCGTGCCCTGCATTGGCCTGCCTTCCGACTTCTTTAGGTCTTTAGAATGAACAGTGAGGCTGAGCGCTGCCCTGCTGGCGTTGGGGTGTGCGTCTTCTCCCTTGGGGCAGAGGCGCGAGGTGTGGGTGTGGGTGTGGTGATGAACCGAAGGGGACGACCTCCCTCCCTCCCCCCTACCCCCTTCCTCTGGGTCCGGGGGAATTGCATCGCGGATGCTTGCAAAAAGCGCTTTTTTCCCCCCAAAAAACACCATATCCATGCCTTTCTTCAGCATGGGGGCTGATCTTCATTGATGCAGAAGAATATTCCGCCGTGGCGATGATCCTCCACACCGCCAACACCACACCACTGCTTCCCTTGCCACACCCTGCCCTTCTGCCTGCAGGGGGAACCGAAGCCACAACAGTCGAGAAACGATGTTGAGGTCCGTTGCAGCTGCTGCGGTGCGGCGAGGCGGGCAGAGCGCGATGGTGGGGCAGACGCGCCAGGTGGCAGCAGGCGGGCAGCGGAGGCGGTTCATCTCCGGGGGCTACATGTGGGGTGCCGTGGCAGCAGTTGGTGTCGGCGGCGTCGGCTACGCCATGCGCCTCGGGAAGAACAAGGCCCTGAAGAAGGAGGATGTGAGCCAGACGGACGAGGTGCGCGCCCTCAGCCTCGACGAGATCCGCCGGAATCAGATCACCATCTACCGCTACCTCACATGCCCCTTCTGCGGGAAGGTCAAGGCATTCCTCGACCAGCACAAGATCCCTTACACCTGCGTCGAAGTCGACCCCCTCACGAAGTCGCAGCTCAAGGGCAACGGTTACTCCAAGGTCCCCTTCATCCGCATCAAGACCGACTCTGGCGAGCTGACCATGGCTGACTCCTACGACATTGTCTCTGTCCTGGGGGAGAAGATCGAGGGCCAGGCCCAGACCCTGGAGAGCGCCGAGGTGAAGGAGTGGCGCGAGTGGGGGTCGGAGCAGTTCGTGCGTTACCTCACGCTGAACCTGAACCGGTCGCTGTCCGATGCGTGGAGGAGTGCAGCGTACATCGATGTTGCGGAGGAGATCCCGTGGTTCAACAAGCAGATGTCGAAGGCGATTGGCTCCGTCACGATGTACATCATTGTGCAGCATGTGATGACCCGTCCCCGCCTGATGAAGATGGGCTTCGACGGTGGGGATGAGCGCAAGGCACTCTACCAGCAGGTCGACAAGTGGATTGACACCGGTGTTGGGTCCAAGGCGTTCTTCGGTGGCTCCACCCCCAACGTTGTGGACACCGACATCTACGGTGTGATCAACGCGATCCGCGGCCTCCCCGTGTATATGGATGTGCTGAACAACACAAAGGCAAAGGAATGGATCCACCGGATGGACGATGTCTGCGGGAATGAGAAAATCCAGTCCTCGTGATAAACAACGCCGTGCCACCGCCGCCACCACCACGCAACCCCACACACATCCAACGCGCCACGCCGCGCGGATGGGGTGTGGGTTACTTCCCCACTTGTTTTGCTAGAGACTCTTGAGACCGGGGGGAGGATCGGGGGGCAGGGGAGGGGAGGGATGGTAACCTGAGGGTGTTGGGTACAATCGATTCTATCATAGCCGAGGGGGGCGGGCGGGGGGGCGAGGCGGCGCGTGAGGTGATGGAGGGGAGGGGTGGGGGGTTTTCCCCCAAAGCAGAGGGGTTGCGGCTGTGTGCGCTGCTGGTGGGTCTGAGGGGTGGGTCATAATGAAGTGTCCCCCCTCTCGAATGCCGAGCGCCACCCGTCACACTCTGTTCAAAAGCTTCATCTATGTGCTGGCAGTGTGCTGGTTAGCATCAGAGGTCACTCGGTGTTCCCCCCTCCCCCCACAAAAGTAGTAACGTGCGTGCGTGTGTGTGTGGTGTGCCCAGCACTCGTCTGATTGTCGATAGGCCTGGCCACACACCAACAACGAGAGAGTGTGCATCCAAAGAGAGGGGGCCCTGACTCCCCCTTCATCATCACAGATTATCCCACGTCGTGAGCATCACCCTCCTCAGCCCTGGTGAACCCACCCCGTTTTTTTGTACGCTGGGCGTGTGTCCGTGTGTGTGAGTGTGTGTGTCAGCGGGGTGTTGGTGTAACGTTGTTTTGTGTTGCGGTTGTTCTGTTTTTTTTTCTCCCGTCTAGCCCCTCAGCTAGCTCCCCGTGCTGCTGCCGTGCTCTGTTGTTTTGTGTTTGCCAAAAATGTCGAGGACACGAAGAGGGGGAGGGGGTGCATGAGGGAGAAAGAGAAGGGGAGTGCAGAAAAAATCCCTCGCCCCGCCCGGATTCTTCTGGCAACGGCGCGTCCCGATACTGTCTGGTCAATATAGGTTGTAAGGTTGTTGCGGTGGCTTGTTAAGTGAGGCTGGTTTGCTGCACACCGGCGAGCGTGGGATGAGCCATATTGCAAATGGTTTACCCATTTTTTTTGTCGAGAGCGCAAAATAACACAATGACAATCATCCGATGCAAAACCCATCGGGTTGTCAGAAAATGCAAAAAAAATACCAAATACAGCCCCCCATTCGGACCAGTTGGCCGCCGAAATACCAGAACATACCGAAGGGCTGGCCGTCTTTCCCTACCAGCCTTTGTATACCGCCCAGGCACAGGCGCGGCAAAGACACCAAGGCACAGCAAAAGGCCTTGGCTGTTCCATCTTGCGAGTGGCGCGTGAGCCCTCCCCTGTCGCATCCCCTACCCCTCATCTTCCTTTGTCGGGCCCGGCCGGAGTTTCCCGGGATCCTGCCGGGGGGCAAACCGTGTTTATTTAGAGTTAACGGGAGATTGTATGTACGACGCAGAGGCCAGCTCAGGCTGTGAGATATCAGGTTGGAGTCACGTTGATAACCCCGGTTTCTGCTGTCGTGGGAGCTGTCGTATGGCATGGCATGGGTGGCAAATAAACAGGTCTCTCTGAACACACGCGCTGTCGACCTGCAACGAGAAGAGGGTTTTCTCGGATAACAATCACCCACACCCACACCCCTTATACCGCCCAGGACACACACCTGCCTCTCTTCCCCGCAGGCCGTCCAGACTCCACACCCCATCACACCCTCTCCCGGAGCGAGGGGCTAACGGCAAAGCTCTCAGCTGCTCACAGGGGGAGCGTGACCGCGGAGCAGGGGCGGTGCTCCATTTTTTTTTGCCGATTTCCCCCCCCGCTTCTAAGGGGCAAAGGGTAGGGCGGTGCAGGCCAGCGCTGCAGCAATGCGCACCAAGGCAACGCCGTATGACACGACGGAGGACTCGTCGGACGATGCGGTGAGCGAAGCCAGCGGGGCGCCCGCCCCTCAGGGGGCGGCAGAGGCTGCAGAAGGGTCCTCCAACGAGTCCTCCAACAACAGCGGTTCTGGGGAGGGCTCTGAGGAAGCTGGGGAGGACGCTGCTGTGCAGAGCAAGGCAGCTGCCCTCGACACCGACATGGCGAAGTGGTCCCAGGGCGACTGGGCGAGCAAAATGACCTCCGAGGCTGTCGGGTTCGAGTTCTCCTTCGGCGACGATGCGGTGGCACCCGCGCCCCAGACACTCATGGCAGCGACAGCGCTCTCCGCCCCTGCAGAGGGCGGGGATGCGCCGGCTGACGCGCCGGCCCTCGCGCTCCCCGACATCAACATGCGGCAGGTGCTGCGCGCTGCGCGGAAGACGCTTGCCCCTGCATTCTGCAAGTCGAAGGATGTGGAGGAGGACGGCGTCAGCGCGACCCTCGCAGAGTGGCGCAGCAAGCGCAGGATGTGGAAGGGAGCAGCACGCAACGCCAAGAGAAAGCGCACCGCATAGCATCGCGCCTGAGGGTGGTGGGGGTGGGGGGGCGGTTCTGTCAAGAAGATGGGACAGACCAGATTAGCCCCGGCTCGTGATTTGTCAGTCGGGGGATTGGGGGTGGGGGTGGGGTGATTGCCCGCAAGCAGCTGCATCACAGCTGGCTGCATGTGGGTGGGTGTGGGGTGACGCGTGTTACTCCTGGCAGTGGAGGCGCTGAACAAGAGTTCGCTCGGTGCAACCTGCACTCAACAAACAGGTTACCATGTGTGTGTTGTGTGGGTGTGTGTGGGTGGAGACTCGCTACCTCCCCTGAGCTAACCCTTCGGCGTTGGTGGGTGGATGTGTCACACCCCCTGGCGCCCTAGCCCGCTTCCGTCTCGTTGTTATGTACCACCGTCTGATCAGATATCATGTGCTTCATCGTGCCTTTTCTTTTGTCGAAAAAGGCGAAAAAAATATGAGTAATCTCAGCCCCCGGTGTGATGCGTGCGCGCCTCCCCCACCACCCCCCACCCCCCACACCAGCATTTAGAGATTTAAAGCTGGGGATCAGCTCTATCTGCCTAGCCTGCCTACACCCCACCCCCCCCACCACCTCACAGGGCGCCCCGGTGCACGCCAAAGAGCGGAAGGCGGAGTGGGGGGCCTGCCACACACCACCGCGACCGCCACTGCCTCCCCACCCACCCCCGTTCCGATGTCCGGCGAAACGGGTGACATATTTGTGACGAGCTTCGCGCAATACGTCGATGACTACCACAAGATAGGGTGCTGGGCGGGCGACGAGGACGAGGAGGAAGAGGAGGAGGAGGCGGAGGAGGTCACCGCCTCACCTGCAGCCACAGGGCCTTCGGAGAGCGCGGCGCCGGGGGGTGGTGTCGGCGGGGAGAAGGGCAGTGCGAAGGCGGGTGCTGCTGCGGAGGTGGATGGGGAGGAAGAGGGAGGCAGCGTAGAGTCTCCGGGTGATGATGCCACAGATGGTGGCATGGATGAGGATGAAGAAGAAGGGGACGAAGAGGAAGAGGAAGAGGAAGAAGATGTGTCTGAAGGCGAGGTGGCACAGCAGCAGCAGCAACAGCCACAGCCACAGCCTGCACACTACGCCTATCCCGCTGCCCAGAGCACGGGCATGCCATTCCAACATCAGGGGGGCGCCGCGCAGGCACCTCCACCACCCCTGCCACCCATGGGGCACCTCACAGATGACCAGCTTCGCCTCCTTCAGTCGTGGTATACAGCTGGGTTCCGCGCAGGCATGCAGGGCAGCCCACACAGCACCCTCTCGCCGCAGCCAGGCTATTGGTGACCTGTGCCGAGAGTCGTCTGGAGGCAGGGGGTGGTGAGGGCGGGGTGGAGGGCCTCCCGGGGTGGTGCAGGCTGGGGATTCCGTCGTAAGTCTCGTGGGGGGGGGGGTGGGGGTGGGGGTGGGGTCGGCCTGTGTTGCGCGTGCCCCCGCCTCTGCCTGGGAGGGTGGGTGGGAGGGTGGCGGCGGATGTTTTCCTGCCCCCCAGAGTCAGAAACGTGTTGTGGCGTCTAGCCCCAGTGGGTGTGTGGCTGGTTACTTAACTCAGCAAAGCACGCATGATGTGTGACTGATAGAACGGTGGTCGCGTATGGCTGTCGTATGTGTGAGGGGGTGGGGTGGGTGTGGAGGGGTGGGGGGGGGGGGGGGGCAACATGGTGAAGAAGCACCACAGCCCCATGCGCTCCAGCATGCTCGAAAGAAACGGATCGTGGACTGTCAGCCAGGAGAGCGGGTTAGACGACGACGCGATGCATAATAGAGGACGATTTGAAGCTTGATGAGGAGGACCTTGATGTCACTGTATCGCAGGGCCCACTTGAATCAGCGTGTGTGTGGTCAACAACAAGCAGTGTGTATCTGTTCTCACACGGTTGCTTGGTCTTGCTCGGGTTAAGCGAAACAGGGTACGATTTTGACAAGGGAGGTTTGATTTTCACCGCAGCAAATCACACAGCATACCACTGCACACCACGCAGATACCGGGGCCAGGTACCGTTCACAGCCAGCAATGCAGAGCAGCGCGTGCCGCCCGTGGCGGATGCTAGTCGGTGTGGCGGTGGCGGCGTGGTGTGGCACCTTTGCGCATGGGTCAGGTATCCTCGCAGAGCTGAGTGTGGAGGAGAAGCGGGCAGTGCTGGACGCGCACAACGCACAGCGAAGGTTGTGGGCGAAGGGCGGGCAGGGCCCGAAGGGTGATCACCCTGTTGCGAGCGGGCTCTTGGAGATGTACTGGGATGCCGGGCTGGAGGCGATGGCGAAGAAGCGGGCGGCACACTGCTACTACGGCCACTTCGGCGGACCGGGAGCAATCCAAAAGGACTACAAGAATGTGAGGAGCCAGCTGTCGTACCAATGGACATCGCCCGTCACCGCAGGGGAGAACATTGCGCTTTTCAAGGACCACACGAATGATTTCTTGGAGGCAGCGAACAAAACAACGTATCTGGTAAACGCTGTGGGCGGGTGGGTGCGTGAGGGGCAGCAGTTCGACTGGAAGCGGAAGATCTGCTATGCGGACACATGCGGGCACTGGAGCCAGGTGGTGTCCAGGTTCACGCGCTACGTCGGCTGTGCGGTATCTGCCTGCGACGGGCTCGTGGGTGCATCTTCCCAGTGGGGTGCGGCGGCGGTGGTGCACTGCAACTACTGGCCTCCGATGGATGGGGGCTACCCGTATGAGGACGGGGTGCTGGACCTTTACGCTGCCTACTGCTACCGGTGCCAGCAGTGGGACTCCAAATACTGCGACGACTACCTGTGCTCGGGGGGGATCAACCCGGCGTGGCACGCGAGCGGCCGCAGAAACGAGATCGTGACGCAGTGCGACGACGGGCTGGGGCGCACAGTGGCAGGATGCCTTGCACCCGGCAAGCCTGACACCGCGGTCCCTACGCCGAAGCCCAGCACAGCTACACCTGCACCCCCTGCGACCGCAGTGCCCAATACTGCGACACCTGCCCCCCCGACTACCGCGGTGCCCAGCACCGCTACACCTGCACCGCCTGCGACCGCAGTGCCCAGCACCGCAACACCTGCACCCCCTGCGACCGCAGTGCCCAGCACAGCTACACCTGCACCCCCTGCGACAGCAGTGCCCACACCTGTCCCCCCGCCTTTTGCGACCCCCACACCCGTCGACCCGGCGCACACTGCATGCCCACAGGCTGTGCAGGTTGTGTCATTCCAGTCCGCCAGCACGTTTGACCAGAGCGCGCCGCTGACGTTCGGCGGGAACTTCCGTGTGAGAGCCCGTGTTCTGATCAACAGCTACACCAACTATGGGCGTGTGTTTGACTTTGGGAACGGGCCTCACAAGGACAACGTGCTTATTACACAGCACGGGCGGACCGGCACGATGTCGATGCACGTGTTTGTGGGAGCCCGTTCGCAGTACATCAAATGCGACACGCAGGCACCTCTGGGACGCCCCTTTGCCCTGGAGGCGTCTGTGCTCAACGGAAACGCGGTGATGTATGTGGACGGTGCTCTGTGTGCACAGGGGCCCGTCACTGCACCGCTTGCCGTGTCGCGGAGCGGGAACCTCATCGGGCAGAGCCACTGGTCACATGACGGCCCGCTGGACGGGGAGGTGACCTCGTTTGAGCTGGAGACGTGTGAGGCGTGAGGCAGCAGGTCATCCCAGTTGTGTGCACTGGGAACGGGAACAGAAACCAGGCCCTGCTGCTGTGCGTGCGTCAAGTGTCGTGCTCTGCTCGATACACCTCGAGTCGGGGCAGGGACCCAGGGCAGCACGTGCGGCAGGGTGCGGCTGAATCTCATACTTTATACGGAATGGGGGGTGGTGGTGGTGGTGGTGGTGGTCGGGTCACTCTCAAGTCTCAGGTGCAGAAAGTGCAGCAATGCCACAGCCTGGTTCGCAACTCAAGGGTGTATGACTTTCCACGCAATGGAGAGGGAATTGAAGTCACAGCTGTTGTTGCGCTAATTGCGAGAGCCACATATCACCAGCAGACCGAGGCGTGTGGTGTGCATGTCCCTGGAGGAGACAACTCGCAGAAACGTTCATTTTTTCCACACGCAACACACACATGTTCAGCTTTTTGCTTTGTGTAGGTTGTACTGAACGAACTCTGAGATACTTCCACTGGGACACGCACACCACACGCACACAAGTGGGTCATAATCACCGCAGGCTTGAACCCACTCCAACAAGTGGCCAGCACCCGCAACACATGTTGATGCGATTCTGACATGCTGCACATACAGAGAGCGGTGCATCGACACCCCCTGGTTTGTTTTGTACCCTCGTGCAATGGAGACGGGGGTGGAAATGGAACACAAGGTCAGCAGGTCTGATTATTGTCAAGGCGTCACCAGAATGTGCCGCACTGCAGAGCCACATCTCGTCTCACAGGTCGAGGTGTGTGCGTTTCACCATAACCTCCCTCTCTTCCCATGCCCGTTTTTACTGACGGCATGTGTCTGCCGTGTTCCATTCCCATTTCCTTTCGTTTGTTTCTTCCCCTCTCCCTCCCTTTACCCGGTTTGTTTCTCTACAGTACACCTGTTGTTGCGGCTGTACTAGAATGTATTCTTTACTAGTTACGAGCGACGAAGCGTAGCGAAGTCGTGAAGTAACGAAGGAAATCGTACGACTGAAGCTTTTGGATTAGCACGTTCATGCCACTTCACAGGGCCTCAACACGGCCTTGAGACAGCAAGTGTGCGCTCAACAAAAAGTAGTCCGGAACTGTTCCCCCACAGTTGCTGGACAGGGTGTCTATAATAAAGCGAAAAGAGTACGATTTTTGCATCCCACAGGCAGTCTATTTGCTACGGCAGACCCTCACTCCCACATCGGTGCGAGTGCTGCTGTCCCTGTTCTGCCTGCGGCGATCCATACGGCCATACGACACATGCGACCATACGGCCGTGCTTATATCTTTGTCCTTGTGGCACAGGTGTGCTCTGAGCCCTCGTTCCTGCACCCTCGCCTCCCAGCAGCACTGTGCCCTGTGCTGTGTCGCAGTGCACAGTGCAGCTGAACCATTTGACCGGTTGAATGATGTTTTTTTGGACATCCATGCCGGCGTCAGCCACGCGGCGTCCGTCAAGCTGGCCCACTGCGCAGGCCGTGGCTGACACCACCCCCTGTCTCTCCTTGTTCTTGTGTGTGGGTGGAAAGCGCCCACAGACAGAAGCAACAGTGCAGATAACACATCGCAGCGCCACCATTTGCAGCTTGAGGATGAACACTTTGATTTTTTACGCAAATAATCTTGCTTGTGTGTGTACCTTGGTGCCACTTTTTCACAGGGTTCTTTGAGGCAGCAAGCGCGCGGTCAGGAGAAGGTTGTCCGCATCTGTTCTCAAACGGTTGCTGGAAAGGGTGTTGCTCGCGTCAAGCGAAACGGAGTACGATTTTTGACAGGGGTGATTTGATTTGGATTGCGGCACATCACACAGAATACCACTGCACACCACGCAGTTACCGGTACCGGGGACCGTTCACAGGCAGCAATGCAGAGCAGCGCGTGCCGCCCGTGGCGGATGCTAGTCGGTGTGGCGGTGGCGGCGTGGTGTGGCACCTTTGCGCATGGGTCAGGTATCCTCGCAGAGCTGAGTGTGGAGGAGAAGCGGGCAGTGCTGGACGCGCACAACGCACAGCGAAGGTTGTGGGCGAAGGGCGGGCAGGGCCTGAGTGGTGGTCACCCTGTTTCTAGCGGGCTCGGGGCGATGTACTGGGATGCCGGGCTGGAGGCGATGGCGAAGAAGCGGGCGGCACACTGCTACTACGGCCACTTCGGCGGATCGGGTATGATCAGAAAGGACTACGCGAATGTGAGGAGCCAGCTGTCGTACAGACCGACATCGCCGATCACCGCAGGGGAGAACATCGCGGTTTATAAGACCCACGGCAAGGATTTCCTGGAGTCAGCGAACAAAACAACGTATCTGACAAACGCTGTGAGCGGGTGGGTGCGTGAGGGGCAGCTGTACGACTGGCAGCGGAACATCTGCTATGCGGACACATGCGGGCACTGGAGCCAGGTGGTGTCCAGGTTCACGCGCTACATCGGCTGTGCGGTATCTGCCTGCGAGGACGGGATCGGGGGTGCACCTTCCCAGTGGGGTTCGGGGGCAGTAGTGCACTGCAACTACTGGCCTCCGATGGACCCATCGGACTACCCGTATGTGGACGGGGAGCGGGACCTTTTTGCCTCCTGGTGCCTCGGGTGCGCGTGGTGGGACTCCGAGCACTGCGACGACTACCTGTGTGCGGGGGGGATCAACCCGCTGTGGTTCTGGAGCGACCGCAAAAACGATACCGTGGCGCAGTGCGACGACGGGCTGGGGCGCACAGTGCCGTACTGCCCTGCACCCACTGCGGCCCCAGCGCCGACGCCCAACACTGCGACACCTGCACCAGCGCCCAACACCGCAACACCTGCACCCCCGACTACCGCGGCGCCCAGCACCGCAACACCTGCACCACCCGCGACAGCAGTGCCCAACACCGCGACACCTGCCCCCCCGACTACCGCGGCGCCCAGCACCGCAACACCTGCACCACCCGCGACAGCAGTGCCCAACACCGCGACACCTGCCCCCCCGACTACCGCGGCGCCCAGCACCGCAACACCTGCACCACCCGCGACAGCAGTGCCCAACACCGCAACACCTGCCCCCCCGACTACCGCGGCGCCCAGCACCGCAACACCTGCACCACCCGCGACAGCAGTGCCCAGCCCTGCGACACCTGTACCTCCCCCTGTTGTGACCCCCACACCCGTCGACCCGGCGCACACTGCATGCCCACAGGCGGCGCGGGTTGTGTCATTCCAGTCCGCCAGCACGTTTGACCAAAACGCGCCGCTGACGTTTGGAGGGGACTTCCGTGTGAGAGCCCGTGTTCTGATCAACAGCTACACCAACTATGGGCGTGTGTTTGACTTTGGGAACGGGCCTCGGAGCGACAACGTGCTTGTCACACAGCACGGGCGGACCGGCACGACGTCGATGCACGTGTTTGTGGGATCCCGTTCGCAGTACATCAAGTGCGACACGCAGGCACCTCTGGGGCGCCCCTTTGCCCTGGAGGCGTCTCTGCTCAACGGACACGCGGTGATGTATGTGGACGGTGCTCTGTGTGCACAGGGGCCCGTCACTGCACCGCTTGCCGTGTCGCGGAGCGGGAACCTCATCGGGCAGAGCCACTGGTCACATGACGGCCCGCTGGACGGGGAGGTGACCTCGTTTGAGCTGGACACGTGTGAGGCGTGAGGCAGCAGGTCATCCCAGTTGTGTGCACTGGGAACGGGAACAGGAATCAGGCACTGCTGCTGTGCGTGCGCCAAGTGTCATGCTCTGCTCGATACACCTCGAGTCGGGGCAGGGACCCAGGGCAGCACGTGCGGCTGAATATCATACTTTATACGGAATGGGGTGGGGTCACTCTCAAGCCTCAAATGCAGAAAGTGCAGAAATGTCAGTGGAGAAACGACAGAGCCTGGCTGACATGACCGAACTCAAGATGTATGACTTTCCCTGCAATGGAAAGGAAACTTGAGGTCAAAGCTGTTGTTGCGCTTATTGCAAGAGCAGCCCGAGGTGTGTGTGGTGTGCGTGGTGTGCATGTCCCTCTGGAGGAGGAGGCAAATCGCAGAAACGTTCATTTTTTCCACACACAACACACACGTTCAGCTTTTTTGCTTCGTGTAGGTTGCACCGAGCGAACTCTGATGGCACCACCACTGGGACACACGCATACCCCCCCACACGCACACACAAGTGGGTCATGAGCCCCGCAGGCTCCAACACACTCCATTAATCGGCCAGAAGAGAGACGTGGTCAGAACACATCTTGACGCGATTCTGGCATACTGCACGCACAGCGAGCGGTGCATCGACACCCCCTGGTTTGTTTTTGTAACCTCGTGCAATCGAGGAGGAGGAAATGGAACACAAGGTCAGCAGGTCCGATTGTTATTGTCAAGGCGTCACTAGGAAGTGACACACTGCAGAGCCACATCTCATATCATCACAGGTCGAGGTGTGTGCGGTTCGCCACAACCTCTTCCCCTTCCCATAGCCGTTTTTACTGACGGCATGTCTGCTGCGTTCCATTTCCATTTCCATTTCATTTTGTTTGTTTTCTTCCCCGCCCCTCCCTCCCGATTTGCTTCTCTCCGGTACCTGCTTCCACACCTGTTGTTCTGGCTGTACCAGTTACGAGCGACGAGTCATAGCGAAGTCGCGAAGTAACGAAGGAAATCGTACGACAGAAGCTTTATAAGGATCGCACCGTCATGCCACTCCACAGGGGCTTCCACAGCCTCTGACACAGGGGTGTGCGCTCAATGAAAAGTAGCCCGGAGCTGCCTTTTTTGCAGTTGTTGGGCAGGGTGTATATCTTATGATAGCGAAATGACTACGGTTTTTTTGCATCCCACAGGCGGTCTGTTTGCTACGGCAGCCTCTCACCACCACATCGGTGCGAGTCGCTGCTGTCCCTGTTCTGCCCGCGGCGATCCATACGGCTATAAGCCCACGCTCTTATATTTGTCCTTTGCGGCACAGGTGTGCTCTGATCTGAGCACCTGCTCCGCCTGCACTCTCGCCGGTCTCTCGTCAGCGCTGGTGCCCTGTGCTACGTCACAACGCACAGTGCAGTTGAAACATTTGGCCGGTTAAAAGAACTTTCTGTGTCCATCCATGCCGGCGTCAGCCACGCGGCGGAATTCCGCCAGGCTGGCCCACTGGGCGGGCTGTTGTTACCCCCTCCTCACGTGTGGATTTTTAATACCGTAGAACAATCAATTCTACATTCTACTCTTTACCCCTGCCCCTCCTTGTTCTTGTGTGTGGTGGAAAGCGACGGCACAAAAAGAAAGCAGAAGCAACAGCGCGGATAACAAATCCCAGCGCAGTGCCAAAATTTACTCGTTACGAGCGGCGACATCGTGAAGTGACGGAGGAAATCGTACGGCTTGAAGCTTGAGGATGACTACCTTGATGCCACTTTTTCAGGGTTCTTTGAGGCAGCAAGGACGCGGTCAACATAATGTTGTATGGTGCCCCCACAGTCACCCGACACCCTCCCTGCAGGCATGCTGTGTGTGATGCCATCATGGCATGCCACTACACAGAGGACGATCCCCGCCCCTCGGTGGTCTGCGTGATCCCCCCACCGGCACCCTACCGTGCATCGGACCCCTGGGGGTCGCCCCACTCGGGCAGCTCCTCGGGGCACTTCTCCGGGTCCTCCGCCTGCTGCGACGCGACATACCCATACCCTGTTGGCACAGCCACCGCCTCGCCGCAACCACGCGAGTGGCACCACCCCCAACGGCAACACCCACAGCACCCCCACCATGCCTGGCAGGCGACGGAGGACGACAACTCTCCGTCAGGCCAACCTCTGCTTGATGAGTCATCATTTGCCCTGCCGGGGCGTGTTGCATCCGCTGCAGCGAGGCACCGCCAACATGATCCCCAACGCCCTGTCTTGTCGAGGCGGGGCAGTGCAGCCGCTGAAGACCTCATCGGAGGCGTTGTCGCAGTCGCCTCCCGCAGCAGCAGCGCGCTCCTCCCCGCCGCGCCTCTCCTGCAGCAGCAGCAGCAGCAGCGTTTTGACGGCGGGGGCTACACCCTGCCCGACCCGGATGTGGCGGATGTGTGTGGGGATCAGACTTGGGAGGTGCAGCGCAGCGAGCATGGCTATGGCACCGGGTCGCCCCCCCGGGTGTTGGGGGATCTGCGGCACCTCGAGGCGCGGCAGGGGGCTATCGAGGAGAAGGCGCGCGCCATAGCCGACTCGGTCCAGCGCCTCTCGGAGCTGCTGCTGGCGGGGCAGCAGCACCAACAGCACCAACACCACCACCACCGCCACAGCCTAGAAGAGGGTGCAGGTGTGGTGCCCACCGCAGGTGGTGGTGGTAGGGCACACCTCGACAGCTATGCACTCTTCTCCCCAGAGAAGCCTCCAGAGCAGACCCGCCAAGGCAGGGGTCTCAGGGCGGGGTGGCGCAGGCGTGGCGCGGTGCCGCACTCCACGGGAGGTGGGGAGGGGCGGTGGTCACCCCCACCCCCGGTCTTCCCCTGTCGAGCGTCGGGTTCGCCGCCTGTGCCGGTGTGTCAGAGCTGGCGTGGGGGTGGTGGTGGTGGTGGCGGATGTCCTGTGGGAGCCTCGTCGCGTCTGCTGGAGAGCGTGCCCCCCCTCAGGGATGCGGAGGCGGAAAAGCTGGAGTACGTCAAGCGGCTGACCTTCGGGGGGGTGGAGGAAGGGGGAGGAGGTGGTGATGGAGGCGGGCGGCGCGCCAGCCGCAGCAGCACCCTCACATCCGACAGGGGGTCCATGACGCGGCTCTGCAGGGGGGAGGTGGGGCCTGATGCCCCTGCAGGGGGCACGGGGCACGATGCGCAGGGAAGGGCCCAGGGTGGCGGTGGGGAGGCGGAGGTGGCCAGGCAGGTGAGGCTGCGGTCCCCACCCCCTCCGGTGCGGGAGGAGGTTTTGCTGGGCACCCCGCAGCAGGTTGGCGGTGATGAGTAGATGTCCCTCATCAGGCCGCGGGGTTGCTTGTTGGGGGGGGATTTTTTTTTTGCCTTCTTCTCCATGATATTCCTGCATCTCACACAACCGTTGTGTGTCTGTCTGTTTTCCGTGCCGTGTATTTAGAGCTGTGTGTGCGGGGGGTGGGGGGGGGGTGGGGGCCCCGGGTGAGGTGTTTCTGGGATTGGGTGGCTGGGTGGGGGGAGGGGGGGGGGATTCTCATAGGAAAGTCTTCAAAGATAGATCTCCGCCGTGTTCTTCACTTCCTGGCTGGTGCAATAGAGTTCGGGGTCGGGAGGTTGGGGGGGGGGAGGGGGAGGGGGGGAGGGGGATACATGATAGAGCGGCAATAGTGGACCGACCTGCCAAGCCTATGATGCATGACCCTAAGCTGCCCCAACACTGCCCCCCCCCCCCCCCCTAGGCATACAGTGCAAACGATAATTATTATCGCACATATACCAGATACGATAATTTTCGGAAAATTATCGCATACGATAATTTATTATCGCATACGATAATCCATTATCGTATGATGCGATAATCCCATTATCGTATACGAACGGATACGATAATTATTATCGTATATTATCGCATACGATAATCCCATTATCGTATGTTATCGCATACGATAATAATTATCGTATCCGGTCGTATACGATAATGGGATTATCGTATGCGATACTTACTGGGTTGCACTATTCTTGAACACCACTGCCCTCGTCAGATTCCTTCACATACTCGTCCGTCATCAGGATTCATCGCCCCCCCCCCCCCCCCCCCCAGTCCCTTCAACACCCTCGATGTCATCAGACATCGAGACAGAATTCGTCATCGCCCCCCCCCCACCCGCCCACCGAACAGCACAGGAACCACATCACGGACAGACGACCTGGCACGCCGCCCCCCCCCCCCCCCCATCCCCCCTTCTAAATGATATCCATCTCAGTCTCGGATTCGTCCTCCTCAGAGGAATCATCAGAGACATAGTCCCTTTCGAGGGCTTCTGCGAACCGGTTGCTCTTGTCGAAGTAGCCGAGGAGGTCGCCGTTCCGCTGCAAGAACAGACGATCCGCGTAGGTCTTCGTCGAGATGTTCGACCCCCGCTTGGACTTGCGGGACTCTGCCGTCGAAAACACACTGTCGACCTGTGTGACCGACACAGGCGTGCGGAGCCAAGCCACCACATGTGGCGCCAGGATGGGGAACAGCTTCCTCCCCTTCTCCAGCCAGAACGCAATCGGGGTGTCGGTCTGCAGGGATTCGGCAGGGGCATTGAGGTACTGTGTGAACTCCGCCCAGCACTCGTCGTCAGCAAGGGCATGGAAATCCACGGCCCACACCAGCTGGTTTGTGATGTCGGGGAAGTCGTCGAAGTCAGCCATCAGCACGGTTTCCGGGTCGAAGATGAGCGCCATCTCGAACCTCGCCTTCGACGGCCAAGACTCCCAGGCATCCTTCAGCAAGGTGCGGATAGGAGCAGGATAATTCGTTGCAGCATCATGCATCCTCTCCGCCCCCTGTGCCTGAAACTTCTTCCAACGGTGCCGGCGCGACTTGCACCCGAAGAACTGCGACACCAGCGTGCAGAAGGCATACGCCCGGGGGTATGACTGGCGCACTGCTCGCTTCAACGCTGCGTTGAGGTGGTGGCCCAGGCAGTAGATGCCCTCCTCCTTCTTGTCGCCAAACGCCTTGACGTTCACCGACCCGAAGTCAGCGACAACTGTACTGCGGGTAATGCCGTACAGTTCCCGCACCTCGTCAAGCACATCCCCGACGTCCTCTGCGTTGTGCACCTCGCCGTCACCACGCACTTTCGACAGGAGGAGCACTCCCCTGCCTCCCACGTAGGCGACGACCGACATGATGGCAAAGCCAAGATGCCGCAGGCCTGTTCCATCAACGCCCAACGCCACCGGCCGGCCGGTGATGCAGTCGCGGATCTTCTTCTGGATCTCCGCGACGAACAGCGGGGCCTTGCCCAGCAGCGTCCGGGGCTTCGGCAGAGGGGTGGTCATCGGCAGCGCAAGGATAGACGCCTGGTGAGGCGTGATCCCCGCAATCACAAGGGCAAGTGCCCATGCCTTTTGAAATGATGCGGTGGTCGTGGGATCGCTCTTCGTGGTTGAAACACAGGGGGCCGCCTGCACTGGCGCTTCCTTCGATGTGGTCTGGTGCGCCTTCGTGTCGGTCACGTGTTTCTTTGCCACTGTCGATTCAGCATGCTTTACGACGATGCTACAGAGGTTGCACCACAGGACTTCGTCCGATAATGTCCGGGGGGGGTTTGCATCAAGCAGCATGGTGCGAGTTTCGAACGGGAGGTCCTCCACCGACTTGATCGTGTAGGCCGCAGCAACTGTGGCGTCGTACCTCGCCAGTTGCTGCAGCCGCTGCCTGGCTGTTACCAAGGAGATCCTCTTCTTGGCAGCAGCCTCGTCTGCGGCTTCCTCCACCGTTTTTCTGAGTTTTATCGTGTCCAGGCGTTTCTGCGCGCTCTCCGATTTTCCCGCGGGCTTTGGTGCTGTCTTCTTGGGGGCTGGCTTCTTCGCTGCTGGCTTCTTTGGGGGTGGCTTTTTCACGGCCGCCTTTTTCGCTGAGGGCTTCTTGTCCTTCCCCCCCGTGACGCGACGGCGTTTCTGGTCCGGCTCGTCCTCATCACTGCCCTCTTCCTCGTCATCGCCGTCATCATCTTCCTCTGCGTCATCCTCCGTTGTTGTGTCGTCTTTTATCCTACGACGACGAGACATTTTTTGATCCCTGGTGTTTCCTGTGGAGGGTGATGGCGATGCAGTCACAACATAGCGATAGACACACGGGTCGAGAGCGCACACGCAAATGAGTGTCACGGATGTGCGTGGCAGTATCCTGTAACCTCTCCGCCCCCCTGTGCCTGAAACTTCTTCCAACGGTGCCAGCTTCATTGACAGGATGCCCCAGACAGACATAGTGCTGCGCATGTCATGGCACTATGTGTGTTGTGTCTGCCACCCATTTGTGAGGGACATTCTACACTTCTGAGTGAAGCCCCCCGTCACCAATAATTCAAAGAAGCAAAAATGGCAGCTTCCGGCTCCACTTTTACCACTTTTTCAATGTGTTCTGGGCTGATTTCTGGTTTTCCGAAAATCTCAAAAAAATTATCGCACCATTATCGTATATTATCGTATACGATAATATACGATAATGGGAGTACGATAATAATTATCGTATGCGATAATAATTATCGTTTGCACTGTATGCCTAGGGGGGGTCATAAGCCCGTACAAAACCAAAATTTTCGACATACCATCAGAGCCGCCCTAATACCTGATCTGACCCGAAAATCCGACCCATACCCCCCCGGAAACTGTCTGGGGCCCACTTGTGACACCTGATACGCACTTTTGTGATGATTTTTTGGGGTCCTAAAAAATGTACCTCAGTTTCGTACCTTGCCTTTGTACCTGAACCACTCCCGACCGCATTATTTCGTTCTTTGCAAGGGAAGGGTGTCACTACGCTCACTCAGCACGCCGAGCAACACATGCCGCGTGCCCAGGGCCTCGCAGAGGTGTCAGATGCTGCTGCAGAGGAGTACCTTGCTCGAAAGACGCTCGCCAAACGGGAGATGTGCGGGGTCTCGGCAGAGAGCGTTGTGGCAGACCTGCGTAAAAAGAAAACGGCACACGACATCGGTGAGGCGACATTATTTCGGGCGCTCCGTCGGGCTGGGTACATAGGAGAGCGAGTGGGACGTGGTGACGACAGATATATGCAGTGGTGCATCAACTGCACGCACGTGCGGGAAAAGCGGCGTTCCTTGCTAGCCAAGAAAGATGTCACCTGCACTCCTACTCCTCCCACTCCTCCTGCTCCTACCCCCACACCAACTGATGTGGGCAGTGAGAGTGATGGCAGCTCCAGAGCAGCAGATGATCTAGGAAGCAATGAGCGGGTCAGCCGGGCAGACTACCTCAGTCTGTACCGGAAGTACGAAGCGTTGCGGGCCCGCCACCACCGCCTCCAGGAGAGGACCCGAGGGTTGAGAGTAGGGTTGTACAACGCCAGGGGAGGGTATTCCCCTGGCGTTGAGACATCCCTGGCGACCTTGCGGTCGCACTGTGTGGGGGCTGAGTCGGCAGGCAGATGCCGATCCAATGACCTTGTTGAGTACCCCACATGGTACACTCTCATACGTGTTGTCGAGACTGCGTGGTGTGCATATCCTGCGGGGCGCAAATTACACAGCACAATCATAACCACTTCGGCTCTCAGGGCGTACAATATCCCAATCGTGCCTTCACAGGCTAAGATCGACGAAGCAAAAGCATCTACAACGCTGCCTACTAATGCCGATGCAGCCTCCCAGGCGTACGAAGTACTCACAATGACCCATATGCGATCGAAGTACTACACCCAGAAGGTGGCTGAACTCATTCTGCTGACGCAACAACACAACATTCCCACTAATCAGGTCAAGAAAGACCTTGCCGAGGCACTGGGGAAGGCAACATGCGTGCCACCTGAGCCAGAACCACCGCAGAAAAGGCAAAGAACGAAATAATGCGGTCGGGAGTGGTTCAGGTACAAAGGCAAGGTACGAAACTGAGGTACATTTTTTAGGACCCCAAAAAATCATCACAAAAGTGCGTATCAGGTGTCACAAGTGGGCCCCAGACAGTTTCCGGGGGGGTATGGGTCGGATTTTCGGGTCAGATCAGGTATTAGGGCGGTTCTGATGGTATGTTGAAAATTTTGGTTTTCGTACGTTTTTAGGGGGGCTTATGACCCCCCCCCCCCCCCCCCCCCCCAAATCGCCCTACCGCGTAGCTCCCAGCAGGGAGGGAAGGGAGGGAGGGAGGGGACGAACAGAACAAAACACCACTGAATCCCACACCACCACACCACACCTCCCCCTCCTGCAGTGGGCCATGGTGGGCTCGGGGTCTCCCCAACCCCCTCCCCACCCCCCAGACCCTGCCGGCACGGTCCTCGCACATATGCCCACCTCGCGCGTGGGTGACAGTATATTCAAAGGCGTGTTCCGCCTCAATAGCGCTGCTGTCGCTGGGGGTGTAGACGCTGCCACATCTGCTGCTGGGGCTGGGGCTGGGGCCACACCGCCAGGGCGGCGCGGGGAGCCTCGGGGCGCACCCGCGACTGTGCCTGTGGGTGTGGATGTGTCGCGGGATACAGGACCTTGCGGGTCTGGGTCTGAGTCTGACTCCGACTCCGATTCGTCCCCCGATGTGACAGCCCGGGTGACATTCGGGGCTGCGAACACCACCACCACCACCCCGCAGCACCACGCACCCCCTGGGCTGCCCGTGCTGACCTACCGCAGGCGCGACCCTTTCACCGACAACGTCGTCCAGAGGGAGGTGCCCGGGGGACCCGCCGCCGCACCTCCACCACCCCCCTCCGACGAGGCGCGGCAGCGGCACATCCACCGAAAGTCACGCGTGGAGGAGGATACTGTACACCACGACCACCACCACCACCACCCCACCCCATCCACCGGCAACCGCGCAGCCGCACCGTATGACGTTGTCACGGGGTTTCGCCCGCTTGCCGCTTCCTCCTCCTCCTCCTCATCCCCCCTGCTGGAGGGGCACGGGGCACCCGATGTGTCTGCGCGATCCGCCTCCTCATCCATCCCGCTGCACGACGGGTTCACCCCGCCCCCCTCTGCTGGCGGTGCTGCTGCTGCGGAGGGGCATGCGCACACCGCACACCACCTCTCCCGGCTCCCAAAGGCTGAGCTGGTCGACAGAATCCACCGGCTTGAGGAGGAACGCGACGCGATGAAGCACCAGCTGGGAAAATCGGAGGATATCGGAAAACGGGAGACGGAAGAGGCGCTCAGCGTCACGCAGGGGCTGTTGGAGCAGCTCAAAACGCGAGAAAAGCTGTGTGAGCGCCTCAGGGGGCATATCACCTCTCTGGAGGAGTCGAACCTCGCCCTGCTCCAGCAGAAGGGTGAGGTGAAGGCCGCGCTGCAGCGCGAGCTGGATGCGAAGACCGCAGAGGCGGCGCAGCTCTCGGAGGAGCTGGAGGGGCTGCGCGACGCAGGCGGGGGGGCACCGCCCCACCAGATCGATGCCCTCATGCAGCAGGTGGGGGAGATGGTGCAGCGCAACGAGACTCTCCAGGCGCAGCTCGATGCCTACCGCGAGAAGGTGATCCGCTTGGAGGCAGGCGGGCCACAGGGTCCCGCAGAGGCAGCGCCCTGCGCGGCGTGTGGCGAGCGTGAGGCGGAGGTGGTGCGGCTGGAGGAGGAGGTGGCACAGCAGCGTGTTGCGGCGGAGGAGGCGGAGGAGGACACCCGGGCTTTCAAGGAGAGGGTGGAGCGGATGGTGAGGCATCTGGAGCAGCAGTATGAGCAGGAGGCTGCCAGCTCCGCCGCGGAGAGGCGGGAGTGGGAGGCGAAGGTTGACGACCTGACAGCGCAGTTCCGGAGCCTGTCCCCCGGAGGGGGTGGGGGGGTGCCGGGAGGGGGCGGGCGGCGCGCCTCGCCGCCGCCTCGGCCCTTCGCGCCGCAGCAGCAGTGGGGCCGGGCCCCGCAGCAGTTGGGGGGAGGCGCAGCCGTGCCTCCCCCGCCTGTGCCTCCGGCGGCGGCGGCGTCTGCTGCTGCTGCTGCCCCTGCGGGGCAGCAGCAGCAGCAGACGCAGCCCCATCGCGTCATGTCTGCCGTGGAAGCTCATTACTTCGTGTCGCAGGGGGTGGGGATGCAGCACGCCGTTGGTGGGGATGCCTCGTCAGGAAGCCAAGGGGGTGGAGGTGGAGGTGGAGGTAGTGGTGGTGGTGGAGGTGTGTCTCATCAGCATCAGGGTGTGCCCCGCCAAGCTGCCCCGCCCCGCACCCCTGCAGCAAGGGAGCCGGGTGGCGGCGGGTTGCCGCCGCCGCCGCCGCGGTGTGATGCAGGGGCTGTCCCGTCGGAGGCTGAAACGCTCTCCGCGATGGAGCGGCACCTGTCGGATATCTGCGAGGGCAGGGTGGGTGGTGGTGGCGGGCCCCCATCCCCGGGAGGGGGTGACAGCGGGACTCTGCAGGAGAGGGCTGCAAGGCTGCGGGAGCTGGTGGCGGCGAAGAAGGCGGAGCTGATGCGGCTCGCCGCGGTGGGTGGCGAAGGGGATGCGGTGTTTGCATCGCCTGGCAGAGGGGTGCGTTAGGGGTGTGTGTGTGTCAAAGCGGCATGCTTACCTATGGGCTTGAAGGGTGGGTTGATTGGCTTGCCCCTCCCAGGTGCCACCGACGCTTCCAAAAAGGTTCATGTGTGTGTGTGGCAGTGGTGGTAGAATGGAGCATCAGAATTCGCTCGGTGCTGCCGTGTGTTTGTATGTGGAGGGGGACCCCGCCTCGCCCCTAGAGGCACAGCGGAGGAGGGGATAGTTAGTGCATAGTTTAGGGGAGGGGGGCAGCCAAGAACAGTATATTATCCCCGCACAAAACAACAAAACCAACGGCAAACCACCGCCTGCCGATTCGTGGGGGGGCCTGCGGATTTGCGGTGGGGTTTGTTTCTATCTTCTGGGTGCCCCTGAAAACCCAATAGCAGCTACGTAAGAACTACGTAAATCGGCCCTTTCAGGGGCACCACTGTCTGACAGTCTTCTCTATTATATTCTTGCTTCCAGCGGGTATCTCAGGCAATAACAAAGAATCCCCCCCATGCTGCCCTCCCATTCCTCCCTCCCCGCCCCCTTATTCGACCCTAGATGCAAATATGTATATTGCCGATACGTCCGGTGTCTGCAGAAGCGTCCCCCCTCTCTCCCCACCCCCACCCCCCCACGGCACTATCGGCCAGCTTGAGGGAAGGGATTGGCTTTTCGGCTTAACTCTCCGTCTTGTATCCCAGGTGTTCTTCCACTGGTGCGTCAGCTTCGTGTTGGGGTGCAGGCCACACTAAGCGTGGCTCCCTGATGCACCCTTCCACACACACCCCCCACCCCACAGGTGCCGTCGGGCTTTTGAGCCCACCGCCCTTACACATCACAGGAGGGGAGTAGGGCTGCTTGGCCTTCCTCACAAAAGGCACACTCCTGTTCAAGCGCCAGTGCGTGGGTGGGGGGGGGGAGGGAAGGGTGGCTTGGGGGGGGGGGGGGTGAGGGCGTGGTTCGGGCAGCAGTTGTGCCTTCCTCCTCCTCCTCCCCCCTCTCCTCAGAAGGGGCACTGTTGAAGGCGCGGGGGAGTTTTTTTTAAGCCTCTTGAGCCTTCTCTCGCTCCCCCTCTCTCTCTTTCTCTCTCTTTTGAGTGACTTGGCAGCGTTGCCGCTTGGTGTGCTGCTCCAGCCTCGCAAAACAGCACGCGAGGCGACCCGCGTCTCTTGTTTGCTTCGGACTTCCAACAGGCCCCTCTCTGCGGTTACGCCCACCACAACCTGTTTTGCTGGTGACAATATATAATAATGTCAGGCGGGAATGATGATCTGGTTTGCTCGTGGTGCGGCAACCTGTTTGCCGACTGCCCATGCCCTCCAGACTCTAGGCGACCTCTCGAGGAGACCCCCTCTTGGCGGGGGCCCTACCGGCAGGGCCATGGCATCGGCGGGACGCGGCGCGGCGACACCCGGCAGACCGAGCAGCAGATGATCGACATGGCGATGGAACGTTCACTCCAATCCAGCGGCTCCTCCGCCAGTGAGTCCCCAGCCGGGCCGCGGCACCACGACCCTCGGCAACAACGTGACTTTTCAGACCCGCGTGATCATCGGGACAGGCGTGCCCCTCCTTCGCGCCGTGGTGCGGGTGCCAGAGTGACCTCACGGCAGGACCCGGCTCTTATGATGATGCAAATGTTCCAGGGCAGCCGTGACATGTTCGCCGGGGTGTTCGGCGGGGTGGGCGATGATGGGGCCGGAGGAGGGCGTGGCGGCACTAGGGAGGTGCGTTACCACAGCCCACGGTACCACCACCACCACCACCACCACGGTTCACAGCCTGATATCGACAACATGTCCTATGAAGAGATCCTGGCTCTGCAGGAGAACATCGGGCATGTCTCAAAAGGCCTGAGCGAGGATGTTCTGGAGGCGATTCCCGTGCGGAAGTTTGAAGGCGGTGCCGACACGGAGTGCAGCATCTGCCAGTGCCCAGTCGAGGCGGGGGATGAGGTGCGGGGTATCCCGTGCAACGACATATACCACAAGGACTGCATCGACCAGTGGTTTAAGGAGCAGTCGACCTGCCCTGTTTGCAGGATGGACATACGCGAGATGTTCACATTCTCCTGAGGCAGTGGGGGAGGGGATTGACGGGGGGGGGCTGTTGTGTTGTGTTGTGTTGTGTTCCAACAAATCATTCTTTCGGCAGGGTTAATTGGTTTGTTTCGTTTTGATGAGATCACTTCACGATCCGGCGGGGGTGGGGGCCACAGATAGTTTTCTATTGCCTGGTACCGATATGAGTGCCACATCTCTGTGTCATCCTGTGCCGGTGCGACACCGGGAACCCACTGTGGCCTGTTGCTTACGGCACAGTTCGCCACAGAGGGAGTGCCTTATGAGTCGAATTGAGGGCGCCTCGCTGAGGCGAAGGCTGCCCCAGCATGCATCGCTCACTGCACACAGGCTATATAATTATATTCCGTCAGCTGCGCGGCCTGTGGAGTGCCCCTGCCAGATTCTCAGAAAGGGGGTGTCCAAGGCTTTGCCGAAAGCCCCCCCCTCGGGTCAGAACATCGGGGAGGGGCTTCCGTCGGGAGTGAGAGGAAAGAAGAGCGAGTCTTGCCCTAATCTAATAGGGTGTCTCACGGACACAGTTGTAGTTTTGACACAGAGAAAAAATTGCACGACGCAGTCGTCGGGATGCAGCCTGATACCCGACTACCGTGTTCTGCATTTCGATGGGGGTGGGTGGGTGGGTGGGGGTTGCAAAGTGATCCATTTTGACGACACGGTGTCAACAGAGCGAAGACACACCATCGCGGGGGGTCTTTTCATGGCGATTCTATCAACCTTCAGTAATTCTTGCCTTGGGGGTGGGTGTGGTGTAGTGTGGTGCGGTGTTGCTGTGCATGAGGGGGGCGGGAGGGGCTCAGTTGAGGTTCGGAAACCCACTCACTGCAGTGCAGCAAAATCTGGTGACGCCACGTTGCGCTGCGAGTTACTTTCGCACACCCACATCAGCCGCTTTCGACATTCTGCCTTCCCACCCTTACGTTGGCCTGCCCCCCCCCCCCCCCCCCTTCTCTTCGCGGGCTTTGAGGCTATTGCCGAAACCGCCGGAAATCAGCAGCAGAGGAGAGCTGTCCGTGACCTCAAACCTGACCACCTAAATTAGATACGCATGCCGAGGGGGGGGGGGGGTAGGGGTTGTGGGGGGGTAATTTTCGAGCTGCCATTTGTGTCCGGGTTGATGGCCTGACAAGCACAACCCCTTTCCTCCTCCCTCCACCCTCCACCCTCCCCCCCGGCGGGGCGGGGGGGAGGAGGGAAGGAGTCAATTCTACATTCTACTCTTTACCCCCCCCGCCCCGCCCCCCCCCCCCCCCCCCCCGGGGCGGGGCGGGGGGGCAGGCATGTCGCTAAGCGTCGACCGTCGACCCAGTGATTTTGGGTTTCCCCCCCCATAAAAAAGCGTCGACCCAGCGTCGACCCAGTGGACTGGGTTGACGCTTGGTCGAGGCTTGGAGCGTCGACCCAGTGGAACTGGGTTGCCATTCAAGCCTGGACCAAGCGTCAACCCATTTATTACACTGGGTCGACGCTAACCTAGCGTTGACCCGGTTACACTGGGTCGACGCTCACCAAGCGTCGACCAAGCGTCAACCCACTTTCACTGGGTCGACGTCGAAGAGAGTATGGTTTTGCAGGAACAGATGATCACTACCGTGGCCTCCGGCGGCTGGGGGGCTCCGCCCCCCAGACCCCCCTGTGGCGTGTGTCTCGTACTCAAGTCATTCGATTCCCACCGGGTCAGGGAATCCAACCACTCCAGTCGCCTCAGGGGGACACAGCCAACTCACACAGAATCTGTACGCCCACAATGAACAGATGTTCACTACCGTGGCCTCCGGCGGCTGGGGGGCTCTGCCCCCCAGCCCCCCTATCTCGCGTGCCCGTCTAGTAACCAAGTCCTTGCGCTTTGACGGCCGTGGCATATCAGGGGGCAGCGTCGAAATCATGGTCCCGAAAGCCATTTTTTGGTTTCCTCCGGCACCCGACGGCGCGAGCGGGAGAGGAACCACGGAAGGAACCCAGCGCCTCACACCGTGCCCACCTAGTGGTCCACCGATGGGAAAATTTGGCAACAACACGAGCGCGCGCGAAGCGCGCGCGAGAAAAATTGACCCCTAGTGTTTTCCCCCCTGATCCCCCCCCAAAACAGGAGCGTCAACCCACCAAATCTCCAAAATCGAAAAGTTAGCGACAGGCCTGGCGGGGGGGGGGAAGGAGGGGTGTATGTGTGTGTGTTCGGTAACGAGTGAAGTGGGGAGTCGGCCTCTCTCTGTGCCTTGCGTATGTTTCTCTTCTCTACCCCCCTCCCGCCAGGGGGGAGGGGGGGTTTTTTTTCCGGTTAGGGTGTCTGGCAAGGGCGCTCTGCTGCCTTTGATTCAGCCCTCGCATCCTCAGATGCGGGTGTCTTTGACTTCGCTCTGGATTCATGGCTGATACCCTTTTTTGGACTAGGCCTTTAGGCCTTTGTGTGTTATTCAGGGCATGTTTCCCCTCCCCCCCCTCCCCGGCTTCACCACGGGCCACCTTTGCCCTCAAAAGGCGATGCCGCCGTGCGGCACAGAAGAACGTGAAGCAGCGTTCCGTCTCACTGGAGGGCCTGCTAGGAACATGACTGCCACGAATTGGATTTTCCTGCGAGAGCCTGCATCAGGTTGGAGTCAGAAAAATGACAATCCGGGCAGCGCACATATTATGGACAACATGTATAAACGAACAGACAGGGGGTGTGCAACTTTAAGCATAAAGTCCCTGTTCTGCCATATGAACCGTCTCCATGAGGACAGCGCCTGATGGCAACATTGTGTGAAGCCCCCACATCACGCAGCCTGGCCGTGTGGTGTGTCAGGGTGGAGGCCGTCGATGTCAGATATCCGGCCACTTTGGAAGGGGGGGGGGGGGGAGGGGAGGGGGGGGGGTGTTTGGCGGTCCCGGATATTCTCACTGCCCTCGGGGTGGAAGTGGCACAGCTCGAGGCAGCCACTGGCAGGCTGTGGTGTGGCAAAGTACCCCCTCCCCTGAGCTTCTCAGGGCGCCGTGGAGGGTGGGTGAAGGGGATGGCTTCGTGTGTGCATGGCAGGGTGCAGCCAGAAAAATATACAGCCTGTTTTTTCCCAACGTCATGCTTTGGACAAAGAGGGGGGTCAGCCACGTTTTGTGGTCAGACGTGCCCACCCCCCACCCCCCCCTCACGCTCCCCAGATTTTCTCAGCTTCAGTGAGTTCAGTGAGTCACAGCGGGATCACCCTACTCTGTGCGTATTTGCCCCACCCAGCCACATCTGCAGCAGGTCACACTGATGATTGCCATCCGGGTAGCACTGCTTGTGCTGTACCCGGTGGCAGTGTTGTCCTCATGTAAATCAATCCGGAGATGGTGTTTCGGGTTTAGTCAGAAGTCGCCGCCTTCATCAGCAAACTCACACCCGTGCGCTTCGAAGCAGGAATGCAGGAGTGGGCTTGCAGAATGGCAGGTGGATCGTGTCCTCGAGAAGCACAACCGCTTCCGCGCCGCCCACGGAGCCTGCCCTTTATTCTACAACAAGGAGATCGAGGACTGGACCCTGGCAAGCGAGGGGTTTGACAAGACCTGCACCTCGGGTGCCTTGACGCACAACATGATCAGCAGCTTCGGTGAGAACATCGCTATGGAGGGAGGGAGCCTGTCGCTGCATCAATACGACCCCGGTACGGCGATCAACAGATGGTATTGCGATGAAGAGGGCTGCCACGACTACGACAAGGACACCATCACCGCAGGGACACGCCACTTCACACAGGTTGTGTGGAAGGAAACGCTCGAGGTGGGGTGCGCGCTGTGCCATAAGATGGACCAGTTTGTGACACACGTCTACCTGATGTGCAGCTACTACAAAGCAGGCAATGTCCTCGCGACTGTCGGGGAGAACGTCGACCTCGCCAACGCCGCCGTTGGGAAATGCGCGACACAGTCCCCCACCACCACGGCACCCGACACAGCACCCCCTGTGCAGGGGGATGAGTGTCGTGTCGAGCCCTGCGGCGGGGGGCAGGTCTGTGCTGACCCAAACCCTGCAGTGTCAGGGGACTTCACCTGCACATGCAGTGCCGACCGCTCCAGCATGCAGACCGGTGGGCCTGCGGTGTGCGCTCTGAATGAGTGCGATAGCGAGCCGTGCGGGTCAGGGCAGACCTGTGTGGACCCCGACACCTCATCTACCGTGGTGAACAACTTCATCTGCACCTGCTCCGCTGACGCCAGCATCGTGAGGACCGGCTCGCCCGCCGCCTGCTCTGTCGATGAGTGTGCCAGTGGCACCGCCTGCGGGGCAGACCAGACATGCGTGGACCCCAACCAGACCCCGCAGAGCATCGGCGACTACACCTGCAGCTGCACCACGTCGGGATACTCCAACATCGGCGCGCCTGCGCAGTGTGCGAAGGAGGGTGAGTGTGTGAACAACCCTTGCCAGGACACACACGCCATTTGCAGCGACCCCGACCCCACCTCGCCCGGCAACTTCCGATGCCAATGCGGGTCTGGGGCAACGGGTGCCAGCATCGGGCAGGCCGTGGTGTGCACCTACAACGAATGCGCCTCCTCGCCCTGCGGGGCCAACCAGGAGTGCACGGACGGCACCGAAACCACCGCCCTGCGGGGCGACTTCGTCTGCAAATGCACCTCGGGCACGCTGGCGGAGGCGACGGCGGTGCCTGCACTGTGCGCCGTCCCCCCTCCGGAGAGCACCGGGGGCGACGACAGCTCCTTCCCGATCTGGATCCCCATCGTCATCGGGGTGGCCGTCCTCTGCATATGCGCTGCGGTTGTCCTGTGCCTGATGATGCGCGCCAGCAAGACACAGCGCAAGCCTGCATCGGACCTCGAGGAGCGCCTCTCGGAGCCGAAGGAATTCCCCACTCCGGACAACGAGCCTCCGGAGCCCACCTCGCCCCTGCTGTCGTCGGTGCGGGAGTCGGTGAATGAGAAGGACGAGAAGGAGGAGGACTCGCTGCTGAACCCGAGAGAGCGGATACCCTCGCTCAACGTGACGAGTGACGGGGAGAGTGCGGTGGGGCTCACCCGGGACCTGGCAGAGCCAGTGATGTGCAGGCGCGCCCCCTCGATGACCCGCCCCGCGTCCTTTGTGAACAGAACGCTCAACAGCACCCACAACACAGTCGGCAGCACACCCCCACGCACCTACATTGCGAGCGAGTTGGACATGGGCAGCCATCTGGATCTGGGTGCTCCTGCGATGCAGACCCGCAGTGTGCGCCACAAGGGGGTGCCGCCGGATCAGCCAGGGTTTGGGACGAATCTCACCATGTCGCGTCTCCTGCAATCATCGCCCACACCAAAGCCCAAGATGCTCCACGTGTGAGTCGCTAGTGAGGAGGTGGCGAGACGAGAGGCAACGGCGCAGGGAGTTTGCATGTTTGCATGTGGTGGTGCGGCAGTGATTCGCTTCGCATCTTTCAACGAGGGGCCAGTGGGGTCGAGGGGTCGGGTTTGTTGCTGTTGTTTCTTTTGGGAGGGCAGCGGCGGCGGCGGCGGTGGGTGGCTCTGGCTACTTACCCCAGCTTGCCGTGATGTCCTGTGAGGGGTATGCATTCCGCATGCAGTGTCACAACAGGTGGCAGGCGACACCCCAAAAGCGGTTGGAAGATGTCTGTGACTATGCAGCACGCCCCATGGCAGCGGTGCGCTTCGCAAACAGAGTGCCACGCGCTGATGGGGTGTGCGCAGATCAATGCCAAGTGCCACTGGCGGTGGCCCCCGCTCAGAAGTGCAGCAAAGTGATCCGCCTCACGAAAGAGGAAACAAGCTGACCCAGTTTCACACAGAGTGGGGCCGTCCTGTTGACACTTTCCCAAAGGGTTACTATATACACTACGGTGGGGGTTCGTCCAATTGCACCCTGGCAAATCCTGCGTGTGATATCGCACCGGCATGCTGAGCGGTAGGGTGATACCTCAATGCTGCTGTGTGCGGGATGCGCAGCATCGCTTCCTCGGATTTCATTCTTTCTTCGTCATGCAATCCGCTAACACAGAGCGTCGGTGTATCGATGCGGGCTTTCCGGGTTGTGCGTGTAGAGGATGGGGCGGGTGAGCTGCACAGGTGAGCAGCTTGGGACTGGTGGCAAACCTTCCTTGCAAAGAGTACCTAGGCCTCGCACCTGCACAGGGGGTTCCGCTTCCTGGGCGGAGCATGTGAGTCGTTCATTTCATTACATTCCATCGTGATTTTGTGCCGTCGTGTTCTGTGCATTTTAAAAAATCGAAAAATACACGCAGTTGCATCAGGTGAGTTTTTTCTTCTATTTTGGTAGTTCAGCGCAGCAGCTCAGGAAGCTGTGCCCCCCCCCCCCTCTCCCCTCCCGCTTTTTTTGCTGGATCCTGCGACCCGCACTTTCACCCGACTTCACCAGACCTGGGAGTGGCGTGTACAAAAGAGTGGATGTGTCTGCGTTCCAACAATATTTATTTCAGCAACGCTTGCCTTGCCAAAGCGAAACTATGTGTGGATGTGCCTGCTTCCAGCTCGTTTGTTTCACACCCCCTCCCCCCTTTCCCCCCGGGTTGCAGTGATTCTGCTCGTTCCAAACCACTGCCATCGATAGAACCAGGAATCACCCACTTGCGGTGCCCAGCTGCGCCGTGTGTCTAATCAACCCCCGCTCCCACTGCCTAGGGGGTGGGGGCCACAGATAGTTTTCTATTGCCTGGTACCGATATGAGTGCCACATCTCTGTGTCATCCTGTGCCGGTGCGACACCGGGAACCCACTGTGGCCTGTTGCTTACGGCACAGTTCGCCACAGAGGGAGTGCCTTATGAGTCGAATTGAGGGCGCCTCGCTGAGGCGAAGGCTGCCCCAGCATGCATCGCTCACTGCACACAGGCTATATAATTATATTCCGTCAGCTGCGCGGCCTGTGGAGTGCCCCTGCCAGATTCTCAGAAAGGGGGTGTCCAAGGCTTTGCCGAAAGCCCCCCCCTCGGGTCAGAACATCGGGGAGGGGCTTCCGTCGGGAGTGAGAGGAAAGAAGAGCGAGTCTTGCCCTAATCTAATAGGGTGTCTCACGGACACAGTTGTAGTTTTGACACAGAGAAAAAATTGCACGACGCAGTCGTCGGGATGCAGCCTGATACCCGACTACCGTGTTCTGCATTTCGATGGGGGTGGGTGGGTGGGTGGGGGTTGCAAAGTGATCCATTTTGACGACACGGTGTCAACAGAGCGAAGACACACCATCGCGGGGGGTCTTTTCATGGCGATTCTATCAACCTTCAGTAATTCTTGCCTTGGGGGTGGGTGTGGTGTAGTGTGGTGCGGTGTTGCTGTGCATGAGGGGGGCGGGAGGGGCTCAGTTGAGGTTCGGAAACCCACTCACTGCAGTGCAGCAAAATCTGGTGACGCCACGTTGCGCTGCGAGTTACTTTCGCACACCCACATCAGCCGCTTTCGACATTCTGCCTTCCCACCCTTACGTTGGCCTGCCCCCCCCCCCCCTTCTCTTCGCGGGCTTTGAGGCTATTGCCGAAACCGCCGGAAATCAGCAGCAGAGGAGAGCTGTCCGTGACCTCAAACCTGACCACCTAAATTAGATACGCATGCCGAGGGGGGGGGGGGTAGGGGTTGTGGGGGGGTAATTTTCGAGCTGCCATTTGTGTCCGGGTTGATGGCCTGACAAGCACAACCCCTTTCCTCCTCCCTCCACCCTCCACCCTCCCCCCCGGCGGGGCGGGGGGGAGGAGGGAAGGAGTCAATTCTACATTCTACTCTTTACCCCCCCCGCCCCGCCCCCCCCCCCCCCCCCGGGGCGGGGCGGGGGGGCAGGCATGTCGCTAAGCGTCGACCGTCGACCCAGTGATTTTGGGTTTCCCCCCCCATAAAAAAGCGTCGACCCAGCGTCGACCCAGTGGACTGGGTTGACGCTTGGTCGAGGCTTGGAGCGTCGACCCAGTGGAACTGGGTTGCCATTCAAGCCTGGACCAAGCGTCAACCCATTTATTACACTGGGTCGACGCTAACCTAGCGTTGACCCGGTTACACTGGGTCGACGCTCACCAAGCGTCGACCAAGCGTCAACCCACTTTCACTGGGTCGACGTCGAAGAGAGTATGGTTTTGCAGGAACAGATGATCACTACCGTGGCCTCCGGCGGCTGGGGGGCTCCGCCCCCCAGACCCCCCTGTGGCGTGTGTCTCGTACTCAAGTCATTCGATTCCCACCGGGTCAGGGAATCCAACCACTCCAGTCGCCTCAGGGGGACACAGCCAACTCACACAGAATCTGTACGCCCACAATGAACAGATGTTCACTACCGTGGCCTCCGGCGGCTGGGGGGCTCTGCCCCCCAGCCCCCCTATCTCGCGTGCCCGTCTAGTAACCAAGTCCTTGCGCTTTGACGGCCGTGGCATATCAGGGGGCAGCGTCGAAATCATGGTCCCGAAAGCCATTTTTTGGTTTCCTCCGGCACCCGACGGCGCGAGCGGGAGAGGAACCACGGAAGGAACCCAGCGCCTCACACCGTGCCCACCTAGTGGTCCACCGATGGGAAAATTTGGCAACAACACGAGCGCGCGCGAAGCGCGCGCGAGAAAAATTGACCCCTAGTGTTTTCCCCCCTGATCCCCCCCCAAAACAGGAGCGTCAACCCACCAAATCTCCAAAATCGAAAAGTTAGCGACAGGCCTGGCGGGGGGGGGGAAGGAGGGGTGTATGTGTGTGTGTTCGGTAACGAGTGAAGTGGGGAGTCGGCCTCTCTCTGTGCCTTGCGTATGTTTCTCTTCTCTACCCCCCTCCCGCCAGGGGGGAGGGGGGGTTTTTTTTCCGGTTAGGGTGTCTGGCAAGGGCGCTCTGCTGCCTTTGATTCAGCCCTCGCATCCTCAGATGCGGGTGTCTTTGACTTCGCTCTGGATTCATGGCTGATACCCTTTTTTGGACTAGGCCTTTAGGCCTTTGTGTGTTATTCAGGGCATGTTTCCCCTCCCCCCCCTCCCCGGCTTCACCACGGGCCACCTTTGCCCTCAAAAGGCGATGCCGCCGTGCGGCACAGAAGAACGTGAAGCAGCGTTCCGTCTCACTGGAGGGCCTGCTAGGAACATGACTGCCACGAATTGGATTTTCCTGCGAGAGCCTGCATCAGGTTGGAGTCAGAAAAATGACAATCCGGGCAGCGCACATATTATGGACAACATGTATAAACGAACAGACAGGGGGTGTGCAACTTTAAGCATAAAGTCCCTTCTGCCATATGAACCGTCTCCATGAGGACAGCGCCTGATGGCAACATTGTGTGAAGCCCCCACATCACGCAGCCTGGCCGTGTGGTGTGTCAGGGTGGAGGCCGTCGATGTCAGATATCCGGCCACTTTGGAAGGGGGGGGGGGGAGGGGAGGGGGGGGGGTGTTTGGCGGTCCCGGATATTCTCACTGCCCTCGGGGTGGAAGTGGCACAGCTCGAGGCAGCCACTGGCAGGCTGTGGTGTGGCAAAGTACCCCCTCCCCTGAGCTTCTCAGGGCGCCGTGGAGGGTGGGTGAAGGGGATGGCTTCGTGTGTGCATGGCAGGGTGCAGCCAGAAAAATATACAGCCTGTTTTTTCCCAACGTCATGCTTTGGACAAAGAGGGGGGTCAGCCACGTTTTGTGGTCAGACGTGCCCACCCCCCACCCCCCCCTCACGCTCCCCAGATTTTCTCAGCTTCAGTGAGTTCAGTGAGTCACAGCGGGATCACCCTACTCTGTGCGTATTTGCCCCACCCAGCCACATCTGCAGCAGGTCACACTGATGATTGCCATCCGGGTAGCACTGCTTGTGCTGTACCCGGTGGCAGTGTTGTCCTCATGTAAATCAATCCGGAGATGGTGTTTCGGGTTTAGTCAGAAGTCGCCGCCTTCATCAGCAAACTCACACCCGTGCGCTTCGAAGCAGGAATGCAGGAGTGGGCTTGCAGAATGGCAGGTGGATCGTGTCCTCGAGAAGCACAACCGCTTCCGCGCCGCCCACGGAGCCTGCCCTTTATTCTACAACAAGGAGATCGAGGACTGGACCCTGGCAAGCGAGGGGTTTGACAAGACCTGCACCTCGGGTGCCTTGACGCACAACATGATCAGCAGCTTCGGTGAGAACATCGCTATGGAGGGAGGGAGCCTGTCGCTGCATCAATACGACCCCGGTACGGCGATCAACAGATGGTATTGCGATGAAGAGGGCTGCCACGACTACGACAAGGACACCATCACCGCAGGGACACGCCACTTCACACAGGTTGTGTGGAAGGAAACGCTCGAGGTGGGGTGCGCGCTGTGCCATAAGATGGACCAGTTTGTGACACACGTCTACCTGATGTGCAGCTACTACAAAGCAGGCAATGTCCTCGCGACTGTCGGGGAGAACGTCGACCTCGCCAACGCCGCCGTTGGGAAATGCGCGACACAGTCCCCCACCACCACGGCACCCGACACAGCACCCCCTGTGCAGGGGGATGAGTGTCGTGTCGAGCCCTGCGGCGGGGGGCAGGTCTGTGCTGACCCAAACCCTGCAGTGTCAGGGGACTTCACCTGCACATGCAGTGCCGACCGCTCCAGCATGCAGACCGGTGGGCCTGCGGTGTGCGCTCTGAATGAGTGCGATAGCGAGCCGTGCGGGTCAGGGCAGACCTGTGTGGACCCCGACACCTCATCTACCGTGGTGAACAACTTCATCTGCACCTGCTCCGCTGACGCCAGCATCGTGAGGACCGGCTCGCCCGCCGCCTGCTCTGTCGATGAGTGTGCCAGTGGCACCGCCTGCGGGGCAGACCAGACATGCGTGGACCCCAACCAGACCCCGCAGAGCATCGGCGACTACACCTGCAGCTGCACCACGTCGGGATACTCCAACATCGGCGCGCCTGCGCAGTGTGCGAAGGAGGGTGAGTGTGTGAACAACCCTTGCCAGGACACACACGCCATTTGCAGCGACCCCGACCCCACCTCGCCCGGCAACTTCCGATGCCAATGCGGGTCTGGGGCAACGGGTGCCAGCATCGGGCAGGCCGTGGTGTGCACCTACAACGAATGCGCCTCCTCGCCCTGCGGGGCCAACCAGGAGTGCACGGACGGCACCGAAACCACCGCCCTGCGGGGCGACTTCGTCTGCAAATGCACCTCGGGCACGCTGGCGGAGGCGACGGCGGTGCCTGCACTGTGCGCCGTCCCCCCTCCGGAGAGCACCGGGGGCGACGACAGCTCCTTCCCGATCTGGATCCCCATCGTCATCGGGGTGGCCGTCCTCTGCATATGCGCTGCGGTTGTCCTGTGCCTGATGATGCGCGCCAGCAAGACACAGCGCAAGCCTGCATCGGACCTCGAGGAGCGCCTCTCGGAGCCGAAGGAATTCCCCACTCCGGACAACGAGCCTCCGGAGCCCACCTCGCCCCTGCTGTCGTCGGTGCGGGAGTCGGTGAATGAGAAGGACGAGAAGGAGGAGGACTCGCTGCTGAACCCGAGAGAGCGGATACCCTCGCTCAACGTGACGAGTGACGGGGAGAGTGCGGTGGGGCTCACCCGGGACCTGGCAGAGCCAGTGATGTGCAGGCGCGCCCCCTCGATGACCCGCCCCGCGTCCTTTGTGAACAGAACGCTCAACAGCACCCACAACACAGTCGGCAGCACACCCCCACGCACCTACATTGCGAGCGAGTTGGACATGGGCAGCCATCTGGATCTGGGTGCTCCTGCGATGCAGACCCGCAGTGTGCGCCACAAGGGGGTGCCGCCGGATCAGCCAGGGTTTGGGACGAATCTCACCATGTCGCGTCTCCTGCAATCATCGCCCACACCAAAGCCCAAGATGCTCCACGTGTGAGTCGCTAGTGAGGAGGTGGCGAGACGAGAGGCAACGGCGCAGGGAGTTTGCATGTTTGCATGTGGTGGTGCGGCAGTGATTCGCTTCGCATCTTTCAACGAGGGGCCAGTGGGGTCGAGGGGTCGGGTTTGTTGCTGTTGTTTCTTTTGGGAGGGCAGCGGCGGCGGCGGCGGTGGGTGGCTCTGGCTACTTACCCCAGCTTGCCGTGATGTCCTGTGAGGGGTATGCATTCCGCATGCAGTGTCACAACAGGTGGCAGGCGACACCCCAAAAGCGGTTGGAAGATGTCTGTGACTATGCAGCACGCCCCATGGCAGCGGTGCGCTTCGCAAACAGAGTGCCACGCGCTGATGGGGTGTGCGCAGATCAATGCCAAGTGCCACTGGCGGTGGCCCCCGCTCAGAAGTGCAGCAAAGTGATCCGCCTCACGAAAGAGGAAACAAGCTGACCCAGTTTCACACAGAGTGGGGCCGTCCTGTTGACACTTTCCCAAAGGGTTACTATATACACTACGGTGGGGGTTCGTCCAATTGCACCCTGGCAAATCCTGCGTGTGATATCGCACCGGCATGCTGAGCGGTAGGGTGATACCTCAATGCTGCTGTGTGCGGGATGCGCAGCATCGCTTCCTCGGATTTCATTCTTTCTTCGTCATGCAATCCGCTAACACAGAGCGTCGGTGTATCGATGCGGGCTTTCCGGGTTGTGCGTGTAGAGGATGGGGCGGGTGAGCTGCACAGGTGAGCAGCTTGGGACTGGTGGCAAACCTTCCTTGCAAAGAGTACCTAGGCCTCGCACCTGCACAGGGGGTTCCGCTTCCTGGGCGGAGCATGTGAGTCGTTCATTTCATTACATTCCATCGTGATTTTGTGCCGTCGTGTTCTGTGCATTTTAAAAAATCGAAAA
This sequence comes from Rhynchopus euleeides, assembly GCA_963210315.1. Taxonomy (NCBI): domain Eukaryota; phylum Euglenozoa; class Diplonemea; order Diplonemida; family Diplonemidae; genus Rhynchopus; species Rhynchopus euleeides. The sequence continues at coordinate 1,309,503 of OY723266.1, forward strand.
ATACACGCAGTTGCATCAGGTGAGTTTTTTCTTCTATTTTGGTAGTTCAGCGCAGCAGCTCAGGAAGCTGTGCCCCCCCCCCCCTCTCCCCTCCCGCTTTTTTTGCTGGATCCTGCGACCCGCACTTTCACCCGACTTCACCAGACCTGGGAGTGGCGTGTACAAAAGAGTGGATGTGTCTGCGTTCCAACAATATTTATTTCAGCAACGCTTGCCTTGCCAAAGCGAAACTATGTGTGGATGTGCCTGCTTCCAGCTCGTTTGTTTCACACCCCCTCCCCCCTTTCCCCCCGGGTTGCAGTGATTCTGCTCGTTCCAAACCACTGCCATCGATAGAACCAGGAATCACCCACTTGCGGTGCCCAGCTGCGCCGTGTGTCTAATCAACCCCCGCTCCCACTGCCTAGGGGGTGGGGGCCACAGATAGTTTTCTATTGCCTGGTACCGATATGAGTGCCACATCTCTGTGTCATCCTGTGCCGGTGCGACACCGGGAACCCACTGTGGCCTGTTGCTTACGGCACAGTTCGCCACAGAGGGAGTGCCTTATGAGTCGAATTGAGGGCGCCTCGCTGAGGCGAAGGCTGCCCCAGCATGCATCGCTCACTGCACACAGGCTATATAATTATATTCCGTCAGGGTCGACGTCGAAGAGAGTATGGTTTTGCAGGAACAGATGATCACTACCGTGGCCTCCGGCGGCTGGGGGACTCCGCCCCCCAGACCCCCCTGTGGCGTGTGTCTCGTACTCAAGTCATTCGATTCCCACCGGGTCAGGGAATCCAACCACTCCAGTCGCCTCAGGGGGACACAGCCAACTCACACAGAATCTGTACGCCCACAATGAACAGATGTTCACTACCGTGGCCTCCGGCGGCTGGGGGGCTCTGCCCCCCAGCCCCCCTATCTCGCGTGCCCGTCTAGTAACCAAGTCCTTGCGCTTTGACGGCCGTGGCATATCAGGGGGCAGCGTCGAAATCATGGTCCCGAAAGCCATTTTTTGGTTTCCTCCGGCACCCGACGGCGCGAGCGGGAGAGGAACCACGGAAGGAACCCAGCGCCTCACACCGTGCCCACCTAGTGGTCCACCGATGGGAAAATTTGGCAACAACACGAGCGCGCGCGAAGCGCGCGCGAGAAAAATTGACCCCTAGTGTTTTCCCCCCTGATCCCCCCCCAAAACAGGAGCGTCAACCCACCAAATCTCCAAAATCGAAAAGTTAGCGACAGGCCTGGCGGGGGGGGGGAAGGAGGGGTGTATGTGTGTGTGTTCGGTAACGAGTGAAGTGGGGAGTCGGCCTCTCTCTGTGCCTTGCGTATGTTTCTCTTCTCTACCCCCCTCCCGCCAGGGGGGAGGGGGGGTTTTTTTTCCGGTTAGGGTGTCTGGCAAGGGCGCTCTGCTGCCTTTGATTCAGCCCTCGCATCCTCAGATGCGGGTGTCTTTGACTTCGCTCTGGATTCATGGCTGATACCCTTTTTTGGACTAGGCCTTTAGGCCTTTGTGTGTTATTCAGGGCATGTTTCCCCTCCCCCCCCTCCCCGGCTTCACCACGGGCCACCTTTGCCCTCAAAAGGCGATGCCGCCGTGCGGCACAGAAGAACGTGAAGCAGCGTTCCGTCTCACTGGAGGGCCTGCTAGGAACATGACTGCCACGAATTGGATTTTCCTGCGAGAGCCTGCATCAGGTTGGAGTCAGAAAAATGACAATCCGGGCAGCGCACATATTATGGACAACATGTATAAACGAACAGACAGGGGGTGTGCAACTTTAAGCATAAAGTCCCTTCTGCCATATGAACCGTCTCCATGAGGACAGCGCCTGATGGCAACATTGTGTGAAGCCCCCACATCACGCAGCCTGGCCGTGTGGTGTGTCAGGGTGGAGGCCGTCGATGTCAGATATCCGGCCACTTTGGAAGGGGGGGGGGGAGGGGAGGGGGGGGGGTGTTTGGCGGTCCCGGATATTCTCACTGCCCTCGGGGTGGAAGTGGCACAGCTCGAGGCAGCCACTGGCAGGCTGTGGTGTGGCAAAGTACCCCCTCCCCTGAGCTTCTCAGGGCGCCGTGGAGGGTGGGTGAAGGGGATGGCTTCGTGTGTGCATGGCAGGGTGCAGCCAGAAAAATATACAGCCTGTTTTTTCCCAACGTCATGCTTTGGACAAAGAGGGGGGTCAGCCACGTTTTGTGGTCAGACGTGCCCACCCCCCACCCCCCCCTCACGCTCCCCAGATTTTCTCAGCTTCAGTGAGTTCAGTGAGTCACAGCGGGATCACCCTACTCTGTGCGTATTTGCCCCACCCAGCCACATCTGCAGCAGGTCACACTGATGATTGCCATCCGGGTAGCACTGCTTGTGCTGTACCCGGTGGCAGTGTTGTCCTCATGTAAATCAATCCGGAGATGGTGTTTCGGGTTTAGTCAGAAGTCGCCGCCTTCATCAGCAAACTCACACCCGTGCGCTTCGAAGCAGGAATGCAGGAGTGGGCTTGCAGAATGGCAGGTGGATCGTGTCCTCGAGAAGCACAACCGCTTCCGCGCCGCCCACGGAGCCTGCCCTTTATTCTACAACAAGGAGATCGAGGACTGGACCCTGGCAAGCGAGGGGTTTGACAAGACCTGCACCTCGGGTGCCTTGACGCACAACATGATCAGCAGCTTCGGTGAGAACATCGCTATGGAGGGAGGGAGCCTGTCGCTGCATCAATACGACCCCGGTACGGCGATCAACAGATGGTATTGCGATGAAGAGGGCTGCCACGACTACGACAAGGACACCATCACCGCAGGGACACGCCACTTCACACAGGTTGTGTGGAAGGAAACGCTCGAGGTGGGGTGCGCGCTGTGCCATAAGATGGACCAGTTTGTGACACACGTCTACCTGATGTGCAGCTACTACAAAGCAGGCAATGTCCTCGCGACTGTCGGGGAGAACGTCGACCTCGCCAACGCCGCCGTTGGGAAATGCGCGACACAGTCCCCCACCACCACGGCACCCGACACAGCACCCCCTGTGCAGGGGGATGAGTGTCGTGTCGAGCCCTGCGGCGGGGGGCAGGTCTGTGCTGACCCAAACCCTGCAGTGTCAGGGGACTTCACCTGCACATGCAGTGCCGACCGCTCCAGCATGCAGACCGGTGGGCCTGCGGTGTGCGCTCTGAATGAGTGCGATAGCGAGCCGTGCGGGTCAGGGCAGACCTGTGTGGACCCCGACACCTCATCTACCGTGGTGAACAACTTCATCTGCACCTGCTCCGCTGACGCCAGCATCGTGAGGACCGGCTCGCCCGCCGCCTGCTCTGTCGATGAGTGTGCCAGTGGCACCGCCTGCGGGGCAGACCAGACATGCGTGGACCCCAACCAGACCCCGCAGAGCATCGGCGACTACACCTGCAGCTGCACCACGTCGGGATACTCCAACATCGGCGCGCCTGCGCAGTGTGCGAAGGAGGGTGAGTGTGTGAACAACCCTTGCCAGGACACACACGCCATTTGCAGCGACCCCGACCCCACCTCGCCCGGCAACTTCCGATGCCAATGCGGGTCTGGGGCAACGGGTGCCAGCATCGGGCAGGCCGTGGTGTGCACCTACAACGAATGCGCCTCCTCGCCCTGCGGGGCCAACCAGGAGTGCACGGACGGCACCGAAACCACCGCCCTGCGGGGCGACTTCGTCTGCAAATGCACCTCGGGCACGCTGGCGGAGGCGACGGCGGTGCCTGCACTGTGCGCCGTCCCCCCTCCGGAGAGCACCGGGGGCGACGACAGCTCCTTCCCGATCTGGATCCCCATCGTCATCGGGGTGGCCGTCCTCTGCATATGCGCTGCGGTTGTCCTGTGCCTGATGATGCGCGCCAGCAAGACACAGCGCAAGCCTGCATCGGACCTCGAGGAGCGCCTCTCGGAGCCGAAGGAATTCCCCACTCCGGACAACGAGCCTCCGGAGCCCACCTCGCCCCTGCTGTCGTCGGTGCGGGAGTCGGTGAATGAGAAGGACGAGAAGGAGGAGGACTCGCTGCTGAACCCGAGAGAGCGGATACCCTCGCTCAACGTGACGAGTGACGGGGAGAGTGCGGTGGGGCTCACCCGGGACCTGGCAGAGCCAGTGATGTGCAGGCGCGCCCCCTCGATGACCCGCCCCGCGTCCTTTGTGAACAGAACGCTCAACAGCACCCACAACACAGTCGGCAGCACACCCCCACGCACCTACATTGCGAGCGAGTTGGACATGGGCAGCCATCTGGATCTGGGTGCTCCTGCGATGCAGACCCGCAGTGTGCGCCACAAGGGGGTGCCGCCGGATCAGCCAGGGTTTGGGACGAATCTCACCATGTCGCGTCTCCTGCAATCATCGCCCACACCAAAGCCCAAGATGCTCCACGTGTGAGTCGCTAGTGAGGAGGTGGCGAGACGAGAGGCAACGGCGCAGGGAGTTTGCATGTTTGCATGTGGTGGTGCGGCAGTGATTCGCTTCGCATCTTTCAACGAGGGGCCAGTGGGGTCGAGGGGTCGGGTTTGTTGCTGTTGTTTCTTTTGGGAGGGCAGCGGCGGCGGCGGCGGTGGGTGGCTCTGGCTACTTACCCCAGCTTGCCGTGATGTCCTGTGAGGGGTATGCATTCCGCATGCAGTGTCACAACAGGTGGCAGGCGACACCCCAAAAGCGGTTGGAAGATGTCTGTGACTATGCAGCACGCCCCATGGCAGCGGTGCGCTTCGCAAACAGAGTGCCACGCGCTGATGGGGTGTGCGCAGATCAATGCCAAGTGCCACTGGCGGTGGCCCCCGCTCAGAAGTGCAGCAAAGTGATCCGCCTCACGAAAGAGGAAACAAGCTGACCCAGTTTCACACAGAGTGGGGCCGTCCTGTTGACACTTTCCCAAAGGGTTACTATATACACTACGGTGGGGGTTCGTCCAATTGCACCCTGGCAAATCCTGCGTGTGATATCGCACCGGCATGCTGAGCGGTAGGGTGATACCTCAATGCTGCTGTGTGCGGGATGCGCAGCATCGCTTCCTCGGATTTCATTCTTTCTTCGTCATGCAATCCGCTAACACAGAGCGTCGGTGTATCGATGCGGGCTTTCCGGGTTGTGCGTGTAGAGGATGGGGCGGGTGAGCTGCACAGGTGAGCAGCTTGGGACTGGTGGCAAACCTTCCTTGCAAAGAGTACCTAGGCCTCGCACCTGCACAGGGGGTTCCGCTTCCTGGGCGGAGCATGTGAGTCGTTCATTTCATTACATTCCATCGTGATTTTGTGCCGTCGTGTTCTGTGCATTTTAAAAAATCGAAAAATACACGCAGTTGCATCAGGTGAGTTTTTTCTTCTATTTTGGTAGTTCAGCGCAGCAGCTCAGGAAGCTGTGCCCCCCCCCCCCCTCTCCCCTCCCGCTTTTTTTGCTGGATCCTGCGACCCGCACTTTCACCCGACTTCACCAGACCTGGGAGTGGCGTGTACAAAAGAGTGGATGTGTCTGCGTTCCAACAATATTTATTTCAGCAACGCTTGCCTTGCCAAAGCGAAACTATGTGTGGATGTGCCTGCCAGGGACCCTTGCAACATGCATTGGCCCTCCCGAGATAAATATTCTTGTCATCACATGTATAGACACGTACACGCGCAAGTGCGCACATACAGGCAATGCCTTGGTGGACCTCTGCTGGGCGTTGTAGGTTTTGATCTGAAACAGGCATTCGTCCTAGGTGGGGGCGAAGGATTTTCTGGTTCACGCCCTCACCCGTCCAGCCCGTGCCTGTCTGGTCCCGGCTGGTCGGCTTTCCGTTCAGTTTGAAAATTTGTTACCGATCTGTGTGTGGCTTCGTTGCCGTTTTTCTCTCACCCCCTGACTCTTTCGCCGCTGCCCCGCTGCCCATGGACCTCCCTATTCACAGCCGTGTTGAAGCGGCTGTTTGTGCGGGCCCCTTTCGCATTGCCTTCCCCCCTGCAAGGGAAAGATGTGGCCGAAGACGGGAAGAGTACACCCCCAATAAGAGTAGACAATGTCCCCCAGATTGCTCGTCGAAGGCAACGGCAATCTGTCAGACATGCGAGGAAGAAGGAAAGGGGCAATACACATCACACATACACACCTGATGCGCTTACAAATGTGCGAAAGATCTGCCATTTCAAGAAAGGTTTGCAAACAAACCACAGCCCAGTTGGTGGTGTGGACTGCCCCTCGGCACACCACACCAACAAATAATATCCGAAGGGCAAAGAAGCTGTTAGGGCAGCTGCCAGACCTGAGGTCAGGAAGATCACTCTGCCCAAAACGGCCACTCCGTTCAAAATTGTTCAAAACTGGGCATGCCTTTTATGGCCCTCTCCTCCCCCCTTCCCCCCTCCCCACTTCTGCATATCGAGTGAAGGGAAGCCATCTGGTTTTCCTCTTCTACTTCACTACCTTCTCCCCCATATTTGTCACGTTATCCTCTTGTTTGTCCGTTTAGTGTCTGTTATGTTCCTGTACCGGTGCCTGTGGGAAGGCACAAAGGCACCTGCGAGTCGTCGCCGATGAACTGTGTTGCCTCGTCTGCCATTACGCCGGGAAGGCTGTCCTAATCACCGGACGGCCAGCCCTTGTGTTTGAGAACAGAAGGAAGCAGCGAACACCGAAAAAAAAAGCGAAGTTTGTGTGTGAAACAGAGACAGTGTACATGTTATTGGGGGAAAATGCCCGACGGCGTCTTCCTTCATTCAAGCTGCGTATCTGTCATCAGGTGGTCGTCGCCAGCCACATTGCGACTGATGTCCTCCAGTGTTCGCTGTCTCGGAGGTATATTTGACATCAGCGTTCCGAAAAAGGGGGTCTCGGAACTCGGCATATCCCAGAAGGTGTTTGGGGGAGAGGGGGGTGCGAGGGGGGGGTGGGGTGTGGGGGGAGGGCATTTTCCCCCTGAAGCTGCTGGAACCCCAAAATTCAGGCAACTCTCCCTCTCCCCCCCCCTCCTTACGCTTTCTCTTTGGGGGATTTTTTGGGGTTTTGCCTTTTTGACGTCAACAACGCCACACCGCCCAATATCTTTTTGGAGCAGTGTGTAAGGCACCAATCGACCAGCTCTTGCTGCCGCCTCTCTACCACCAAACACACATCAACCTTGACGCAACCCCTCGGGCCCCATTCCCCCGTTCCTGATGAACAGCCAGGGGTTTGTGGATGACGTCGAAACCGGTGTCACGTCGTGTTGGGTAATCCTATGGGATTGCGAAAACTGGAGGGAAGCGCTACAGCTCGGCACGTCACCAACACTGCCTTCGGAAGCCCCCACCCCCACAACCCCTTTTTTTTCAAGAGCTAATGTGCCGGCACATAGGCCAAACAACACTAGTGCCCGGACTGTACAACCTGCATGTCGAGTGAAGGGAGGGTCACCCCCCCCAGGTTGCCATTTCTTCTGCTTCACTTCCCCCACCCCCCCTCTCGCCTTTCAGGATCCAACGATCGGCCCCCACACCCGCCAATTCGGGGCCATCACTCGCCCCTTCTCTTTCTTTCCTCACGGGAGGCCAGGTGGGATCTTTCGCAAGGGCGGAGGCTGCTGTGAAATCTGATCTAAACTGTTTGGCCAAACAAACAAACAAACAGCGACATCAATGCCTCGCCCCTATCGCACACAAAGTGACAGGTAGCGGTGGGGTTGATGCATCAGTGTTGAGTGGTGGTGGTGGTGGGGGGGGGGGGGGTGCGGATCCATTTCGCCTTCCAAGTGAGTCATGCGCACCTTGCAAAATTCGCCAGCCGTGTGTATCCAGTTTGATGGTGGTTTGAGCGTGGTTGCATCTGTCGCGTGCTGTTTTGCTGCAGGCCCCAACCAGAATGCTGCAATCAAAGGCCTGGAGCTGCAGGCCGGCATCAGCGACCGTGACCCCCCAGCCGTCCTCCCGAGACGGAGGAGCTGCGTCGCGAGGGAGCTGAATCGGGTTGAGGAGCCTGTAAGCACTCTGTGTGACGGGTGATGACAAACATTGTGACCAGGCCGTGCCTTGCCGACATAATTTGGCTGTCGGGAACAAAACAACACGAACCATCTCCCGAAGAACGAACAAATCAGCGGAGATGTAGTTCTGTTCACCGCGCAAGGACGCTAACAAAAGTGCGATGATGCAACGCATGCCATCGTGGTCTTATGTGGTTCTGTGCACATGCGTATGATTTGTGCCCAGAATGGTTTGCGAGCTTTGCGAGCATTTTTTCCTCAGCCGAACTCACCTGATCTTGCGAGTTGTGAATTACTTCTGCATTTCCGCACCGAATGCACCAGGTTGGCGAGGTGCTGGTATCTTTGCTTGCCAAAGGCGGCGTAAGAATGGCGGGAAGGGTATGATGTGTGTAGTGCATTGGAAAGGAATGCAGCTGGCCTATCACAAACCCAGACCCGTTCATCTCTGACTCTTGTTTTGGGCGAGCAGGGAATTCCGGGGTCCCAAAATCCCTAATGAATCAGCTATGACAAGCCACCCGGACTCACGCATGCTGTTATTCCTTAGTATTAGAAGGCATCGAGCAGCGGCAGCCGACGCACACGGAGGAACCGAACACGGAAGTGTGGCCAGGTGCTCCGGCAATCTACTCTCCGACCCAACCCAGGTATGGGGACGTAGGCCACGGGTGCTCGACATCTGTTGTGTTCCGTGGCAATGCAACTGGGCGGTGCCCTGTGTACAGTGCAGTGTACCGCAAGCCTTGCCACAGGGCTGTGGCTGCGTGCTTCCCTCGAGTCCCAAAGGAGCGGATCTCCGTCAGGTGTCGCATAAGAGGCACAGCTGTTCATGTCCCGGTCGTAGCTGCATGCCACCGCATGTGGACCCGGTCTGTTGGAAGGGCAGGATGGCAGGAGGCAGCCCACCCAAACCACCCACCCCCGCCCCCACCCCTTCACGTGGCGTGTGCATCCCAGCAGTGGTGCTGCCCTGTGCGGCAGTGTGTTCCTTTTTATAGACCCTCTCACGTGCTGTCCATACCCCACCCCCTGGCAGGATTCTGTATTTCAGAGTTTGCTCTTCCTGGTCCTTGAGTGCGGCAGGAAGATGAGGTGTCTGGTGGCTGCTGCCGCTGTGGCGCTGTTTGTGGGCCATGCTGAGGGCAGATGCACAACTGAAGCAAGGGTGTCGTGGTGTGGAAGCTTCACGAAGACACCTGCACCAGCAGATGCCAAGTCTGTCTGTTCCGGGAAGAAGGACTGTAGCCCGATGGGGCTGCTGGATTGGCAGATCGAGAGGGTGCTGGCGCAGCACAACTTCTACCGTGAGAAGCACGGTGCGTGCCCGGTGACGTACAGCAAGGACATCGAGTCGTGGTCGATTGCAAGTGCAGGGATGGTGTCGACATGCAACACCGGTCGTTTGAAGCACAACAGCGTGGGATCGTACGGCGAGAACATCGCAATGGTGGGTGTCAATGGGATTGACGCGTCGACGTGGGATGCCGCAGAGGGCGTGCGGAACTGGTACTGCAAGGAGGAGGGGTGTTACGACTACAATACGGACGTCTTCATCTATGACGCAGGGCACATGTCGCAGGTGGCATGGAAGGGGTCCACAGAGATTGGTTGTTCCATCTGCAGCAAGGACAATGGCTACACTGCGGTGTACATGATGTGCAACTACAAAGCAGGAGGAAATATCAGAGGGAGGTTCTCCACAAACGTGTTGAGGCCCAACACAGCACCGTCGGGATGCGCACCGGCTCCTTCGCCTGAGACAGATGAGTGCGGCAGCAACCCTTGTGGGGCTGACCAGCTCTGCGAGGACAAGGACAAGACGAAGAGTAATGACTACACCTGCACCTGCAAAACTGATGGCAGCATCAAAGTGACCGGCAAGGCTGCGACGTGCACAAACGACGAATGCGACAGCAACCCCTGTGGCGGTGAACAGACATGCGACGACAAGAACACTGGAGCCAAGAGCCTCGGTGACTTCGAGTGCACCTGCAAGAGTGACACCACCGTGACGAAGAAGGGTGGGCAGGCAACTTGCTCGAAGGATGAGTGTGCCAACGACCGCTGCGGCACTGACCAGACGTGCACTGACCCGAACCCTTCACCGACCTCGACTGGTGACTACCAGTGCAAGTGCAAGAACGGTGTGACTGCGACTGGTGGCAAGGCGACTTGCGTGACTGACGAGTGTGGCACCAACCCGTGTGGGACTGAGCAGACGTGCGTTGACAAGAACACTGCGTCGGACTCGAAGAATGACTTCGAGTGCACCTGCAAGAGTGACACCACCATCACGAAGAAGGGTGGGCAGGCGACGTGCTCCAAGGATGAGTGTGCCAACGACCGCTGCGGCACTGACCAGACGTGCACTGACCCCAACCCTTCACCGACCTCGACTGGTGACTACCAGTGCAAGTGCAAGAACGGTGTGACTGCGACTGGTGGCAAGGCGACTTGTGAAGCTGACGAGTGTGGCGCCAACCCGTGTGGGACTGAGCAGACGTGTGTTGACAAGAACACTGCGTCGGACTCGAAGAACGACTACGAGTGTACCTGCAAGAGTGACACCTCCATCACGAAGAAGGGTGGGCAGGCGACTTGCACGAAGGATGAGTGTGCCAACGACCGCTGCGGTACTGACCAGACGTGCACTGACCCGAACCCTTCACCGACGTCCACTGGTGACTACCAGTGCAAGTGTGACAACGGTGTGACTGCGACTGGTGGCAAGGCGACTTGCGTGACTGACGAGTGTGGCACCAACCCGTGTGGGACTGAGCAGACGTGCGTTGACAAGAACACTGCCACGAACTCGAAGAACGACTACGAGTGCACCTGCAAGAGTGACACCACCATCACGAAGAAGGGTGGACAGGCGACTTGCTCGAAGGATGAGTGTGCCAACGACCGCTGCGGCACTGACCAGACGTGCACTGACCCGAACCCTTCCCCGACCTCGACTGGTGACTACCAGTGCAAGTGCAAGAACGGTGTGACTGCGACTGGTGGCAAGGCGACTTGCGTGACTGACGAGTGTGGCACCAACCCGTGTGGGACTGAGCAGACGTGCGTTGACAAGAACACTGCGTCGAACTCGAAGAACGACTACGAGTGCACCTGCAAGAGTGACACCTCCATCATGACGAAGGGGGCTCAAGCAACTTGCACGAAGGATGAGTGTGCCAACGACCGCTGCGGTACTGACCAGACGTGCACTGACCCGAACCCTTCACCGACCTCGACTGGTGACTACCAGTGCAAGTGCAAGAACGGTGTGACTGCAACTGGTGGTAAGGCGACTTGCGTGACTGACGAGTGTGGCACCAACCCGTGTGGGACTGAGCAGACGTGTGTTGACAAGAACACTGCGTCGAACTCCAAGAACGACTTCGAATGCACCTGCAAGAGTGACACCAGCATCACAACTAAGGGCGGGCAGGCAACTTGCTCGAACGACGAGTGTGCCAACGACCGGTGCGGTACTGACCAGACGTGCACTGACCCCAACCCTTCACCGACCTCGACTGGTGACTACCAGTGCAAGTGCAGCAACGGTGTGACTGCGACTGGTGGCAAGGCGACTTGCGTGACTGACGAGTGTGGCACCAACCCGTGTGGGACTGAGCAGACGTGCGTTGACAAGAACACTGCGTCGAACTCGAAGAACGACTACGAGTGCACCTGTAAGAGTGACACCACCATCACGAAGAAGGGTGGGCAGGCAACTTGTTCGAAGGATGAGTGTGCCAACGACCGCTGCGGCACTGACCAGACGTGCACTGACCCGAACCCTTCACCGAGTTCCACTGGTGACTACCAGTGCAAGTGCAAGAACGGTGTGACCGCGACTGGTGGCAAGGCGACTTGCGTGACTGACGAGTGCCAGCCCAACCCGTGTGGAACTGAGCAGACGTGCACAGACAAGAACACTGCGTCGAACTCGAAGAACGGCTTCGAGTGTGTGTGCAAGGACGACCCCGCAACCAAGAAGACAGGTGGCAGCGTGCCGCAGTGTGTTGTGGACGAGTGTGCCGCGACGCCGAACCCGTGCGGGACGCAGACCTGTGAGGACGCCAAGAAGGGTGTGTCGCAGAAGAACGACTTCGTGTGCAAGTGCCCGGCACCCAGCACTGTGACGGCTGTTGCAAAGCCTGCCGTGTGCGCTGCAGGTACTGAGGACGAGTGCAAGGCGGCGCCGTGCGGTGCGGACCAGACTTGCGTGGACCCCGACCAGACTGTGGGGACCAAGAACGACTACACGTGCACGTGTGCGAAGGGAACGGGCAGTGCGACAGGCAAGGCTGCAACGTGTGTGCTTGACGAGTGCGAGGCTGACCCTTGCGACGGGACGCAGGACTGCAAGGATCCTGACACAAGTGTGGGGAAGACTGGCGACTTCACGTGCTCGTGCAAGGCACCGCTTGTCGGGACCGCGACTGGTAAGGCTGCGACCTGCACAGACGATGAATGCGTCGCGAAGCCGTGTGGTGACGTGCAGACATGCAACGACCCTGACCAGTCCTCGTCCGTGCACAACGACTACACCTGCACGTGTGACAACGGTGTTGTGGCGACCGGTACAAAGGCGACTTGTGAGATTGACGAGTGTGTTGCGATGCCGTGCGGTGACCAGATCTGTGAGGACCCCAACAAGTCGAAGCTTGTGCAGGGTGACTTCATCTGCAAGTGCAAGGACGACAACACCATTACCCAGACAGCAGGACCTGCAAAGTGTGTCGATGACGAGTGTCTGGCGAAGCCGTGTGGTGACGTGCAGACGTGCAACGACCCCGACAAGTCTCCTTCAGTGCACAACGACTACACCTGCACGTGTGATAACGGTGTGAAGGCGACCGGTGCAAAGGCGACTTGTGAGATTGACGAATGCGTGGCGAAGCCGTGCGGTGACCAGATCTGTGAGGACCCCAACAAGTCGAAGCTTGTGCAGGGTGACTTCATCTGCAAGTGCAAGGACGATGCGACCATCACACAGACGGCGGGTCCTGCAAAGTGTGTCGATGATGAGTGTCTGGCCAAACCGTGTGGTGACGTGCAGAAGTGCAACGACCCTGACGTGTCTCCTTCAGTGCACAACGACTACACCTGCACGTGTGACAACGGTGTGGTGGCGACTGGCACAAAGGCGACTTGTGAGATTGACGAGTGCCTGGCCAACCCGTGTGGGACTGGTCAGGTCTGTGAGGACCCCAACAAGTCGAAGCTTGTGTCGCACGACTTTATCTGCAAGTGCAAGGACGACCAGACCATCACGCAGAAGGATGGCCCCGCAAAGTGTACGATTGATGAGTGCGAGGCCAAGCCGTGCGATGCTGGGCAGAAGTGCAATGATCCCAACATGTCTCCTTCCATCCACCACGACTACACCTGCACGTGTGACAACGGTGTGGTGGCAACTGGCGCAAAGGCGACTTGTGAGATCGACGAGTGCGAGGCGAAGCCGTGCGGTGACCAGATCTGTGAGGACCCCAACAAGTCGAAGCTTGTGTCGCACGACTTCATCTGCAAGTGCAAGGACGACCAGACCATCACGCAGAAGGATGGCCCCGCAAAGTGTACGATTGATGAGTGCGAGGCCAAGCCGTGCGATGTTGGGCAGAAGTGCAAGGACCCCAACACGTCTCCTTCGGTCCACCACGACTACACCTGCACGTGTGACAACGGTGTCGTGGCGACCGGTGCAAAGGCGACTTGTGAGATTGACGAGTGCGAGGCGAAGCCGTGTGGTGACCAGATCTGTGAGGACCCCAACAAATCGAAGGCTGTGTCGCACGACTTCATCTGCAAGTGCAAGGACGATCAGACCATCACGCAGAAGGATGGCCCCGCAAAGTGTACGATTGATGAGTGCGAGGCCAAGCCGTGCGATGCTGGGCAGAAGTGCAAGGACCCCAACACGTCTCCTTCCGTCCACCACGACTACACCTGCACGTGTGACAACGGTGTCGTGGCAACTGGTACAAAGGCGACTTGTGAGATTGACGAATGCGTGGCGAAGCCGTGCGGTGACCAGATCTGTGAGGACCCCAACAAGTCGAAGCTTGTGCAGGGTGACTTCATCTGCAAGTGCAAGGACGACCAGACCATCACACATGTGGGTGGTGCCGTGATCTGCACTCTCAACGACTGTGACAGCAAGCCGTGTGGTGACGTGCAGGAGTGCACAGACCCGAAGCCGACCCTCGACTCCCACTACGACTTCGAGTGCAAGTGTGACAACGGTGTGACGGCAACTGGCGCAAAGGCGACTTGTGAGATTGACGAGTGCGAGACGAACCCGTGCGGGCAGGACCAGCTGTGCGAGGACCCGAACAAGGCGAAGTCGAGCCAGCACGACTTCCTGTGCAAGTGCAAGGACGACGAGACGATCTGGAAGAAGGACGGGCGTGCCCTGTGTGTGAAGGACGAGTGCGAGCCGAACCCGTGTGGTGCCGACCAGACCTGCACGGAGGGGTCGAAGAGCCCCAAGAACCAGCTCGACTTCACGTGCGCGTGTGCTAACAATCCCGACAACACCCAGGTTGGGGACTCTGTGCCCTCCTGCGGTGTGGATGAGTGTGATGCGGTGCCGTGTGGCGTCGGTCAGAGCTGTTTTGACCCGGACTTCGGCACCTCCGGCGACTTCCAGTGCCAGTGCCGTGGCGGGAAGCAGAAGTCTGTTGGGAAGAAGCTGGACGAGTGTGACGAGTGCACGATGGGGCTGAACCCGTGCACGGGCCCGCTTGGTGAGGTTGAGGACTGCGTGGACATGAACAAGTCGCCTGAGAGCATGGGTGACTTCAAGTGCAAGTGTCCCAACCACGACATCGAGAACATCGGTGGCCCTGCACAGTGCAGCCTGCAAGGCGAGTGCAAGAACTTCCCGTGCGGCGACACTCACATCCATTGCGATGACCCCAACCCGGCGCAAGACAACGACTTCAGGTGCACCTGCATGCCCGGTTCTAACGGGACAAGCGTTGGGGAGCCTGTTGTGTGTACCATCGATGAATGCGCTGCTGGCCCGTGCGGTGCGGACCAGACGTGCACCGACCCCGACATGCATTGGGATAGTCTGTTCAACTTTGTGTGCACCTGCGACGTGTCACCTACCGGCACCCCCCTCTACGGGTCTGCCACCGGCAAGCAGGCCAACTGCACATCCACACCGATTGTGTCGCCTCCCACCCCGATGCCTTCCGATGTGTCGTCTGCCACCGACACGACCACCGATAAGGACACCGATAAGGACACCGACTCGAGCCCTTCCCTCTGGTGGGTCCCTGTTGTCATCACCAGTGTCTTGGCACTGTGCGGCATGGCGGCGTACGTCGCATTCAGGAATCGCAAGCCCGAGTTGAGCGTCAATGAGTTCATGGAGCTTGAGGAGAGCTCTGATCGTTCACAAGCCATTCACGGTGACATGACTGCCGAGCAAGTCAGTGTGTGATGTTGGATGTGTGTGTCTCCTCACCATCTCGGAATGTGTTTGTCGAGTGGTACGTGTGGCTGTTGCCCGTGATTCTGTCCAACATGGGCAGGCGGTTTTTACCATATTCCCGGGCTGTGAAATGGAATTTTATCACCCCCACACCCCCTTTTGCATCAAGCAGCGCTGGAAGCGCAAGAAGAATGGGAACCAGAGAACTTCACAGATCGAAATATTTTGCAGCAGCACAGTGCAGTTGGAGATGAAGCGGCGCCCCGTCCTGCGACCCCTTTGTCCTTTGTTCTTTTGTGCTCCTTTCACACCACTGAGTGCACCCCGTTGTGCTTGGTGTGGGACGCGTTCAACGAATCGTGTAACGTTGTCAATGAGTGGTCTGGTCGCAGCAACAGGATGCTTTTTTGTTGGTCTCTCTCTTTTTTTATTGCACACGCGCAGTGTGATTGGGAACTATACGGCATTAGCAGCCAGTGTGTGGTCTATTCGATTTCTTTTGTGTGTTGCACACACCCCATCACCGTGCGCCACAGGTTCAGTGGCTGCGTACAACGAAATTCTACGCTCATCTGGGCTTAATATATGTGAGGGGCTCCCCAATTTTTTGACGGTGGCATGTGTCGATAGTGTTCCATTTCCCCCCGGCAAGTGAGTACGGCTCCTCTCTCAGGGACCAGTGCTCGGATTCAGCCTCGGGCGCCGGAGGATAGTCCAAAAAATGGGCTCCGGGACCGACATGCCGCAGCCCCGTGCACAAGGACCTGGCTACAAGACAGGCACATGCCACAGGGGGGTCTGGGGGGCGGAGCCCCCAGCCGCCGGAGGCCACGGTAGTGAATGTCCGTCCCTTCGCTGCCTGCGTTTTCTCGGGGTTTGACAAAGAAACTGGACAGAAAAACGGTCGGGTAAGTTGCTCGCAGTCTGTGGGCATGAGTCCACTCCCATCTGCGAGGCTGCCCAACCGCCACCAGCCCCCCCCCCCCCCCCCCCCCGAAGTCGTGAAGTAACGAAGGAAATCGTACGACTGAGGGGGTCTTTGCTACGGGGTGATCGTCAGTGCATTTTGGTGCATTTCCTGTTGAATTGGCTGAAAACTGACGAAGTTTGTCGAAGTTTGTCGACCAGCGAAGACCCCCTGAAGCTTTTGGATTAGCACCTTCATGCCACTTCACAGGGCCTCAACACAGCCTTGAGACAGCAAGTGTGCGCTCAACAAAAGGTAGTCCGGAACTGTTCTCCCAGTCGCTGGACAGGGTGTCTATAATAAAGCGAAAGGAGTACGATTTTTTTCCTTGATGTGAGGGATCGCCTCAGTTTAGACCCCCAATGATATGCTCTGCATGTGCCGTGCTGATTCTTTTCTACTTCGTCCCTGTCCCTCCCTCTGTGCTTTTTTGCATTCTTTTGTGGCTGGGCTTGTGTGAGGTTGCGACAGACAGCTTCAGACATTTCTGCCGTTTATTTCAACTCAGCGTGTGGCCTCACAGGCCTCACGCCCCCAAATCATTCCGCTTTCAGGAAGCACGCCACGCACTTCCTGAGAGTTAGCTGGAGGAAACGAAGAAGTTGCAGCGCCGTCTGGCAACACCGCTGTGGTGTGGCTGTCACTACACCAACTAGAATTAAAAAAACAGAATCGATTGGGTTCGAGGGCAGTGCTGACAATACATCGCTGCGCTAACCCACGACTTGCTTTCTGGATGCAATGAAGCCTCTCTGGACCCATGGTCGGAGTTGCAGTCAATTGCCGCCGGGTTCTTTCATCTTTTCGAGTCTCCAGGTACACCACCCCTATAAAAAAAAAGTCTGTCCAGCCTGGATCAGGGGTCTTCGCCACGGCACCGAAAGTGGTGCGTTTGTTCTTGGCGTTCTTCATAATAATTATCTGTGAGGAAAACGCTGAAAACTATGCCGATAGCGAACTATCCCCTGAAGGCGAAACAACAGTCGGAATCATCATCATCTCGACATCCCCACCTCCCCTGGCACTAACATACATCATGCCTTGCTCCTTGACCTTTGCTGTGCTCTCTTCTTGATCGTAGTCACCCTGTGCATCTCTGGATGAAACGCGAAGCGGCGCTCTAAGGGTATGCGTTGGTTTGGGTTTCCCAGGCCAACGGACACCCCCTGGCCTGCTGCGTGTGTGCTGTGTGTGTGGTGATCGCAATTGCAGGGATGTGCTGTCGAAATTAATCGTGTTTTGTCTGCTGCAAGAATCTACAATCACAAAAAAACTGCAACAAGAAAGCGGGCGTGTCTCCTGCATGTCCTGTTCAAGTTGGTGTTTCCAGATTGGGATTTATTTTGTGCTTCATACCCCGGTAGCATTCTCAGGAAGAGTCTGAAGGTGCCTGCCCTGGCTGGCCTTTTGAGGTGTTCGCTTCTGTTCTGACTCGCAGAGTTCCGAACCATCCGATCACCCCGACTTCACACACACTTCACCACCGAGACGTTGCGCCAATACCGGGACAAGATCTTCCTCCCTCAGCTTTATTTTGACCCGTTTTCTGCTGCAAGACGATGGGGCACTCAGGGCAGTATTGCGAGAAGCTTGGCCGAGTGCACCAGGCTAGGACACTCTCGTCCCAATCTGGAGACTGCTCACCCCATGCACCCCCACCCCATTGTGTTTGATCTCCCTTTGCAGGGCAGGGGAAGCGGCTTGCTTGTGCCGTGTGTACAGGCAAGCCTTGCCACAGGGCTGTGGCTGCGTGCTTCCCTCGAGTCCCAAAGGAGCGGATCTCCGTCAGGTGTCGCATAAGAGGCACAGCTGTTCATGTCCCGGTCGTAGCTGCATGCCACCGCATGTGGACCCGGTCTGTTGGAAGGGCAGGATGGCAGGAGGCAGCCCACCCAAACCACCCACCCCCGCCCCCACCCCTTCACGTGGCGTGTGCATCCCAGCAGTGGTGCTGCCCTGTGCGGCAGTGTGTTCCTTTTTATAGACCCTCTCACGTGCTGTCCATACCCCACCCCCTGGCAGGATTCTGTATTTCAGAGTTTGCTCTTCCTGGTCCTTGAGTGCGGCAGGAAGATGAGGTGTCTGGTGGCTGCTGCCGCTGTGGCGCTGTTTGTGGGCCATGCTGAGGGCAGATGCACAACTGAAGCAAGGGTGTCGTGGTGTGGAAGCTTCACGAAGACACCTGCACCAGCAGATGCCAAGTCTGTCTGTTCCGGGAAGAAGGACTGTAGCCCGATGGGGCTGCTGGATTGGCAGATCGAGAGGGTGCTGGCGCAGCACAACTTCTACCGTGAGAAGCACGGTGCGTGCCCGGTGACGTACAGCAAGGACATCGAGTCGTGGTCGATTGCAAGTGCAGGGATGGTGTCGACATGCAACACCGGTCGTTTGAAGCACAACAGCGTGGGATCGTACGGCGAGAACATCGCAATGGTGGGTGTCAATGGGATTGACGCGTCGACGTGGGATGCCGCAGAGGGCGTGCGGAACTGGTACTGCAAGGAGGAGGGGTGTTACGACTACAATACGGACGTCTTCATCTATGACGCAGGGCACATGTCGCAGGTGGCATGGAAGGGGTCCACAGAGATTGGTTGTTCCATCTGCAGCAAGGACAATGGCTACACTGCGGTGTACATGATGTGCAACTACAAAGCAGGAGGAAATATCAGAGGGAGGTTCTCCACAAACGTGTTGAGGCCCAACACAGCACCGTCGGGATGCGCACCGGCTCCTTCGCCTGAGACAGATGAGTGCGGCAGCAACCCTTGTGGGGCTGACCAGCTCTGCGAGGACAAGGACAAGACGAAGAGTAATGACTACACCTGCACCTGCAAAACTGATGGCAGCATCAAAGTGACCGGCAAGGCTGCGACGTGCACAAACGACGAATGCGACAGCAACCCCTGTGGCGGTGAACAGACATGCGACGACAAGAACACTGGAGCCAAGAGCCTCGGTGACTTCGAGTGCACCTGCAAGAGTGACACCACCGTGACGAAGAAGGGTGGGCAGGCAACTTGCTCGAAGGATGAGTGTGCCAACGACCGCTGCGGCACTGACCAGACGTGCACTGACCCGAACCCTTCACCGACCTCGACTGGTGACTACCAGTGCAAGTGCAAGAACGGTGTGACTGCGACTGGTGGCAAGGCGACTTGCGTGACTGACGAGTGTGGCACCAACCCGTGTGGGACTGAGCAGACGTGCGTTGACAAGAACACTGCGTCGGACTCGAAGAATGACTTCGAGTGCACCTGCAAGAGTGACACCACCATCACGAAGAAGGGTGGGCAGGCGACGTGCTCCAAGGATGAGTGTGCCAACGACCGCTGCGGCACTGACCAGACGTGCACTGACCCCAACCCTTCACCGACCTCGACTGGTGACTACCAGTGCAAGTGCAAGAACGGTGTGACTGCGACTGGTGGCAAGGCGACTTGTGAAGCTGACGAGTGTGGCGCCAACCCGTGTGGGACTGAGCAGACGTGTGTTGACAAGAACACTGCGTCGGACTCGAAGAACGACTACGAGTGTACCTGCAAGAGTGACACCTCCATCACGAAGAAGGGTGGGCAGGCGACTTGCACGAAGGATGAGTGTGCCAACGACCGCTGCGGTACTGACCAGACGTGCACTGACCCGAACCCTTCACCGACGTCCACTGGTGACTACCAGTGCAAGTGTGACAACGGTGTGACTGCGACTGGTGGCAAGGCGACTTGCGTGACTGACGAGTGTGGCACCAACCCGTGTGGGACTGAGCAGACGTGCGTTGACAAGAACACTGCCACGAACTCGAAGAACGACTACGAGTGCACCTGCAAGAGTGACACCACCATCACGAAGAAGGGTGGACAGGCGACTTGCTCGAAGGATGAGTGTGCCAACGACCGCTGCGGCACTGACCAGACGTGCACTGACCCGAACCCTTCCCCGACCTCGACTGGTGACTACCAGTGCAAGTGCAAGAACGGTGTGACTGCGACTGGTGGCAAGGCGACTTGCGTGACTGACGAGTGTGGCACCAACCCGTGTGGGACTGAGCAGACGTGCGTTGACAAGAACACTGCGTCGAACTCGAAGAACGACTACGAGTGCACCTGCAAGAGTGACACCTCCATCATGACGAAGGGGGCTCAAGCAACTTGCACGAAGGATGAGTGTGCCAACGACCGCTGCGGTACTGACCAGACGTGCACTGACCCGAACCCTTCACCGACCTCGACTGGTGACTACCAGTGCAAGTGCAAGAACGGTGTGACTGCAACTGGTGGTAAGGCGACTTGCGTGACTGACGAGTGTGGCACCAACCCGTGTGGGACTGAGCAGACGTGTGTTGACAAGAACACTGCGTCGAACTCCAAGAACGACTTCGAATGCACCTGCAAGAGTGACACCAGCATCACAACTAAGGGCGGGCAGGCAACTTGCTCGAACGACGAGTGTGCCAACGACCGGTGCGGTACTGACCAGACGTGCACTGACCCCAACCCTTCACCGACCTCGACTGGTGACTACCAGTGCAAGTGCAGCAACGGTGTGACTGCGACTGGTGGCAAGGCGACTTGCGTGACTGACGAGTGTGGCACCAACCCGTGTGGGACTGAGCAGACGTGCGTTGACAAGAACACTGCGTCGAACTCGAAGAACGACTACGAGTGCACCTGTAAGAGTGACACCACCATCACGAAGAAGGGTGGGCAGGCAACTTGTTCGAAGGATGAGTGTGCCAACGACCGCTGCGGCACTGACCAGACGTGCACTGACCCGAACCCTTCACCGAGTTCCACTGGTGACTACCAGTGCAAGTGCAAGAACGGTGTGACCGCGACTGGTGGCAAGGCGACTTGCGTGACTGACGAGTGCCAGCCCAACCCGTGTGGAACTGAGCAGACGTGCACAGACAAGAACACTGCGTCGAACTCGAAGAACGGCTTCGAGTGTGTGTGCAAGGACGACCCCGCAACCAAGAAGACAGGTGGCAGCGTGCCGCAGTGTGTTGTGGACGAGTGTGCCGCGACGCCGAACCCGTGCGGGACGCAGACCTGTGAGGACGCCAAGAAGGGTGTGTCGCAGAAGAACGACTTCGTGTGCAAGTGCCCGGCACCCAGCACTGTGACGGCTGTTGCAAAGCCTGCCGTGTGCGCTGCAGGTACTGAGGACGAGTGCAAGGCGGCGCCGTGCGGTGCGGACCAGACTTGCGTGGACCCCGACCAGACTGTGGGGACCAAGAACGACTACACGTGCACGTGTGCGAAGGGAACGGGCAGTGCGACAGGCAAGGCTGCAACGTGTGTGCTTGACGAGTGCGAGGCTGACCCTTGCGACGGGACGCAGGACTGCAAGGATCCTGACACAAGTGTGGGGAAGACTGGCGACTTCACGTGCTCGTGCAAGGCACCGCTTGTCGGGACCGCGACTGGTAAGGCTGCGACCTGCACAGACGATGAATGCGTCGCGAAGCCGTGTGGTGACGTGCAGACATGCAACGACCCTGACCAGTCCTCGTCCGTGCACAACGACTACACCTGCACGTGTGACAACGGTGTTGTGGCGACCGGTACAAAGGCGACTTGTGAGATTGACGAGTGTGTTGCGATGCCGTGCGGTGACCAGATCTGTGAGGACCCCAACAAGTCGAAGCTTGTGCAGGGTGACTTCATCTGCAAGTGCAAAGACGACAACACCATTACCCAGACAGCAGGACCTGCAAAGTGTGTCGATGACGAGTGTCTGGCGAAGCCGTGTGGTGACGTGCAGACGTGCAACGACCCCGACAAGTCTCCTTCAGTGCACAACGACTACACCTGCACGTGTGATAACGGTGTGAAGGCGACCGGTGCAAAGGCGACTTGTGAGATTGACGAATGCGTGGCGAAGCCGTGCGGTGACCAGATCTGTGAGGACCCCAACAAGTCGAAGCTTGTGCAGGGTGACTTCATCTGCAAGTGCAAGGACGATGCGACCATCACACAGACGGCGGGTCCTGCAAAGTGTGTCGATGATGAGTGTCTGGCCAAACCGTGTGGTGACGTGCAGAAGTGCAACGACCCTGACGTGTCTCCTTCAGTGCACAACGACTACACCTGCACGTGTGACAACGGTGTGGTGGCGACTGGCACAAAGGCGACTTGTGAGATTGACGAGTGCCTGGCCAACCCGTGTGGGACTGGTCAGGTCTGTGAGGACCCCAACAAGTCGAAGCTTGTGTCGCACGACTTTATCTGCAAGTGCAAGGACGACCAGACCATCACGCAGAAGGATGGCCCCGCAAAGTGTACGATTGATGAGTGCGAGGCCAAGCCGTGCGATGCTGGGCAGAAGTGCAATGATCCCAACATGTCTCCTTCCATCCACCACGACTACACCTGCACGTGTGACAACGGTGTGGTGGCAACTGGCGCAAAGGCGACTTGTGAGATCGACGAGTGCGAGGCGAAGCCGTGCGGTGACCAGATCTGTGAGGACCCCAACAAGTCGAAGCTTGTGTCGCACGACTTCATCTGCAAGTGCAAGGACGACCAGACCATCACGCAGAAGGATGGCCCCGCAAAGTGTACGATTGATGAGTGCGAGGCCAAGCCGTGCGATGTTGGGCAGAAGTGCAAGGACCCCAACACGTCTCCTTCGGTCCACCACGACTACACCTGCACGTGTGACAACGGTGTCGTGGCGACCGGTGCAAAGGCGACTTGTGAGATTGACGAGTGCGAGGCGAAGCCGTGTGGTGACCAGATCTGTGAGGACCCCAACAAATCGAAGGCTGTGTCGCACGACTTCATCTGCAAGTGCAAGGACGATCAGACCATCACGCAGAAGGATGGCCCCGCAAAGTGTACGATTGATGAGTGCGAGGCCAAGCCGTGCGATGCTGGGCAGAAGTGCAAGGACCCCAACACGTCTCCTTCCGTCCACCACGACTACACCTGCACGTGTGACAACGGTGTCGTGGCAACTGGTACAAAGGCGACTTGTGAGATTGACGAATGCGTGGCGAAGCCGTGCGGTGACCAGATCTGTGAGGACCCCAACAAGTCGAAGCTTGTGCAGGGTGACTTCATCTGCAAGTGCAAGGACGACCAGACCATCACACATGTGGGTGGTGCCGTGATCTGCACTCTCAACGACTGTGACAGCAAGCCGTGTGGTGACGTGCAGGAGTGCACAGACCCGAAGCCGACCCTCGACTCCCACTACGACTTCGAGTGCAAGTGTGACAACGGTGTGACGGCAACTGGCGCAAAGGCGACTTGTGAGATTGACGAGTGCGAGACGAACCCGTGCGGGCAGGACCAGCTGTGCGAGGACCCGAACAAGGCGAAGTCGAGCCAGCACGACTTCCTGTGCAAGTGCAAGGACGACGAGACGATCTGGAAGAAGGACGGGCGTGCCCTGTGTGTGAAGGACGAGTGCGAGCCGAACCCGTGTGGTGCCGACCAGACCTGCACGGAGGGGTCGAAGAGCCCCAAGAACCAGCTCGACTTCACGTGCGCGTGTGCTAACAATCCCGACAACACCCAGGTTGGGGACTCTGTGCCCTCCTGCGGTGTGGATGAGTGTGATGCGGTGCCGTGTGGCGTCGGTCAGAGCTGTTTTGACCCGGACTTCGGCACCTCCGGCGACTTCCAGTGCCAGTGCCGTGGCGGGAAGCAGAAGTCTGTTGGGAAGAAGCTGGACGAGTGTGACGAGTGCACGATGGGGCTGAACCCGTGCACGGGCCCGCTTGGTGAGGTTGAGGACTGCGTGGACATGAACAAGTCGCCTGAGAGCATGGGTGACTTCAAGTGCAAGTGTCCCAACCACGACATCGAGAACATCGGTGGCCCTGCACAGTGCAGCCTGCAAGGCGAGTGCAAGAACTTCCCGTGCGGCGACACTCACATCCATTGCGATGACCCCAACCCGGCGCAAGACAACGACTTCAGGTGCACCTGCATGCCCGGTTCTAACGGGACAAGCGTTGGGGAGCCTGTTGTGTGTACCATCGATGAATGCGCTGCTGGCCCGTGCGGTGCGGACCAGACGTGCACCGACCCCGACATGCATTGGGATAGTCTGTTCAACTTTGTGTGCACCTGCGACGTGTCACCTACCGGCACCCCCCTCTACGGGTCTGCCACCGGCAAGCAGGCCAACTGCACATCCACACCGATTGTGTCGCCTCCCACCCCGATGCCTTCCGATGTGTCGTCTGCCACCGACACGACCACCGATAAGGACACCGATAAGGACACCGACTCGAGCCCTTCCCTCTGGTGGGTCCCTGTTGTCATCACCAGTGTCTTGGCACTGTGCGGCATGGCGGCGTACGTCGCATTCAGGAATCGCAAGCCCGAGTTGAGCGTCAATGAGTTCATGGAGCTTGAGGAGAGCTCTGATCGTTCACAAGCCATTCACGGTGACATGACTGCCGAGCAAGTCAGTGTGTGATGTTGGATGTGTGTGTCTCCTCACCATCTCGGAATGTGTTTGTCGAGTGGTACGTGTGGCTGTTGCCCGTGATTCTGTCCAACATGGGCAGGCGGTTTTTACCATATTCCCGGGCTGTGAAATGGAATTTTATCACCCCCACACCCCCTTTTGCATCAAGCAGCGCTGGAAGCGCAAGAAGAATGGGAACCAGAGAACTTCACAGATCGAAATATTTTGCAGCAGCACAGTGCAGTTGGAGATGAAGCGGCGCCCCGTCCTGCGACCCCTTTGTCCTTTGTTCTTTTGTGCTCCTTTCACACCACTGAGTGCACCCCGTTGTGCTTGGTGTGGGACGCGTTCAACGAATCGTGTAACGTTGTCAATGAGTGGTCTGGTCGCAGCAACAGGATGCTTTTTTGTTGGTCTCTCTCTTTTTTTATTGCACACGCGCAGTGTGATTGGGAACTATACGGCATTAGCAGCCAGTGTGTGGTCTATTCGATTTCTTTTGTGTGTTGCACACACCCCATCACCGTGCGCCACAGGTTCAGTGGCTGCGTACAACGAAATTCTACGCTCATCTGGGCTTAATATATGTGAGGGGCTCCCCAATTTTTTGACGGTGGCATGTGTCGATAGTGTTCCATTTCCCCCCGGCAAGTGAGTACGGCTCCTCTCTCAGGGACCAGTGCTCGGATTCAGCCTCGGGCGCCGGAGGATAGTCCAAAAAATGGGCTCCGGGACCGACATGCCGCAGCCCCGTGCACAAGGACCTGGCTACAAGACAGGCACATGCCACAGGGGGGTCTGGGGGGCGGAGCCCCCAGCCGCCGGAGGCCACGGTAGTGAATGTCCGTCCCTTCGCTGCCTGCGTTTTCTCGGGGTTTGACAAAGAAACTGGACAGAAAAACGGTCGGGTAAGTTGCTCGCAGTCTGTGGGCATGAGTCCACTCCCATCTGCGAGGCTGCCCAACCGCCACCAGCCCCCCCCCCCCCCCCCCCGAAGTCGTGAAGTAACGAAGGAAATCGTACGACTGAGGGGGTCTTTGCTACGGGGTGATCGTCAGTGCATTTTGGTGCATTTCCTGTTGAATTGGCTGAAAACTGACGAAGTTTGTCGAAGTTTGTCGACCAGCGAAGACCCCCTGAAGCTTTTGGATTAGCACCTTCATGCCACTTCACAGGGCCTCAACACAGCCTTGAGACAGCAAGTGTGCGCTCAACAAAAGGTAGTCCGGAACTGTTCTCCCAGTCGCTGGACAGGGTGTCTATAATAAAGCGAAAGGAGTACGATTTTTTTCCTTGATGTGAGGGATCGCCTCAGTTTAGACCCCCAATGATATGCTCTGCATGTGCCGTGCTGATTCTTTTCTACTTCGTCCCTGTCCCTCCCTCTGTGCTTTTTTGCATTCTTTTGTGGCTGGGCTTGTGTGAGGTTGCGACAGACAGCTTCAGACATTTCTGCCGTTTATTTCAACTCAGCGTGTGGCCTCACAGGCCTCACGCCCCCAAATCATTCCGCTTTCAGGAAGCACGCCACGCACTTCCTGAGAGTTAGCTGGAGGAAACGAAGAAGTTGCAGCGCCGTCTGGCAACACCGCTGTGGTGTGGCTGTCACTACACCAACTAGAATTAAAAAAACAGAATCGATTGGGTTCGAGGGCAGTGCTGACAATACATCGCTGCGCTAACCCACGACTTGCTTTCTGGATGCAATGAAGCCTCTCTGGACCCATGGTCGGAGTTGCAGTCAATTGCCGCCGGGTTCTTTCATCTTTTCGAGTCTCCAGGTACACCACCCCTATAAAAAAAAAGTCTGTCCAGCCTGGATCAGGGGTCTTCGCCACGGCACCGAAAGTGGTGCGTTTGTTCTTGGCGTTCTTCATAATAATTATCTGTGAGGAAAACGCTGAAAACTATGCCGATAGCGAACTATCCCCTGAAGGCGAAACAACAGTCGGAATCATCATCATCTCGACATCCCCACCTCCCCTGGCACTAACATACATCATGCCTTGCTCCTTGACCTTTGCTGTGCTCTCTTCTTGATCGTAGTCACCCTGTGCATCTCTGGATGAAACGCGAAGCGGCGCTCTAAGGGTATGCGTTGGTTTGGGTTTCCCAGGCCAACGGACACCCCCTGGCCTGCTGCGTGTGTGCTGTGTGTGTGGTGATCGCAATTGCAGGGATGTGCTGTCGAAATTAATCGTGTTTTGTCTGCTGCAAGAATCTACAATCACAAAAAAACTGCAACAAGAAAGCGGGCGTGTCTCCTGCATGTCCTGTTCAAGTTGGTGTTTCCAGATTGGGATTTATTTTGTGCTTCATACCCCGGTAGCATTCTCAGGAAGAGTCTGAAGGTGCCTGCCCTGGCTGGCCTTTTGAGGTGTTCGCTTCTGTTCTGACTCGCAGAGTTCCGAACCATCCGATCACCCCGACTTCACACACACTTCACCACCGAGACGTTGCGCCAATACCGGGACAAGATCTTCCTCCCTCAGCTTTATTTTGACCCGTTTTCTGCTGCAAGACGATGGGGCACTCAGGGCAGTATTGCGAGAAGCTTGGCCGAGTGCACCAGGCTAGGACACTCTCGTCCCAATCTGGAGACTGCTCACCCCATGCACCCCCACCCCATTGTGTTTGATCTCCCTTTGCAGGGCAGGGGAAGCGGCTTGCTTGTGCCGTGTGTACAGGCAAGCCTTGCCACAGGGCTGTGGCTGCGTGCTTCCCTCGAGTCCCAAAGGAGCGGATCTCCGTCAGGTGTCGCATAAGAGGCACAGCTGTTCATGTCCCGGTCGTAGCTGCATGCCACCGCATGTGGACCCGGTCTGTTGGAAGGGCAGGATGGCAGGAGGCAGCCCACCCAAACCACCCACCCCCGCCCCCACCCCTTCACGTGGCGTGTGCATCCCAGCAGTGGTGCTGCCCTGTGCGGCAGTGTGTTCCTTTTTATAGACCCTCTCACGTGCTGTCCATACCCCACCCCCTGGCAGGATTCTGTATTTCAGAGTTTGCTCTTCCTGGTCCTTGAGTGCGGCAGGAAGATGAGGTGTCTGGTGGCTGCTGCCGCTGTGGCGCTGTTTGTGGGCCATGCTGAGGGCAGATGCACAACTGAAGCAAGGGTGTCGTGGTGTGGAAGCTTCACGAAGACACCTGCACCAGCAGATGCCAAGTCTGTCTGTTCCGGGAAGAAGGACTGTAGCCCGATGGGGCTGCTGGATTGGCAGATCGAGAGGGTGCTGGCGCAGCACAACTTCTACCGTGAGAAGCACGGTGCGTGCCCGGTGACGTACAGCAAGGACATCGAGTCGTGGTCGATTGCAAGTGCAGGGATGGTGTCGACATGCAACACCGGTCGTTTGAAGCACAACAGCGTGGGATCGTACGGCGAGAACATCGCAATGGTGGGTGTCAATGGGATTGACGCGTCGACGTGGGATGCCGCAGAGGGCGTGCGGAACTGGTACTGCAAGGAGGAGGGGTGTTACGACTACAATACGGACGTCTTCATCTATGACGCAGGGCACATGTCGCAGGTGGCATGGAAGGGGTCCACAGAGATTGGTTGTTCCATCTGCAGCAAGGACAATGGCTACACTGCGGTGTACATGATGTGCAACTACAAAGCAGGAGGAAATATCAGAGGGAGGTTCTCCACAAACGTGTTGAGGCCCAACACAGCACCGTCGGGATGCGCACCGGCTCCTTCGCCTGAGACAGATGAGTGCGGCAGCAACCCTTGTGGGGCTGACCAGCTCTGCGAGGACAAGGACAAGACGAAGAGTAATGACTACACCTGCACCTGCAAAACTGATGGCAGCATCAAAGTGACCGGCAAGGCTGCGACGTGCACAAACGACGAATGCGACAGCAACCCCTGTGGCGGTGAACAGACATGCGACGACAAGAACACTGGAGCCAAGAGCCTCGGTGACTTCGAGTGCACCTGCAAGAGTGACACCACCGTGACGAAGAAGGGTGGGCAGGCAACTTGCTCGAAGGATGAGTGTGCCAACGACCGCTGCGGCACTGACCAGACGTGCACTGACCCGAACCCTTCACCGACCTCGACTGGTGACTACCAGTGCAAGTGCAAGAACGGTGTGACTGCGACTGGTGGCAAGGCGACTTGCGTGACTGACGAGTGTGGCACCAACCCGTGTGGGACTGAGCAGACGTGCGTTGACAAGAACACTGCGTCGGACTCGAAGAATGACTTCGAGTGCACCTGCAAGAGTGACACCACCATCACGAAGAAGGGTGGGCAGGCGACGTGCTCCAAGGATGAGTGTGCCAACGACCGCTGCGGCACTGACCAGACGTGCACTGACCCCAACCCTTCACCGACCTCGACTGGTGACTACCAGTGCAAGTGCAAGAACGGTGTGACTGCGACTGGTGGCAAGGCGACTTGTGAAGCTGACGAGTGTGGCGCCAACCCGTGTGGGACTGAGCAGACGTGTGTTGACAAGAACACTGCGTCGGACTCGAAGAACGACTACGAGTGTACCTGCAAGAGTGACACCTCCATCACGAAGAAGGGTGGGCAGGCGACTTGCACGAAGGATGAGTGTGCCAACGACCGCTGCGGTACTGACCAGACGTGCACTGACCCGAACCCTTCACCGACGTCCACTGGTGACTACCAGTGCAAGTGTGACAACGGTGTGACTGCGACTGGTGGCAAGGCGACTTGCGTGACTGACGAGTGTGGCACCAACCCGTGTGGGACTGAGCAGACGTGCGTTGACAAGAACACTGCCACGAACTCGAAGAACGACTACGAGTGCACCTGCAAGAGTGACACCACCATCACGAAGAAGGGTGGACAGGCGACTTGCTCGAAGGATGAGTGTGCCAACGACCGCTGCGGCACTGACCAGACGTGCACTGACCCGAACCCTTCACCGACCTCGACTGGTGACTACCAGTGCAAGTGCAGCAACGGTGTGACTGCGACTGGTGGCAAGGCGACTTGCGTGACTGACGAGTGTGGCACCAACCCGTGTGGGACTGAGCAGACGTGCGTTGACAAGAACACTGCGTCGAACTCGAAGAACGACTACGAGTGCACCTGTAAGAGTGACACCACCATCACGAAGAAGGGTGGGCAGGCAACTTGTTCGAAGGATGAGTGTGCCAACGACCGCTGCGGCACTGACCAGACGTGCACTGACCCGAACCCTTCACCGAGTTCCACTGGTGACTACCAGTGCAAGTGCAAGAACGGTGTGACCGCGACTGGTGGCAAGGCGACTTGCGTGACTGACGAGTGCCAGCCCAACCCGTGTGGAACTGAGCAGACGTGCACAGACAAGAACACTGCGTCGAACTCGAAGAACGGCTTCGAGTGTGTGTGCAAGGACGACCCCGCAACCAAGAAGACAGGTGGCAGCGTGCCGCAGTGTGTTGTGGACGAGTGTGCCGCGACGCCGAACCCGTGCGGGACGCAGACCTGTGAGGACGCCAAGAAGGGTGTGTCGCAGAAGAACGACTTCGTGTGCAAGTGCCCGGCACCCAGCACTGTGACGGCTGTTGCAAAGCCTGCCGTGTGCGCTGCAGGTACTGAGGACGAGTGCAAGGCGGCGCCGTGCGGTGCGGACCAGACTTGCGTGGACCCCGACCAGACTGTGGGGACCAAGAACGACTACACGTGCACGTGTGCGAAGGGAACGGGCAGTGCGACAGGCAAGGCTGCAACGTGTGTGCTTGACGAGTGCGAGGCTGACCCTTGCGACGGGACGCAGGACTGCAAGGATCCTGACACAAGTGTGGGGAAGACTGGCGACTTCACGTGCTCGTGCAAGGCACCGCTTGTCGGGACCGCGACTGGTAAGGCTGCGACCTGCACAGACGATGAATGCGTCGCGAAGCCGTGTGGTGACGTGCAGACATGCAACGACCCTGACCAGTCCTCGTCCGTGCACAACGACTACACCTGCACGTGTGACAACGGTGTTGTGGCGACCGGTACAAAGGCGACTTGTGAGATTGACGAGTGTGTTGCGATGCCGTGCGGTGACCAGATCTGTGAGGACCCCAACAAGTCGAAGCTTGTGCAGGGTGACTTCATCTGCAAGTGCAAAGACGACAACACCATTACCCAGACAGCAGGACCTGCAAAGTGTGTCGATGACGAGTGTCTGGCGAAGCCGTGTGGTGACGTGCAGACGTGCAACGACCCCGACAAGTCTCCTTCAGTGCACAACGACTACACCTGCACGTGTGATAACGGTGTGAAGGCGACCGGTGCAAAGGCGACTTGTGAGATTGACGAATGCGTGGCGAAGCCGTGCGGTGACCAGATCTGTGAGGACCCCAACAAGTCGAAGCTTGTGCAGGGTGACTTCATCTGCAAGTGCAAGGACGATGCGACCATCACACAGACGGCGGGTCCTGCAAAGTGTGTCGATGATGAGTGTCTGGCCAAACCGTGTGGTGACGTGCAGAAGTGCAACGACCCTGACGTGTCTCCTTCAGTGCACAACGACTACACCTGCACGTGTGACAACGGTGTGGTGGCGACTGGCACAAAGGCGACTTGTGAGATTGACGAGTGCCTGGCCAACCCGTGTGGGACTGGTCAGGTCTGTGAGGACCCCAACAAGTCGAAGCTTGTGTCGCACGACTTTATCTGCAAGTGCAAGGACGACCAGACCATCACGCAGAAGGATGGCCCCGCAAAGTGTACGATTGATGAGTGCGAGGCCAAGCCGTGCGATGCTGGGCAGAAGTGCAATGATCCCAACATGTCTCCTTCCATCCACCACGACTACACCTGCACGTGTGACAACGGTGTGGTGGCAACTGGCGCAAAGGCGACTTGTGAGATCGACGAGTGCGAGGCGAAGCCGTGCGGTGACCAGATCTGTGAGGACCCCAACAAGTCGAAGCTTGTGTCGCACGACTTCATCTGCAAGTGCAAGGACGACCAGACCATCACGCAGAAGGATGGCCCCGCAAAGTGTACGATTGATGAGTGCGAGGCCAAGCCGTGCGATGTTGGGCAGAAGTGCAAGGACCCCAACACGTCTCCTTCGGTCCACCACGACTACACCTGCACGTGTGACAACGGTGTCGTGGCGACCGGTGCAAAGGCGACTTGTGAGATTGACGAGTGCGAGGCGAAGCCGTGTGGTGACCAGATCTGTGAGGACCCCAACAAATCGAAGGCTGTGTCGCACGACTTCATCTGCAAGTGCAAGGACGATCAGACCATCACGCAGAAGGATGGCCCCGCAAAGTGTACGATTGATGAGTGCGAGGCCAAGCCGTGCGATGCTGGGCAGAAGTGCAAGGACCCCAACACGTCTCCTTCCGTCCACCACGACTACACCTGCACGTGTGACAACGGTGTCGTGGCAACTGGTACAAAGGCGACTTGTGAGATTGACGAATGCGTGGCGAAGCCGTGCGGTGACCAGATCTGTGAGGACCCCAACAAGTCGAAGCTTGTGCAGGGTGACTTCATCTGCAAGTGCAAGGACGACCAGACCATCACACATGTGGGTGGTGCCGTGATCTGCACTCTCAACGACTGTGACAGCAAGCCGTGTGGTGACGTGCAGGAGTGCACAGACCCGAAGCCGACCCTCGACTCCCACTACGACTTCGAGTGCAAGTGTGACAACGGTGTGACGGCAACTGGCGCAAAGGCGACTTGTGAGATTGACGAGTGCGAGACGAACCCGTGCGGGCAGGACCAGCTGTGCGAGGACCCGAACAAGGCGAAGTCGAGCCAGCACGACTTCCTGTGCAAGTGCAAGGACGACGAGACGATCTGGAAGAAGGACGGGCGTGCCCTGTGTGTGAAGGACGAGTGCGAGCCGAACCCGTGTGGTGCCGACCAGACCTGCACGGAGGGGTCGAAGAGCCCCAAGAACCAGCTCGACTTCACGTGCGCGTGTGCTAACAATCCCGACAACACCCAGGTTGGGGACTCTGTGCCCTCCTGCGGTGTGGATGAGTGTGATGCGGTGCCGTGTGGCGTCGGTCAGAGCTGTTTTGACCCGGACTTCGGCACCTCCGGCGACTTCCAGTGCCAGTGCCGTGGCGGGAAGCAGAAGTCTGTTGGGAAGAAGCTGGACGAGTGTGACGAGTGCACGATGGGGCTGAACCCGTGCACGGGCCCGCTTGGTGAGGTTGAGGACTGCGTGGACATGAACAAGTCGCCTGAGAGCATGGGTGACTTCAAGTGCAAGTGTCCCAACCACGACATCGAGAACATCGGTGGCCCTGCACAGTGCAGCCTGCAAGGCGAGTGCAAGAACTTCCCGTGCGGCGACACTCACATCCATTGCGATGACCCCAACCCGGCGCAAGACAACGACTTCAGGTGCACCTGCATGCCCGGTTCTAACGGGACAAGCGTTGGGGAGCCTGTTGTGTGTACCATCGATGAATGCGCTGCTGGCCCGTGCGGTGCGGACCAGACGTGCACCGACCCCGACATGCATTGGGATAGTCTGTTCAACTTTGTGTGCACCTGCGACGTGTCACCTACCGGCACCCCCCTCTACGGGTCTGCCACCGGCAAGCAGGCCAACTGCACATCCACACCGATTGTGTCGCCTCCCACCCCGATGCCTTCCGATGTGTCGTCTGCCACCGACACGACCACCGATAAGGACACCGATAAGGACACCGACTCGAGCCCTTCCCTCTGGTGGGTCCCTGTTGTCATCACCAGTGTCTTGGCACTGTGCGGCATGGCGGCGTACGTCGCATTCAGGAATCGCAAGCCCGAGTTGAGCGTCAATGAGTTCATGGAGCTTGAGGAGAGCTCTGATCGTTCACAAGCCATTCACGGTGACATGACTGCCGAGCAAGTCAGTGTGTGATGTTGGATGTGTGTGTCTCCTCACCATCTCGGAATGTGTTTGTCGAGTGGTACGTGTGGCTGTTGCCCGTGATTCTGTCCAACATGGGCAGGCGGTTTTTACCATATTCCCGGGCTGTGAAATGGAATTTTATCACCCCCACACCCCCTTTTGCATCAAGCAGCGCTGGAAGCGCAAGAAGAATGGGAACCAGAGAACTTCACAGATCGAAATATTTTGCAGCAGCACAGTGCAGTTGGAGATGAAGCGGCGCCCCGTCCTGCGACCCCTTTGTCCTTTGTTCTTTTGTGCTCCTTTCACACCACTGAGTGCACCCCGTTGTGCTTGGTGTGGGACGCGTTCAACGAATCGTGTAACGTTGTCAATGAGTGGTCTGGTCGCAGCAACAGGATGCTTTTTTGTTGGTCTCTCTCTTTTTTTATTGCACACGCGCAGTGTGATTGGGAACTATACGGCATTAGCAGCCAGTGTGTGGTCTATTCGATTTCTTTTGTGTGTTGCACACACCCCATCACCGTGCGCCACAGGTTCAGTGGCTGCGTACAACGAAATTCTACGCTCATCTGGGCTTAATATATGTGAGGGGCTCCCCAATTTTTTGACGGTGGCATGTGTCGATAGTGTTCCATTTCCCCCCGGCAAGTGAGTACGGCTCCTCTCTCAGGGACCAGTGCTCGGATTCAGCCTCGGGCGCCGGAGGATAGTCCAAAAAATGGGCTCCGGGACCGACATGCCGCAGCCCCGTGCACAAGGACCTGGCTACAAGACAGGCACATGCCACAGGGGGGTCTGGGGGGCGGAGCCCCCAGCCGCCGGAGGCCACGGTAGTGAATGTCCGTCCCTTCGCTGCCTGCGTTTTCTCGGGGTTTGACAAAGAAACTGGACAGAAAAACGGTCGGGTAAGTTGCTCGCAGTCTGTGGGCATGAGTCCACTCCCATCTGCGAGGCTGCCCAACCGCCACCAGCCCCCCCCCCCCCCCCCCCGAAGTCGTGAAGTAACGAAGGAAATCGTACGACTGAGGGGGTCTTTGCTACGGGGTGATCGTCAGTGCATTTTGGTGCATTTCCTGTTGAATTGGCTGAAAACTGACGAAGTTTGTCGAAGTTTGTCGACCAGCGAAGACCCCCTGAAGCTTTTGGATTAGCACCTTCATGCCACTTCACAGGGCCTCAACACAGCCTTGAGACAGCAAGTGTGCGCTCAACAAAAGGTAGTCCGGAACTGTTCTCCCAGTCGCTGGACAGGGTGTCTATAATAAAGCGAAAGGAGTACGATTTTTTTCCTTGATGTGAGGGATCGCCTCAGTTTAGACCCCCAATGATATGCTCTGCATGTGCCGTGCTGATTCTTTTCTACTTCGTCCCTGTCCCTCCCTCTGTGCTTTTTTGCATTCTTTTGTGGCTGGGCTTGTGTGAGGTTGCGACAGACAGCTTCAGACATTTCTGCCGTTTATTTCAACTCAGCGTGTGGCCTCACAGGCCTCACGCCCCCAAATCATTCCGCTTTCAGGAAGCACGCCACGCACTTCCTGAGAGTTAGCTGGAGGAAACGAAGAAGTTGCAGCGCCGTCTGGCAACACCGCTGTGGTGTGGCTGTCACTACACCAACTAGAATTAAAAAAACAGAATCGATTGGGTTCGAGGGCAGTGCTGACAATACATCGCTGCGCTAACCCACGACTTGCTTTCTGGATGCAATGAAGCCTCTCTGGACCCATGGTCGGAGTTGCAGTCAATTGCCGCCGGGTTCTTTCATCTTTTCGAGTCTCCAGGTACACCACCCCTATAAAAAAAAAGTCTGTCCAGCCTGGATCAGGGGTCTTCGCCACGGCACCGAAAGTGGTGCGTTTGTTCTTGGCGTTCTTCATAATAATTATCTGTGAGGAAAACGCTGAAAACTATGCCGATAGCGAACTATCCCCTGAAGGCGAAACAACAGTCGGAATCATCATCATCTCGACATCCCCACCTCCCCTGGCACTAACATACATCATGCCTTGCTCCTTGACCTTTGCTGTGCTCTCTTCTTGATCGTAGTCACCCTGTGCATCTCTGGATGAAACGCGAAGCGGCGCTCTAAGGGTATGCGTTGGTTTGGGTTTCCCAGGCCAACGGACACCCCCTGGCCTGCTGCGTGTGTGCTGTGTGTGTGGTGATCGCAATTGCAGGGATGTGCTGTCGAAATTAATCGTGTTTTGTCTGCTGCAAGAATCTACAATCACAAAAAAACTGCAACAAGAAAGCGGGCGTGTCTCCTGCATGTCCTGTTCAAGTTGGTGTTTCCAGATTGGGATTTATTTTGTGCTTCATACCCCGGTAGCATTCTCAGGAAGAGTCTGAAGGTGCCTGCCCTGGCTGGCCTTTTGAGGTGTTCGCTTCTGTTCTGACTCGCAGAGTTCCGAACCATCCGATCACCCCGACTTCACACACACTTCACCACCGAGACGTTGCGCCAATACCGGGACAAGATCTTCCTCCCTCAGCTTTATTTTGACCCGTTTTCTGCTGCAAGACGATGGGGCACTCAGGGCAGTATTGCGAGAAGCTTGGCCGAGTGCACCAGGCTAGGACACTCTCGTCCCAATCTGGAGACTGCTCACCCCATGCACCCCCACCCCATTGTGTTTGATCTCCCTTTGCAGGGCAGGGGAAGCGGCTTGCTTGTGCCGTGTGTACAGGCAAGCCTTGCCACAGGGCTGTGGCTGCGTGCTTCCCTCGAGTCCCAAAGGAGCGGATCTCCGTCAGGTGTCGCATAAGAGGCACAGCTGTTCATGTCCCGGTCGTAGCTGCATGCCACCGCATGTGGACCCGGTCTGTTGGAAGGGCAGGATGGCAGGAGGCAGCCCACCCAAACCACCCACCCCCGCCCCCACCCCTTCACGTGGCGTGTGCATCCCAGCAGTGGTGCTGCCCTGTGCGGCAGTGTGT
Organism: Rhynchopus euleeides; assembly: GCA_963210315.1. Classification (NCBI taxonomy): domain Eukaryota; phylum Euglenozoa; class Diplonemea; order Diplonemida; family Diplonemidae; genus Rhynchopus; species Rhynchopus euleeides. The sequence goes on from OY723266.1 coordinate 1,346,034, forward strand.
TCCTTTTTATAGACCCTCTCACGTGCTGTCCATACCCCACCCCCTGGCAGGATTCTGTATTTCAGAGTTTGCTCTTCCTGGTCCTTGAGTGCGGCAGGAAGATGAGGTGTCTGGTGGCTGCTGCCGCTGTGGCGCTGTTTGTGGGCCATGCTGAGGGCAGATGCACAACTGAAGCAAGGGTGTCGTGGTGTGGAAGCTTCACGAAGACACCTGCACCAGCAGATGCCAAGTCTGTCTGTTCCGGGAAGAAGGACTGTAGCCCGATGGGGCTGCTGGATTGGCAGATCGAGAGGGTGCTGGCGCAGCACAACTTCTACCGTGAGAAGCACGGTGCGTGCCCGGTGACGTACAGCAAGGACATCGAGTCGTGGTCGATTGCAAGTGCAGGGATGGTGTCGACATGCAACACCGGTCGTTTGAAGCACAACAGCGTGGGATCGTACGGCGAGAACATCGCAATGGTGGGTGTCAATGGGATTGACGCGTCGACGTGGGATGCCGCAGAGGGCGTGCGGAACTGGTACTGCAAGGAGGAGGGGTGTTACGACTACAATACGGACGTCTTCATCTATGACGCAGGGCACATGTCGCAGGTGGCATGGAAGGGGTCCACAGAGATTGGTTGTTCCATCTGCAGCAAGGACAATGGCTACACTGCGGTGTACATGATGTGCAACTACAAAGCAGGAGGAAATATCAGAGGGAGGTTCTCCACAAACGTGTTGAGGCCCAACACAGCACCGTCGGGATGCGCACCGGCTCCTTCGCCTGAGACAGATGAGTGCGGCAGCAACCCTTGTGGGGCTGACCAGCTCTGCGAGGACAAGGACAAGACGAAGAGTAATGACTACACCTGCACCTGCAAAACTGATGGCAGCATCAAAGTGACCGGCAAGGCTGCGACGTGCACAAACGACGAATGCGACAGCAACCCCTGTGGCGGTGAACAGACATGCGACGACAAGAACACTGGAGCCAAGAGCCTCGGTGACTTCGAGTGCACCTGCAAGAGTGACACCACCGTGACGAAGAAGGGTGGGCAGGCAACTTGCTCGAAGGATGAGTGTGCCAACGACCGCTGCGGCACTGACCAGACGTGCACTGACCCGAACCCTTCACCGACCTCGACTGGTGACTACCAGTGCAAGTGCAAGAACGGTGTGACTGCGACTGGTGGCAAGGCGACTTGCGTGACTGACGAGTGTGGCACCAACCCGTGTGGGACTGAGCAGACGTGCGTTGACAAGAACACTGCGTCGGACTCGAAGAATGACTTCGAGTGCACCTGCAAGAGTGACACCACCATCACGAAGAAGGGTGGGCAGGCGACGTGCTCCAAGGATGAGTGTGCCAACGACCGCTGCGGCACTGACCAGACGTGCACTGACCCCAACCCTTCACCGACCTCGACTGGTGACTACCAGTGCAAGTGCAAGAACGGTGTGACTGCGACTGGTGGCAAGGCGACTTGTGAAGCTGACGAGTGTGGCGCCAACCCGTGTGGGACTGAGCAGACGTGTGTTGACAAGAACACTGCGTCGGACTCGAAGAACGACTACGAGTGTACCTGCAAGAGTGACACCTCCATCACGAAGAAGGGTGGGCAGGCGACTTGCACGAAGGATGAGTGTGCCAACGACCGCTGCGGTACTGACCAGACGTGCACTGACCCGAACCCTTCACCGACGTCCACTGGTGACTACCAGTGCAAGTGTGACAACGGTGTGACTGCGACTGGTGGCAAGGCGACTTGCGTGACTGACGAGTGTGGCACCAACCCGTGTGGGACTGAGCAGACGTGCGTTGACAAGAACACTGCCACGAACTCGAAGAACGACTACGAGTGCACCTGCAAGAGTGACACCACCATCACGAAGAAGGGTGGACAGGCGACTTGCTCGAAGGATGAGTGTGCCAACGACCGCTGCGGCACTGACCAGACGTGCACTGACCCGAACCCTTCCCCGACCTCGACTGGTGACTACCAGTGCAAGTGCAAGAACGGTGTGACTGCGACTGGTGGCAAGGCGACTTGCGTGACTGACGAGTGTGGCACCAACCCGTGTGGGACTGAGCAGACGTGCGTTGACAAGAACACTGCGTCGAACTCGAAGAACGACTACGAGTGCACCTGCAAGAGTGACACCTCCATCATGACGAAGGGGGCTCAAGCAACTTGCACGAAGGATGAGTGTGCCAACGACCGCTGCGGTACTGACCAGACGTGCACTGACCCGAACCCTTCACCGACCTCGACTGGTGACTACCAGTGCAAGTGCAAGAACGGTGTGACTGCAACTGGTGGTAAGGCGACTTGCGTGACTGACAAGTGTGGCACCAACCCGTGTGGGACTGAGCAGACGTGTGTTGACAAGAACACTGCGTCGAACTCCAAGAACGACTTCGAATGCACCTGCAAGAGTGACACCAGCATCACAACTAAGGGCGGGCAGGCAACTTGCTCGAACGACGAGTGTGCCAACGACCGGTGCGGTACTGACCAGACGTGCACTGACCCCAACCCTTCACCGACCTCGACTGGTGACTACCAGTGCAAGTGCAGCAACGGTGTGACTGCGACTGGTGGCAAGGCGACTTGCGTGACTGACGAGTGTGGCACCAACCCGTGTGGGACTGAGCAGACGTGCGTTGACAAGAACACTGCGTCGAACTCGAAGAACGACTACGAGTGCACCTGTAAGAGTGACACCACCATCACGAAGAAGGGTGGGCAGGCAACTTGTTCGAAGGATGAGTGTGCCAACGACCGCTGCGGCACTGACCAGACGTGCACTGACCCGAACCCTTCACCGAGTTCCACTGGTGACTACCAGTGCAAGTGCAAGAACGGTGTGACCGCGACTGGTGGCAAGGCGACTTGCGTGACTGACGAGTGCCAGCCCAACCCGTGTGGAACTGAGCAGACGTGCACAGACAAGAACACTGCGTCGAACTCGAAGAACGGCTTCGAGTGTGTGTGCAAGGACGACCCCGCAACCAAGAAGACAGGTGGCAGCGTGCCGCAGTGTGTTGTGGACGAGTGTGCCGCGACGCCGAACCCGTGCGGGACGCAGACCTGTGAGGACGCCAAGAAGGGTGTGTCGCAGAAGAACGACTTCGTGTGCAAGTGCCCGGCACCCAGCACTGTGACGGCTGTTGCAAAGCCTGCCGTGTGCGCTGCAGGTACTGAGGACGAGTGCAAGGCGGCGCCGTGCGGTGCGGACCAGACTTGCGTGGACCCCGACCAGACTGTGGGGACCAAGAACGACTACACGTGCACGTGTGCGAAGGGAACGGGCAGTGCGACAGGCAAGGCTGCAACGTGTGTGCTTGACGAGTGCGAGGCTGACCCTTGCGACGGGACGCAGGACTGCAAGGATCCTGACACAAGTGTGGGGAAGACTGGCGACTTCACGTGCTCGTGCAAGGCACCGCTTGTCGGGACCGCGACTGGTAAGGCTGCGACCTGCACAGACGATGAATGCGTCGCGAAGCCGTGTGGTGACGTGCAGACATGCAACGACCCTGACCAGTCCTCGTCCGTGCACAACGACTACACCTGCACGTGTGACAACGGTGTTGTGGCGACCGGTACAAAGGCGACTTGTGAGATTGACGAGTGTGTTGCGATGCCGTGCGGTGACCAGATCTGTGAGGACCCCAACAAGTCGAAGCTTGTGCAGGGTGACTTCATCTGCAAGTGCAAAGACGACAACACCATTACCCAGACAGCAGGACCTGCAAAGTGTGTCGATGACGAGTGTCTGGCGAAGCCGTGTGGTGACGTGCAGACGTGCAACGACCCCGACAAGTCTCCTTCAGTGCACAACGACTACACCTGCACGTGTGATAACGGTGTGAAGGCGACCGGTGCAAAGGCGACTTGTGAGATTGACGAATGCGTGGCGAAGCCGTGCGGTGACCAGATCTGTGAGGACCCCAACAAGTCGAAGCTTGTGCAGGGTGACTTCATCTGCAAGTGCAAGGACGATGCGACCATCACACAGACGGCGGGTCCTGCAAAGTGTGTCGATGATGAGTGTCTGGCCAAACCGTGTGGTGACGTGCAGAAGTGCAACGACCCTGACGTGTCTCCTTCAGTGCACAACGACTACACCTGCACGTGTGACAACGGTGTGGTGGCGACTGGCACAAAGGCGACTTGTGAGATTGACGAGTGCCTGGCCAACCCGTGTGGGACTGGTCAGGTCTGTGAGGACCCCAACAAGTCGAAGCTTGTGTCGCACGACTTTATCTGCAAGTGCAAGGACGACCAGACCATCACGCAGAAGGATGGCCCCGCAAAGTGTACGATTGATGAGTGCGAGGCCAAGCCGTGCGATGCTGGGCAGAAGTGCAATGATCCCAACATGTCTCCTTCCATCCACCACGACTACACCTGCACGTGTGACAACGGTGTGGTGGCAACTGGCGCAAAGGCGACTTGTGAGATCGACGAGTGCGAGGCGAAGCCGTGCGGTGACCAGATCTGTGAGGACCCCAACAAGTCGAAGCTTGTGTCGCACGACTTCATCTGCAAGTGCAAGGACGACCAGACCATCACGCAGAAGGATGGCCCCGCAAAGTGTACGATTGATGAGTGCGAGGCCAAGCCGTGCGATGTTGGGCAGAAGTGCAAGGACCCCAACACGTCTCCTTCGGTCCACCACGACTACACCTGCACGTGTGACAACGGTGTCGTGGCGACCGGTGCAAAGGCGACTTGTGAGATTGACGAGTGCGAGGCGAAGCCGTGTGGTGACCAGATCTGTGAGGACCCCAACAAATCGAAGGCTGTGTCGCACGACTTCATCTGCAAGTGCAAGGACGATCAGACCATCACGCAGAAGGATGGCCCCGCAAAGTGTACGATTGATGAGTGCGAGGCCAAGCCGTGCGATGCTGGGCAGAAGTGCAAGGACCCCAACACGTCTCCTTCCGTCCACCACGACTACACCTGCACGTGTGACAACGGTGTCGTGGCAACTGGTACAAAGGCGACTTGTGAGATTGACGAATGCGTGGCGAAGCCGTGCGGTGACCAGATCTGTGAGGACCCCAACAAGTCGAAGCTTGTGCAGGGTGACTTCATCTGCAAGTGCAAGGACGACCAGACCATCACACATGTGGGTGGTGCCGTGATCTGCACTCTCAACGACTGTGACAGCAAGCCGTGTGGTGACGTGCAGGAGTGCACAGACCCGAAGCCGACCCTCGACTCCCACTACGACTTCGAGTGCAAGTGTGACAACGGTGTGACGGCAACTGGCGCAAAGGCGACTTGTGAGATTGACGAGTGCGAGACGAACCCGTGCGGGCAGGACCAGCTGTGCGAGGACCCGAACAAGGCGAAGTCGAGCCAGCACGACTTCCTGTGCAAGTGCAAGGACGACGAGACGATCTGGAAGAAGGACGGGCGTGCCCTGTGTGTGAAGGACGAGTGCGAGCCGAACCCGTGTGGTGCCGACCAGACCTGCACGGAGGGGTCGAAGAGCCCCAAGAACCAGCTCGACTTCACGTGCGCGTGTGCTAACAATCCCGACAACACCCAGGTTGGGGACTCTGTGCCCTCCTGCGGTGTGGATGAGTGTGATGCGGTGCCGTGTGGCGTCGGTCAGAGCTGTTTTGACCCGGACTTCGGCACCTCCGGCGACTTCCAGTGCCAGTGCCGTGGCGGGAAGCAGAAGTCTGTTGGGAAGAAGCTGGACGAGTGTGACGAGTGCACGATGGGGCTGAACCCGTGCACGGGCCCGCTTGGTGAGGTTGAGGACTGCGTGGACATGAACAAGTCGCCTGAGAGCATGGGTGACTTCAAGTGCAAGTGTCCCAACCACGACATCGAGAACATCGGTGGCCCTGCACAGTGCAGCCTGCAAGGCGAGTGCAAGAACTTCCCGTGCGGCGACACTCACATCCATTGCGATGACCCCAACCCGGCGCAAGACAACGACTTCAGGTGCACCTGCATGCCCGGTTCTAACGGGACAAGCGTTGGGGAGCCTGTTGTGTGTACCATCGATGAATGCGCTGCTGGCCCGTGCGGTGCGGACCAGACGTGCACCGACCCCGACATGCATTGGGATAGTCTGTTCAACTTTGTGTGCACCTGCGACGTGTCACCTACCGGCACCCCCCTCTACGGGTCTGCCACCGGCAAGCAGGCCAACTGCACATCCACACCGATTGTGTCGCCTCCCACCCCGATGCCTTCCGATGTGTCGTCTGCCACCGACACGACCACCGATAAGGACACCGATAAGGACACCGACTCGAGCCCTTCCCTCTGGTGGGTCCCTGTTGTCATCACCAGTGTCTTGGCACTGTGCGGCATGGCGGCGTACGTCGCATTCAGGAATCGCAAGCCCGAGTTGAGCGTCAATGAGTTCATGGAGCTTGAGGAGAGCTCTGATCGTTCACAAGCCATTCACGGTGACATGACTGCCGAGCAAGTCAGTGTGTGATGTTGGATGTGTGTGTCTCCTCACCATCTCGGAATGTGTTTGTCGAGTGGTACGTGTGGCTGTTGCCCGTGATTCTGTCCAACATGGGCAGGCGGTTTTTACCATATTCCCGGGCTGTGAAATGGAATTTTATCACCCCCACACCCCCTTTTGCATCAAGCAGCGCTGGAAGCGCAAGAAGAATGGGAACCAGAGAACTTCACAGATCGAAATATTTTGCAGCAGCACAGTGCAGTTGGAGATGAAGCGGCGCCCCGTCCTGCGACCCCTTTGTCCTTTGTTCTTTTGTGCTCCTTTCACACCACTGAGTGCACCCCGTTGTGCTTGGTGTGGGACGCGTTCAACGAATCGTGTAACGTTGTCAATGAGTGGTCTGGTCGCAGCAACAGGATGCTTTTTTGTTGGTCTCTCTCTTTTTTTATTGCACACGCGCAGTGTGATTGGGAACTATACGGCATTAGCAGCCAGTGTGTGGTCTATTCGATTTCTTTTGTGTGTTGCACACACCCCATCACCGTGCGCCACAGGTTCAGTGGCTGCGTACAACGAAATTCTACGCTCATCTGGGCTTAATATATGTGAGGGGCTCCCCAATTTTTTGACGGTGGCATGTGTCGATAGTGTTCCATTTCCCCCCGGCAAGTGAGTACGGCTCCTCTCTCAGGGACCAGTGCTCGGATTCAGCCTCGGGCGCCGGAGGATAGTCCAAAAAATGGGCTCCGGGACCGACATGCCGCAGCCCCGTGCACAAGGACCTGGCTACAAGACAGGCACATGCCACAGGGGGGTCTGGGGGGCGGAGCCCCCAGCCGCCGGAGGCCACGGTAGTGAATGTCCGTCCCTTCGCTGCCTGCGTTTTCTCGGGGTTTGACAAAGAAACTGGACAGAAAAACGGTCGGGTAAGTTGCTCGCAGTCTGTGGGCATGAGTCCACTCCCATCTGCGAGGCTGCCCAACCGCCACCAGCCCCCCCCCCCCCCCCCCCGAAGTCGTGAAGTAACGAAGGAAATCGTACGACTGAGGGGGTCTTTGCTACGGGGTGATCGTCAGTGCATTTTGGTGCATTTCCTGTTGAATTGGCTGAAAACTGACGAAGTTTGTCGAAGTTTGTCGACCAGCGAAGACCCCCTGAAGCTTTTGGATTAGCACCTTCATGCCACTTCACAGGGCCTCAACACAGCCTTGAGACAGCAAGTGTGCGCTCAACAAAAGGTAGTCCGGAACTGTTCTCCCAGTCGCTGGACAGGGTGTCTATAATAAAGCGAAAGGAGTACGATTTTTTTCCTTGATGTGAGGGATCGCCTCAGTTTAGACCCCCAATGATATGCTCTGCATGTGCCGTGCTGATTCTTTTCTACTTCGTCCCTGTCCCTCCCTCTGTGCTTTTTTGCATTCTTTTGTGGCTGGGCTTGTGTGAGGTTGCGACAGACAGCTTCAGACATTTCTGCCGTTTATTTCAACTCAGCGTGTGGCCTCACAGGCCTCACGCCCCCAAATCATTCCGCTTTCAGGAAGCACGCCACGCACTTCCTGAGAGTTAGCTGGAGGAAACGAAGAAGTTGCAGCGCCGTCTGGCAACACCGCTGTGGTGTGGCTGTCACTACACCAACTAGAATTAAAAAAACAGAATCGATTGGGTTCGAGGGCAGTGCTGACAATACATCGCTGCGCTAACCCACGACTTGCTTTCTGGATGCAATGAAGCCTCTCTGGACCCATGGTCGGAGTTGCAGTCAATTGCCGCCGGGTTCTTTCATCTTTTCGAGTCTCCAGGTACACCACCCCTATAAAAAAAAAGTCTGTCCAGCCTGGATCAGGGGTCTTCGCCACGGCACCGAAAGTGGTGCGTTTGTTCTTGGCGTTCTTCATAATAATTATCTGTGAGGAAAACGCTGAAAACTATGCCGATAGCGAACTATCCCCTGAAGGCGAAACAACAGTCGGAATCATCATCATCTCGACATCCCCACCTCCCCTGGCACTAACATACATCATGCCTTGCTCCTTGACCTTTGCTGTGCTCTCTTCTTGATCGTAGTCACCCTGTGCATCTCTGGATGAAACGCGAAGCGGCGCTCTAAGGGTATGCGTTGGTTTGGGTTTCCCAGGCCAACGGACACCCCCTGGCCTGCTGCGTGTGTGCTGTGTGTGTGGTGATCGCAATTGCAGGGATGTGCTGTCGAAATTAATCGTGTTTTGTCTGCTGCAAGAATCTACAATCACAAAAAAACTGCAACAAGAAAGCGGGCGTGTCTCCTGCATGTCCTGTTCAAGTTGGTGTTTCCAGATTGGGATTTATTTTGTGCTTCATACCCCGGTAGCATTCTCAGGAAGAGTCTGAAGGTGCCTGCCCTGGCTGGCCTTTTGAGGTGTTCGCTTCTGTTCTGACTCGCAGAGTTCCGAACCATCCGATCACCCCGACTTCACACACACTTCACCACCGAGACGTTGCGCCAATACCGGGACAAGATCTTCCTCCCTCAGCTTTATTTTGACCCGTTTTCTGCTGCAAGACGATGGGGCACTCAGGGCAGTATTGCGAGAAGCTTGGCCGAGTGCACCAGGCTAGGACACTCTCGTCCCAATCTGGAGACTGCTCACCCCATGCACCCCCACCCCATTGTGTTTGATCTCCCTTTGCAGGGCAGGGGAAGCGGCTTGCTTGTGCCGTGTGTACAGGCAAGCCTTGCCACAGGGCTGTGGCTGCGTGCTTCCCTCGAGTCCCAAAGGAGCGGATCTCCGTCAGGTGTCGCATAAGAGGCACAGCTGTTCATGTCCCGGTCGTAGCTGCATGCCACCGCATGTGGACCCGGTCTGTTGGAAGGGCAGGATGGCAGGAGGCAGCCCACCCAAACCACCCACCCCCGCCCCCACCCCTTCACGTGGCGTGTGCATCCCAGCAGTGGTGCTGCCCTGTGCGGCAGTGTGTTCCTTTTTATAGACCCTCTCACGTGCTGTCCATACCCCACCCCCTGGCAGGATTCTGTATTTCAGAGTTTGCTCTTCCTGGTCCTTGAGTGCGGCAGGAAGTCAAGGCGTCATGAGGTGTCTGGTGGCTGCTGCCGCTGTGGCGCTCCTTGCTGGCCAGGCTGAGGGGCAGTGCAAAACTGCTTCGTCGGTGGCATGGTGTGCGAGCTTCACGAAGACACCTGCACCAGCAGATGCCAAGTCTGTCTGTTCCGGGAAGAAGGACTGTAGCCCGATGGGGCTGCTGGACTGGCAGATCGAGAGGGTGCTGGCACAGCACAACCTGTACCGTGAGAAGCACGGTGCGTGCCCGGTGACGTACAGCAAGACAGTCGAGGCATGGACGATTGCAAGTGCAGGGATGGCAACGACATGCAGCACGGGGAGTCTGACTCACAACAAGTCTCCACCGTACGGTGAGAACGTCGCGATGGTGGGCGCCTACGGCATTGAGGCGCCCACTTGGGATGCCGCAGAGGGTGTGAAGAACTGGTACTGCAAGGAGGAGGGGTGCTACGACTATGACAAGGGAGTCTTCGGCTACGACACGGGGCACATGACGGCGGTGGTGTGGAAGGGGACCACAGAGATTGGTTGTTCCATCTGCACCAAGGACAATGGCTACATCGGAGTGTACCTCATGTGCAACTACAAAGCAGGAGGAAACATGCGGGGGAGGTTCCTCACAAACGTGTTGAGGCCCAACACAGCACCGTCGGGATGCGCACCGGCTCCTTCGCCTGAGACAGATGAGTGCGGCAGCAACCCTTGTGGGGCTGACCAGCTCTGCGAGGACAAGCACAAGACGAAGAGTAATGACTACACCTGCACCTGCAAAACTGATGGCAGCATCAAAGTGACCGGCAAGGCTGCGACGTGCACAAACGACGAATGCGACAGCAACCCCTGTGGCGGTGAACAGACATGCGACGACAAGAACACTGGAGCCAAGAGCCTCGGTGACTTCGAGTGCACCTGCAAGAGTGACACCACCGTGACGAAGAAGGGTGGGCACGCAACTTGCTCGAAGGACGAATGTGATTCGAAGCCGTGTGGTACTGACCAGACGTGCACTGACCCCAACCCTTCACCGACCTCGACTGGTGACTACCAGTGCGAGTGCAAGAACGGTGTGACTGCGACTGGTGGTAAGGCGACTTGCGTGACTGACGAGTGTGGCACCAACCCGTGTGGGACTGATCAGACGTGTGTTGACAAGAACACTGCGTCGAACTCGAAGAACGACTACGAGTGCACCTGCAAGAGTGACACCTCCATCACGAAGAAGGGCGCAAAGGCCACCTGCACAAAGGATGAGTGTGACTCCAAGCCGTGCAGTGCGGACCAAACGTGCACTGACCCCAACCCTTCACCTTCGTCCACTGGTGACTACCAGTGCAAGTGCAAGAACGGTGTGACTGCGACTGGTGGCAAGGCGACTTGCGTGACTGACGAGTGCGGCACCAACCCGTGTGGGACGGAGCAGACGTGTGTTGACAAGAACACTGCGTCGAACTCGAAGAACGACTACGAGTGCACCTGCAAGAGCGACACCACCATCACGAAGACCGGTGGGCAGGCAACCTGCACGAATGATGAGTGTGACTCCAATCCGTGTGGTTCCGATCAAACATGCACTGACCCGAAGCCGTCCCCGACCTCGACTGGTGACTACCAGTGCAAGTGCAAGAACGGTGTGACTGCGACTGGTGGCAAGGCGACTTGCGTGACTGACGAGTGTGGCACCAACCCGTGTGGGACTGAGCAGACGTGCGCTGACAAGAACACTGCGTCGAACTCGAAGAACGACTACGAGTGCACCTGCAAGAGTGACACCACTATCACGAAGAAGGGCGCCAAGGCGACTTGCTCAAAGGACGAATGTGACTCCAACCCGTGCGATGCAGACCAGACGTGCACTGACCCGAACCCTTCCCCGACCTCGACTGGTGACTACCAGTGCAAGTGCAAGAACGGTGTGACCGCGACTGGTGGCAAGGCGACTTGCGTGACTGACGAGTGCGGCACCAACCCGTGTGGGACTGAGCAGACGTGCGTTGACAAGAACACTGCGTCGAACTCGAAGAACGACTACGAGTGCACCTGCAAGAGCGACACCACCATCACGAAGAAGGGTGGGCAGGCGACCTGCACGAATGATGAGTGTGACTCCAAGCCGTGTGGTTCCGATCAAACATGCACTGACCCGAAGCCGTCCCCGACCTCGACTGGTGACTACCAGTGCGAGTGCAAGAACGGTGTGACTGCGACTGGTGGCAAGGCGACTTGCGTGACTGACGAGTGTGGCACCAACCCGTGTGGGACTGAGCAGACGTGCGTTGACAAGAACACTGCGTCGGACTCGAAGAACGACTTCGAGTGCACCTGCAAGAGTGACACCACCATCACGAAGAAGGGCGCGAAGGCGACTTGCTCAAAGGACGAATGTGACTCGAAGCCGTGCGACACGGACCAGACATGCACTGACCCGAACCCTTCACCGACCTCGACTGGTGACTACCAGTGCAAGTGCATGAACGGTGTGACTGCGACTGGTGGCAAGGCGACTTGTGTGACTGACGAATGTGGCACCAACCCGTGTGGGACTGAGCAGACGTGCGTTGACAAGAACACTGCTTCGAACTCAAACAACGACTACGAGTGTACCTGCAAGAGCGACACCACCATCACGACGAAGGGTGGGCAGGCAACTTGCTCGAAGGATGAGTGTGACTCCACCCCTTGTGGTGCCGACCAGACGTGCACTGACCCGAACCCTTCACCGACGTCCACTGGTGACTACCAGTGCGAGTGCAAGAACGGTGTGACTGTGACTGGTGGCAAGACGACTTGCGTGACTGACGAGTGTGGCACCAACCCGTGTGGGACTGAGCAGACGTGCGTTGACAAGAACACTGCTTCCAACTCGAAGAACGATTTCGAGTGCACCTGCAAGAGTGACACCACCATCACGAAGAAGGGTGGGCAGGCAACTTGCTGGAACGACGAGTGTACCACCGACCGCTGTGGTACTGATCAGACGTGCACTGACCCGAACCCTTCACCGACCTCGACTGGTGACTACCAGTGCAAGTGCAAGAACGGTGTGACTGCGACTGGTGGCAAGGCGACTTGCGTGACTGACGAGTGCCAGCCCAACCCGTGTGGGACTGAGCAGACGTGCACAGACAAGAACACTGCGTCGAACTCGAAGAACGACTTCGAGTGTGTGTGCAAGGACGACCCCGCAACCAAGAAGACAGGTGGCAGCGTGCCGCAGTGTGTTGTGGACGAGTGTGCCGCGACGCCGAACCCGTGCGGGACGCAGACCTGTGAGGACGCCAAGAAGGGTGTGTCGCAGAAGAACGACTTCGTGTGCAAGTGCCCGGCACCCAGCACTGTGACGGCTGTTGCAAAGCCTGCCGTGTGCGCTGCAGGTACTGAGGACGAGTGCAAGGCGGCGCCGTGCGGTGCGGACCAGACTTGCGTGGACCCCGACCAGACTGTGGGGACCAAGAACGACTACACGTGCACGTGTGCGAAGGGGACGGGCAGTGCGACAGGCAAGGCTGCAACGTGTGTGCTTGACGAGTGCGAGGCTGACCCGTGCGACGGGACGCAGGACTGCAAGGACCCTGACACAAGTGTGGGGAAGACTGGCGACTTCACGTGCTCGTGCAAGGCACCGCTTGTCGGGACCGCGACTGGTAAGGCTGCGACCTGCACAGACGATGAATGCGTCGCGAAGCCGTGTGGTGACGTGCAGACATGCAACGACCCTGACCAGTCCTCCTCCGTGCACAACGACTACACCTGCACGTGTGACAACGGTGTTGTGGCAACCGGTGCAAAGGCGACTTGTGAGATTGACGAGTGTGTTGCGAAGCCGTGTGGCGACCAGATCTGTGAGGACCCCAACAAGTCGAAGCGTGTACAGGGTGACTTCATCTGCAAGTGCAAGGACGACACCACCATCACGCAGACGGCGGGTCCTGCAAAGTGTGTCGATGACGAGTGTCTGGCCAAACCGTGTGGTGACGTGCAGAAGTGCAACGACCCTGACAAGTCTCCTTCAGTGCACAACGACTACACCTGCACGTGTGACAACGGTGTCGTGGCAACTGGTACAAAGGCGACTTGTGAGATTGACGAATGCGTGGCGAAGCCGTGTGGTGACCAGATCTGTGAGGACCCCAACAAGTCGAAGCTTGTGCAGGGTGACTTCATCTGCAAGTGCAAGGACGATACTACAATCACGCAGACAGGAGGACCTGCGATCTGCACTGTCAACGACTGTGACAGCAAGCCGTGTGGTGACGTGCAGGAGTGCACAGACCCGAAGCCTACCCCGGACTCCCACTACGACTTCGTGTGCAAGTGTGACAACGGTGTGGAGGCAACCGGCGCAAAGGCGACTTGTGAGATTGACGAGTGCGAGGCGAAGCCTTGCGGCACGGACCAGATCTGTGAGGACCCGAACAAGTCGAAGCGTGTTCAGGATGACTTCATCTGCAAGTGCAAGGACGACCAGACCATCACGCAGACGGCAGGACCTGCGATCTGCACTGTGAACGACTGTGACAGCAAGCCGTGTGGTGACGTGCAGAAGTGTGAGGACCCGAAGCCAACCCCGGACTCCGACTACGACTTCGTGTGCACATGTGACAACGGTGTGACGGCAACTGGCGCAAAGGCGACTTGTGAGATTGACGAATGCGAGAAGAAGCCGTGTGGTGACCAGATCTGTGAGGACCCCAACAAGTCGAAGCTTGTGCAGGGTGACTTCATCTGCAAGTGCAAGGACGACAACACCATTACCCAGACGGCGGGTCCTGCAAAGTGTGTCGATGACGAGTGTCTGGCGAAGCCGTGTGGTGATGTGCAGCAGTGTAACGACCCTGACAAGTCTCCTTCAGTGCACAACGACTACACCTGCACGTGTGACAACGGTGTGGAGGCAACTGGTACAAAGGCGACTTGTGAGATTGACGAGTGCGAGGCGAAGCCGTGCGGTGACCAGATCTGTGAGGACCCCAACAAGTCGAAGCTTGTGCAGGGTGACTTCATCTGCAAGTGCAAGGACGACCAGACCATCACACATGTGGGTGGTGCCGTGATCTGTACTCTCAACGACTGTGACAGCAAGCCGTGTGGTGACGTGCAGGAGTGTACAGACCCGAAGCCGACCCTCGACTCCCACTACGACTTCGAGTGCAAGTGTGACAACGGTGTGACGGCAACTGGCGCAAAGGCGACTTGTGAGATTGACGAGTGCGAGAAGAAGCCGTGTGGTGACCAGATCTGTGAGGACCCCAACAAGTCGAAGCTTGTGCAGGGTGACTTCATCTGCAAGTGCAAGGACGACAACACCATTACCCAGACGGCGGGTCCTGCAAAGTGTGTCGATGACGAGTGTCTGGCCAAACCGTGTGGTGATGTGCAGATGTGCAACGACCCTGACCAGTCCTCGTCCGCGCACAACGACTACACCTGCACGTGTGACAACGGTGTGGTGGCAACTGGTACAAAGGCGACTTGTGAGATTGACGAGTGCGAGAAGAAGCCGTGTGGTGACCAGATCTGTGAGGACCCCAACAAGTCGAAGCGTGTGCAGGGTGACTTCATCTGCAAGTGCAAGGACGACCAGACCATCACACATGTGGGTGGTGCCGTGATCTGCACTCTCAACGACTCTGACAGCAAGCCGTGTGGTGACGTGCAGGAGTGCACGGACCCGAAGCCGACCCCGGACTCCCACTACGACTTCGAGTGCAAGTGTGACAACGGTGTGACGGCAACTGGCGCAAAGGCGACTTGTGAGATTGACGAGTGCGAGGCGAAGCCGTGCGGTGACCAGATCTGTGAGGACCCGAACAAGTCGAAGCTTGTGCAGGGTGACTTCATCTGCAAGTGCAAGGACGACCAGACCATAACACATGTGGGTGGTGCCGTGATCTGCACTCTCAACGACTGTGACAGCAAGCCGTGTGGTGACGTGCAGGAGTGCACGGACCCGAAGCCGACCCCGGACTCCCACTACGACTTCGAGTGCAAGTGTGACAACGGTGTGACGGCAACTGGCGCAAAGGCGACTTGTGAGATTGACGAGTGAGAGGCGAAGCCGTGCGGTGACCAGATCTGTGAGGACCCGAACAAGTCGAAGCTTGTGCAGGGTGACTTCATCTGCAAGTGCAAGGACGACCAGACCATAACACATGTGGGTGGTGCCGTGATCTGCACTCTCAACGACTGTGACAGCAAGCCGTGTGGTGACGGGCAGGAGTGCACAGACCCGAAGCCGACCCTCGACTCCCACTACGACTTCGAGTGCAAGTGTGACAACGGTGTGACGGCAACTGGCGCAAAGGCGACTTGTGAGATTGACGAGTGCGAGACGAACCCGTGTGGGCAGGACCAGCTGTGCGAGGACCCGAACAAGGCGAAGTCGAGCCAGCACGACTTTGTGTGCAAGTGCAAGGACGACGAGACGATCTGGAAGAAGGACGGGCGTGCCCTGTGTGTGAAGGACGAGTGCGAGCCGAACCCGTGTGGTGCCGACCAGACCTGCACGGAGGGGTCGAAGAGCCCCAAGAACCAGCTCGACTTCACGTGCGCGTGTGCTAACAATCCCGACAACACCCAGGTTGGGGACTCTGTGCCCTCCTGCGGTGTGGATGAGTGTGATGCGGTGCCGTGTGGCGTCGGTCAGAGCTGTTTTGACCCGGACTTCGGCACCTCCGGCGACTTCCAGTGCCAGTGCCGTGGCGGGAAGCAGAAGTCTGTTGGGAAGAAGCTGGACGAGTGTGACGAGTGCACGATGGGGCTGAACCCGTGCACAGGCCCGCTTGGGGAGGTTGAGGACTGCGTGGACATGAACAAGTCGCCTGAGAGCATGGGTGACTTCAAGTGCAAGTGTCCCAACCACGACATCGAGAACATCGGTGGCCCTGCACAGTGCAGCGTGCAAGGCGAGTGCAAGAACTACCCGTGTGGCGACAACCATGTCCTGTGCGATGACCCTGACACCTCAAAAGACAACGACTTCACGTGCACCTGCATGCCCGGTTCCAACGGGACAAGCGTTGGGGAGCCTGTTGTGTGTACCATCGATGAATGTGCTGCTGGCCCGTGCGGTGCGGACCAGACGTGCACCGACCCCGACATGCATTGGGACACTCTGTTCAACTTTGTGTGCACCTGCGACGTGTCACCTACCGGCACCCCTCTCTACGGGTCTGCCACCGGCAAGCAGGCCAACTGCACATCCACACCGATTGTGTCGCCTCCCACCCCGATGCCTTCCGATGTGTCGTCTGCCACCGACACGACCACCGATAAGGACACCGACTCGAGCCCTTCCCTCTGGTGGGTCCCTGTTGTCATCACCAGTGTCTTGGCACTGTGCGGCATGGCGGCGTACGTCGCATTCAGGAAGCGCAAGCCCGAGTTGAGCGTCAATGACTTCCTGGAGCTTGAGGAGGGCTCGGATCGTCACGGTATTCATGGTGACATGACTGCCGAGCAAGTCAGTGTGTGATGTTGGATGTGTGTGTCTCCCCGCTCTCTCTGCTTTCTCCTTTGATGCCTCCTGCTGCGTCCCCGTATCGAGTTCTTCGTTGGGATGTCAGGTGAGGTTCAAAAAGAAGGCCAAAAAATCGTTCAAATTGTTCAAGAATCCCGGGCTGTGAGCAGACTAACTATCACCCCCCACACGCCCCCCCTTTTGCACCAACCAGCGCTGGAAGCGCAAGAAGAATAGGAACCAGAGAACTTCACAGCTCGGATTGTTTTGTTTCAGATGTCGTGGTGGTTGTTTCGTTTCGTGACATGGCTTGTGCGAGGTTTCGTCAGAGGGTTCAACTGGACCTATCGTATTTTTGAACTCGGGAAGAGTCCTCACGACCCCAAGAGAATCCATCCTGCACCTGAATTGACGTGAGTGAAAAGACCTGTCCACACGGATGCGGCCATACAACAGTGTATATCTTTCCATTATCGACGCCGTCTGATT
This sequence comes from Rhynchopus euleeides, assembly GCA_963210315.1. NCBI lineage: Eukaryota > Euglenozoa > Diplonemea > Diplonemida > Diplonemidae > Rhynchopus > Rhynchopus euleeides. Next base: position 1,363,472 of record OY723266.1, read on the forward strand.
TTACCGCCCCCAAAAAAAAGATCCAACTTTCCGGGGGAAAAAAACTTGTCACCAAAAAAATACTTGGGTCAGAATCAGGTGGGTCTCTCCGAAGAGAAGCGCTGCACTCGAATAAAGATAAAATTAAAAATTCGGTCGAAAAATTATTAGCCAAAGCCCCTCTGAGACCACCCGGCGAGAGGGAAAAATTTGGGGCCCTCATTCTGGTTATTGCACAAACATCTGGCGTGGCATTTTTTTTTGAAAGTTGTGATCACAGCGCAAGGAAACTGTGCCCCTGTGCAGAATTCTGTATCCTTGCAGGGCATTCGCCACAACGGGGGAGGGGGGGGGATGTTATTGCGGAAAGCACACACCACCCCCCCCCCCTCCCTCCCCCCCAAAAAAAGAAGGTCGCCCGATTTCTCTGGAATCAATGGCTGAGAGGGAGGGGGGGTGGGGAGAGGGTCTTCCCAACAATTTTGGGAGCTTTCGCCCTGAGTCACTTTGCAGCCAGTGTTGTGAGGCGGTAGCCTTTCCTTCTGGTTCTGCCCTCTGTTATAGGCCTGTGCCTAAATATGGCTAAAAATCGTCAAAAACGACGATCTACATGCAACTTTTTTACCACCTTTTTCCTCCAGCGCTGGCCCCTTTTTATTAGCAGACTAACTATCACCAGGGTATAAGATAGACTTTTTTTCTGGCGCCGTTTTCCGGTTTTTCTGGTTTTGAAAATTTTTCGCGCGCGCCTTCGGCGCGCGCGACCCGCGCAAACCCTCCCAGAATCTGAGAGGGCCCAGTGCCTGCGCGCGTCCTGTCGTACTGAGGCTGCTTGGTGGGGCAGGCGCAGCAGCTGCTTTGAAAGTTTGGACTCTCGGCCAAAAAACCGGTCTGGTGCAATGTTTTTACGCAGGGGGGTCTGGGGGGCGGAGCCCCCCAGCCGCCGGAGGCCACGGTAGTGAACATCTGTTCCCTACAGTCTGGATTCGCTTGTAAGTAGGAAGGCTTCACTGTATCGCAGCCCGGCCAGCAGGAGATCACTGGTCCTTGAGGGTTCAACCTTCAGGGTGGAGGAGGACGTGGGAGCGACCACTCGTGACAGGTGTGCGTTGTGGGTGGAGTGGATGCACGGCAGACCTTGTCATGGCCAAAGGGTCCACGAGATCTCCGCCACGTAGAGCCTAGACGAGAGTTTTCGAGGAGATGGGCACCTAGCTGTGACGACAGGCAACAAACAAATCTCATCTGTTAGTTGCCCCCAATAGGCTTGGCGACCTTCAAGACTGCTTGAAAGTCGTTCGTGTTCTCGTCTCAGCCCTCCAGACAAGCAGATCTGTCTCGAGTTGGTGGGCTGTCGCCATGTATTCGATGGCACCGAGTGACGCTGCACAGAGGCAGACGACACGGTGAACTCCAGCGGAGGTTACCCTACCTCCGCTGGAGTACACCGTGTCTCCCATGAGTCTCAACTAGCGGGAGTCTGAGCGTAAACTAGCTGGAAAATAGACTCCCGTCTCCAGTACAGACTGCAGTCTTAGACTCCCTCTTAGACATGGTGGCTGGAGTCCACCATGTGTGCACCTTCAAAACAGAAGAGACCTGCATGACGAGGGCATCACCACCCACCGGGCCACCCGCTAGGTCCATTTTTTCTTCTCCGCTTCTCTGCCTTCTTTGGACTATTTGGGCTCTGTGCGGATCACGATGGGGTCACTTTCTATTTTTTTATGGCGTTTTTTCTGACTGTTTTACTGTCCCAAAGTCACAAAAAAACCGCCAAAAATGAGACCGACCTTTTTTTTTTTCCAGAAAACCGGGAACCGGGAAACCCTGGTTTTGAAAACCGGAAAACCAGACCTATCTTATCCCCTGACTATCACCCCCACACACCCCCCCCCCTAGGGGGGGTCAAATGGGGGTGATAAACACGATTTTTCAAAAAACCGGCGCAGAGGCCCCAAAGCCCCCGTAAACCCTCCAAACCCCCCCAGATCGGTCCGGAAACCCAGCGAACCCCACTTTTCCACCATTCCGGGCACCTCAGGTGCCCGAATTGGGGTACCTAAATTTTGTGCCACCGTTTGGTACCGTACAGTGCCACTGTGTGGGAGGCTGGAAAAGAAAATGCCCCAACACACCACATCTGAGGGTTGCAATGCATGTTGCTTGCCAACCACGTCATCCGGTGGGTGTCAGGCGCTATGTAGGTGGCATCAGCCAGGTCTTCGATGAGTTCTGGCTTGTATATGTACCTCCCTGCCACCATGCACCGTGAGGCTGCCTGTAGGTAGGGAACAAGTCCAGATGGTCGTGTGATTCCTGTGCAGCAGTGCTCCACAACCGGGATGTGTTGACAACGACTGTTGCAACACGAGCTGTACATTCCGGGAACACACGAAGTGCGCTGTCGTGGTACCCATTGTGCCAGAATTGGTAGTTGCTGCGGTCTGCTTTGCTTGGCCCAAGAGCACTGGTACTGAACGGTGCAATATGCGTGGCGAGGTGAATGCAACGGAAGCGCGCAAAGTCAATACAGCTCTCGGATGGCGGGTGGTGGTGCCACTAGTGTGTGACGTTCACTCGAGGATACAACGCATCACAATGAATCAGCAACCGTGGACCGAGTACAATACGCTCTCTGTGGCTGGTGTGGGGGACAAAGGCAGTGCCTGTGCCGCAGGCAGGGAGGTACAGAGACAAGCCAGAACTCATCGGAGACCTGGCTGATGCCACCTACATAGCGCCTGACACCCACCGGATGACGTGGTTGGCAAGCAACATGCATTGCAACCCTCAGATGTGGTGTGTTGGGGCATTTTCTTTTCCAACCTCCCACACAGTGGCACTGTACGGTACCAAACGGTGGCACAAAATTTAGGTACCCCAATTCGGGCACCTGAGGTGCCCGGAATGGTGGAAAAGTGGGGTTCGATGAGTTTCCGGACCGATCTGGGGGGGTTTGGAGGGTTTACGGGGGCTTTGGGGCCTCTGCGCCGGTTTTTTGAAAAATCGTGTTTATCCACGTAAAAGGGGGGCATTTGACCCCCCCTAACCCCCCCCCCCCCCCCGGTCCCCCCTTCCCCTCCCCGTCTTCTGCCAGCAGCCCGAAAAGTGTCGCGACTTGTGTTGCAGACAAACCAGGCGAAACTTTTTTACCCGAGAAACCCACCCTCGAAAATAGCAGAGAATGGGTCAGCTGGCAAGGGTGTGTGTGTGTGTGTGTGTGGGGTATTTTTATTCGGGGTTCGGGCAGGCCGTTCGCTATCGTCCAGATCCCGTGTGGGGTGGACGAAGTTTTATTTGGGATTTTGGGATTTTGGGGGTATTTTTTAGCACAGGGAGGCGCCCCTCGGGAGGTACACATTGGCTCCCTTTCCTTGAGAGGGCAGATCACTGCACTTCTGGCAAGGCTGTTAGTACCTCCGGAGGCACTAATAGCCTTGCTTATGAGCGAAACGCCCGTGGATTGGCAGGGACCGCTGTGCCACACAGTTCGGTTGTCAGGGGGGTCTGGGGGGCGGAGCCCCCCAGCCGCCGGAGGCCACGGTAGTGAACATCTGTTCCTTGCGGATGGACAGATTCATGCAACTTGAAAGGACTTGGGCACCAGACATACATGGGGGGGGTCTGGGCGGAGCAATACATCGTACTTTGGGGAAGGTAGTTGTGGTCTCCTTCTGACACTTTCTTCCTCGAGCATTCCCCATACCCTGATCCTCGTGATCCCGTGGGCTCTTTCACCACCCACCCCCTTCGGTGGGTGGGGGCCGAACCCAGAATTTTTTTATCCCAACTTCGTCCCCTTGGGCGAAGTTGTTCGGCAAAGTTGGGACGAAGTAAATCTGAAGATTGTATTTTTTTAGCGAAGTTGGGCCCAACTTCGCCCCGAGCGAACGGCCTGGGTTCGGGTGACAACTTTAAGCGCTGCGCTACGAACACCCCCCCCCCCCCCCTCCCTTTTTCAAAAAAGCAAACATATTTTCTTACCTATCACCCCCCCCCCCCCTTCCCTCCTTGGCAGCTTTGGAAAGTCACCCCGCCCCCTGAAATCCCGAGGGGGTGGATATGTGAGATGTAAGAGCCTGCTCAGGGACCCCCTCCATACAAAGCGCATGTTTTGTTCAATATATATCACTGTGGGGTGGTGGTGGTGGTGGTAGTGGTGGTGTCGTCTCCGCTTCTATGAGGCAATCTTCGGCATTTTTTTCTTTTTTGCTTGCCGTTACAAACCCTGCAATCAAAAATTTCATTGTTTTCGGAAGGCGGGAGAGCCGATGCCGCCAAGATATACTGCACGGATTTGCGAAGACCCCACCCCACCACCCCACCCCAATGCCATCAAAACACCACCTCCCTATGTCACGTTTTCCATTACTTCACCTACTCCCACCCCCGATTGTGCCAGCACCGCATCCTTTATTTTTTGCCGCAGGCTTCTTTTTACCCCCTTTGTCGGACTCAGTGCCAAAAAGAAAGAGCGGGCAGTGCTCGGACCCATTTCGGTCCCAGCCAAAAAAAAAAACAAGCTCCTCGGCGCACAGTATCAATCAGCCCCAGCATTGTTGGGGGCTGCGTTGTGGTCTGTCGGAGCAGCGTAGCTCCCCCTCCCGCCCGACCATACCACCTGTGATTAGGTTCTTGGGTTGTGATGCTGTGATCGTGTGAAAATTTCCGTTTGTTTTTTTTGTTTGGCCGAGAGGGAGTGAAGAGGAGAGGGAGGGGGGGGGGGTACACCCCACCCCCCACTCTCATGTTCCCCCTGTCGGCAGACACTCTGTGCATTTTATTGCCTTTCCCTCCCCCTCCCCCCCTCCCCGCGACGAGTGAAGGGAGATCATTCTTGTGATCCCTTCCACTTCTATTTCACTACCCCCCAGCTTCCCTTCTCCCACCCCTCCCCTGACCCTTGCCATCGTTTCACCGGAGTTGGTGGTGTCATGCACCTGTCATCTGTTCCAGGCCGGGCAGCATCGTTGCCTTGTGGCTCGCTGGGGGCGGGGCTGGGTTCACACTCTGTCCACGCCACTTCCGCTTCGTCACGGGGGGGGGTGGGGTGAGCACGGTTGTTTCCTTGCATTTCGCAGGTTTTCCTCAAGGGGCAGACTCATCCCCACCCCCAGACATGCGACAGCCTTAGGCACCCCGATCCACCGTGCCCTGGACGCAACGGGTGGTGGTGGACCCCTGCTCCGAGGCTGAGAAGTGCTTCCCGGAAGATGTCCCCCCTCTCTCCACTCCCCAGGGGGAAGGGAGGGGGGGGTAGGAAACTTTCGTGGAAAGGATCACATGCCCACCCCGGCCCTCCCCGTCTCGTTTGGCCCTGCTTTGGTCACCGCTTTTTCGAAGGAGGTGCGCGTGACTGAGAACTGAACAGAGAAAAATACAAAAAAAAACCAAATAGAATCGAGTGGATTTTTCAAGGCAGTGCTGACAACGCATCTGCTGTGCGAAACCCGCGACTTGCCTTCTGGGTGTAATGGGGAGGTCTCTAGGACCACATGCCGGAGCTTTTCGTTTCTGCAGTGAATTTGCCGCCCTGATTCCTTTATCATTTTTTTTGTGTACCCAGGGAGGCCTTACCCCCCACCTCTACACCCCCTCTTTTTATTTTGAAGGCAAGCCAAAAAAATATATACGAAACGGCCAGAATATGCCATCCTGCTGCCATTCCCCGGCGCCCCTTTCCCGTTCCCCCTTGAACATTCCATCATGCCTTGCTGCTTGGCCTTTGCTGTGCCCCTTCTTCTACTACGTTGAGGGGGTGTCTTGAGTTTTCTTGATCGTCTTCAACCTGCGAACCTCTGAATCATGAAGCGGCCCTCTAAGGATGTGCGTTGGTTTGAATGTCCCAACGGCCAACGGATTCCCCCTGACCCTCCTTGGCCTCCTTGGCGTGGTGGCCTGCCGCGTGTGTGCTGTGTGTGTGGTGATCGCAATTGCAGGGATGCGCTGTGGAAATTAATCGTGTTTTGTCTGCTGCAATAATCTACAATCACAAAAAAACTGCAACAAGAAAGCGGGCGTGTCTCCTGCATGTCCTGTTCAAGTTGGTGTTTCCAGATTGGGATTTATTTTGTGCTTCATACCCCGGTAGCATTCTCAGGAGGTGTCTGGAGGTGCCTGCCCTGGCTGGCCTTTCGAGGTGTTTGCTTCTGTTCTGACTCGCAGAGTTCCGAACCATCCGATCACCCCGACTTCACACACACTTCACCACCGAGACGTTGCGCCAATACTGGGACAAGATCTTCCTCCCTCAGCTTTATTTTGACCCGTTTCCTGCTGCAAGACGATGGGACACTCAGGGCAGTGTCGCGAGAAGCTTGGCCGAGTGCACCAGGCTAGGACACTCTCGTCCCAATCTGGAGACTGCTCACCCCATGCACCCCCACCCCGTTGTGTTTGACCTCCCTTCGCAGGGCAGCGGAAGTGTGCACCAATAGGTTTTGTATTCTTGTGCCAGCCCTGGATGCCTCACCTCCCACAGGATCTTAACGACAAGAAGCGAAGGACAACAGAGGAGGTTGGAAAAATATGAGGTCCCTTGTGGCGGCAGTTGCCGTGGCGATGTCCATCGGTGGTGCGACCGCCCAATGTGACTCGTCGCTGTCGTGGTGCAGTTCCTTCACCGCCACCGATGCGCCGGCAAGTGCAAGCAGTTCGACCTGCGGCGGGAAGACGTCGTCGTGCTCGGCAGGTCTGCTGGACTGGCAGATCGAGACGGTGCTGGCACAGCACAACCTGTACCGTGAGAAGCACGGTGCGTGCCCCGTGACGTACAGCAAGGACATCGAGTCGTGGACGCTGTCGAGCCAGGGCTTCGGAACGACGTGCAGCTCAGGGAGTCTGACCCACAACAGCGGGGGCACGTACGGCGAGAACATCGCGATGGTGGGGCGCAGCGGTATCGACGCAGGGACGTGGGATGCCGCAGAGGGTGTGAAGAACTGGTACTGCGGGGAGGAGGGGTGCTACGACTACAACAACGGTGGGTACAGCAGGCAGACGGGCCACATGACGCAGGTGGTGTGGAAGGGTTCCACAGAGATCGGGTGCGGTGTGTGCCACATCCCTGGGGGGAGCTACTACAAGGTGTACGTGATGTGCAACTACAAGGCGGCTGGGAACTATCAGAGCCAGTTCGCCGAAAATGTCCTGGCCGCCAACACGGCGCCAACCGGGTGTGTCACAACACCTGACACAGCAGGGCCTGGGACCCCCACCACCCCAAGCCCTCCCAGCGCACCAACACCCGCTGTCGGTTCGAGCGAGTACTCGAAGCCCAGCGAGGGGACATGCCCCGGGACTGCGACGAAGGACGGGAGCTGTGGATCGACCGAGTGCTGGTGCAACGGTTTCACTGCGGCGGATCCGCCCTCGAGTGCAAGCAGCTCGTCCTGCGCCGGGAAGTCCTCGTGCAGCATGGACTTGCTGGACTGGCAGATCGAGCGCGTCGTGGCGCAGCACAACTACTACCGTGAGCAGCACGGTGCGTGCCCCGTGACATACAGCAAGGATGTTGCTTCATGGACCCTCTCCAGCACAGGGTTCGGCACCACATGCAGCTCAGGGAGTCTGACTCACAACAGCGGGGGCACGTACGGCGAGAACATCGCGATGGTGGGTAAGTCTGGGATCGATGCAGGGAAGTGGGATGCCGCAGAGGGTGTGAAGAACTGGTACTGCCAGGAGGAGGGGTGCTACGACTACAACAACGGTGGGTACAGCAGCCAGACGGGCCACATGACGCAGGTGGTGTGGAAGGGTTCACTCGAGATTGGGTGTTCTGTGTGCCACATCGACCAGGGTTCTTATATCGCGGTGTATCTGATGTGCAATTACAAGGCGGCTGGGAACTACCAGAGCCAGTTCGGGGACAACGTGCTGAGCCCCGGGACGGCAGCTTCAGGATGTGCCGGGAGCACCGATGCTCCTGCGACGGATGAGTGTGCTGGGAACCCGTGCGACAATGGTCAGGACTGCAACGACGACAAGCAGACGACTGAGGGCGATTACACGTGCACATGCCGGGAAGACACGAGCATCTCAGCCACCGGCAAGGCTGCAACTTGCACAACAGATGAATGCAATGCGAGTCCGTGTGGTGACGAACAGACGTGCGAGGACCCCAACACCGGTGCCAACAGCCTGCACGACTTCACCTGCACCTGCAAGGACGACACTTCCATCTCGCAGACGGACGGTAAGGCAACCTGCACGAAGGATGAGTGTGCCAACAACCCTTGTGATACTGACCAGACGTGCACTGACCCCAACCCTTCACCGTCGTCCACTGGTGACTACCAGTGCAAGTGTGACAACGGTGTGACTGCAACTGGTGGCAAGGCGACTTGCGTGACTGACGAGTGTGGCACCAACCCGTGTGGGACTGAGCAGACGTGCGTTGACAAGAACACTGCTTCGAACTCGAAGAACGACTACGAGTGCACCTGCAAGAGCGACACCTCCATCACGAAGACCGGTGGGCAGGCAACTTGTTCGAACGACGAGTGTGCCAACGACCGCTGCGGTACTGACCAGACGTGCACTGACCCGAACCCTTCCCCGACCTCGACTGGTGACTACCAGTGCAAGTGTGACAACGGTGTGACTGCGACTGGTGGTAAGGCGACTTGCGTGACTGACGAGTGTGGCACCAACCCGTGTGGGACTGAGCAGACGTGTGTTGACAAGAACACTGCGTCGAACTCAAAGAACGACTACGAGTGCACCTGCAAGAGTGACACCTCCATCACAGCCACGGGTGCGCAGGCAACATGCTCGAACGATGAGTGTGCCAACGACCGCTGCGGCACTGACCAGACGTGCACTGACCCGAACCCTTCACCGACCTCGACTGGTGACTACCAGTGCAAGTGCAGCAACGGTGTGACTGCGACTGGTGGCAAGGCGACTTGCGTGACTGACGAGTGTGGCACCAACCCGTGTGGGACCGAGCAGACGTGTGTTGACAAGAACACTGCCACAAACTCGAAAAACGACTTCGAGTGCACCTGCAAGAGCGACACCAGCATCACAGCCACGGGTGCGCAGGCAACCTGCACAAACGACGAGTGTGCCAACGACCGCTGTGGTACTGACCAGACGTGCACTGACCCGAACCCTTCACCGACCTCAACTGGTGACTACCAGTGCAAGTGTGACAACGGTGTGACTGCGACTGGTGGTAAGGCGACTTGCACGGCTGATGAGTGCGAGTCCAACCCGTGTGGGACCGAGCAGACGTGCGTTGACAAGAATACTGCTGCAAACTCAAAGAACGACTACGAGTGCACCTGCAAGAGCGACACCACCATCACAGCCACGGGTGGGCAGGCGACTTGCTCGAACGACGAGTGTGCCAACGACCGCTGCGGTACTGACCAGACGTGCACTGACCCGAACCCTTCCCCGACCTCGACTGGTGACTACCAGTGCAAGTGTGACAACGGTGTGACTGCGACTGGTGGCAAGGCGACTTGCGTGACTGACGAGTGTGGCACCAACCCGTGTGGGACTGAGCAGACGTGCGTTGACAAGAACACTGCCACAAATTCGAAGAACGACTTCGAGTGCACCTGCAAGAGTGACACCTCCATCACAGCCACTGGCGCACAAGCAACTTGTTCGAACGACGAGTGTGCCAACGACCGCTGCGGTACTGACCAGACGTGCACTGACCCGAACCCTTCCCCGACCTCGACTGGTGACTACCAGTGCAAGTGTGACAACGGTGTGACTGCAACTGGTGGCAAGGCGACTTGCGTGACTGACGAGTGCCAGCCCAACCCGTGTGGGGCTGCGCAGACGTGCACAGACAAGAACACTGCGTCGAACTCGAAGAACGACTTCGAGTGTGTGTGCAAGGACGACCCCGCAACCAAGAAGACAGGTGGCAGCGTGCCGCAGTGTGTTGTGGACGAGTGTGCCGCGACGCCGAACCCGTGCGGGACGCAGACCTGTGAGGACGCCAAGAAGGGTGTGTCGCAGAAGAACGACTTCGTGTGCAAGTGCCCGGCACCCAGCACTGTGACGGCTGTTGCAAAGCCTGCCGTGTGCGCTGCAGGTACTGAGGACGAGTGCAAGGCGGCGCCGTGCGGTGCGGACCAGACTTGCGTGGACCCCGACCAGACTGTGGGGACCAAGAACGACTACACGTGTACGTGTGCGAAGGGGACGGGCAGTGCGACAGGCAAGGCTGCAACGTGTGTGCTTGACGAGTGCGAGGCTGACCCGTGTGACGGGACCCAGGACTGCAAGGACCCTGACACAAGTGTGGGGAAGACTGGCGACTTCACGTGCTCGTGCAACGCACCGCTTGTCGGGACCGCGACTGGTAAGGCTGCGACCTGCACAGACGATGAATGCGTCGCGAAGCCGTGTGGTGACGTGCAGACATGCAACAACCCTGACCAGTCCTCCTCCGTGCACAACGACTACACCTGCACGTGTGACAACGGTGTGACGGCAACTGGTACAAAGGCGACTTGTGAGATTGACGAGTGCCTGGTCACCCCGTGCGGGACTGGTCAGATCTGTGAGGACCCCAACAAGTCGAAGCTTGTGCAGGGTGACTTCATCTGCAAGTGCAATGATGACAACACCATCACCCAGACGGCGGGTCCTGCAAAGTGTGTCGATGACGAGTGTCTGGCGAAGCCGTGTGGTGACGTCCAGACATGGAACGACCCTGACAAGTCTCCTTCAGTGCACAACGACTACACCTGCACGTGTGACAACGGTGTGGTGGCGACAGGTACAAAGGCGACTTGTGAGATTGACGAATGCGAGGCAAAGCCGTGTGGTGACCAGATCTGTGAGGACCCCAACAAGTCGAAGCTTGTGCAGGGTGACTTCATCTGCAGGTGCAATGATGATGACACCATCACGCAGACGGCGGGCCCTGCGAAGTGTGCCGACGACGAATGTCTGGCCAAGCCGTGTGGTGACGTGCAGACTTGCACGGATCCTGACCAGACGCCACAGGCTCACGGAGACTACACCTGCACGTGTGACAACGGTGTGACGGCAACTGGTACAAAGGTGACTTGTGAGATGGACGAGTGCGTTGCGAAGCCGTGTGGTGACCAGATCTGTGAGGATCCCAACAAGTCGAAGCTTGTGCAGGGTGACTTCATCTGCAAGTGCAATGATGACAACACCATTACCCAGACAGCAGGACCTGCAAAGTGTGTCGATGACGAGTGTCTGGCGAAGCCGTGTGGTGACGTCCAGACATGCAACGACCCTGACAAGTCTCCTTCAGTGCACAACGACTACACCTGCACGTGTGACAACGGTGTGACGGCAACCGGTACAAAGGCGACTTGTGAGATTGACGAGTGCGAGAAGAAGCCGTGTGGTGACCAGATCTGTGAGGACCCGAACAAGTCGAAGCTTGTGCAGGGTGACTTCATCTGCAAGTGCAATGATGATGACACCATCACGCAGACGGCGGGCCCTGCGAAGTGTGCCGACGACGAATGTCTGGCCAAGCCGTGTGGTGACGTGCAGACTTGCACGGATCCTGACCAGACGCCGCAGGCTCACGGAGACTACACCTGCACGTGTGACAACGGTGTGGTGGCGACCGGCACAAAGGCGACTTGCGAGATTGACGAGTGCGAGGCGAAGCCGTGTGGCATCAACCAGATCTGTGAGGACCCCAACAAGTCGAAGCTTGTGCAGGGTGACTTCATCTGCAAGTGCAAGGACGACCAGACCATAACACATGTGGGTGGTGCCGTGATCTGCACTCTCAACGACTGTGACAGCAAGCCGTGTGGTGACGGGCAGGAGTGCACAGACCCGAAGCCGACCCTCGACTCCCACTACGACTTCGAGTGCAAGTGTGACAACGGTGTGACGGCAACTGGCGCAAAGGCGACTTGTGAGATTGACGAGTGCGAGACGAACCCGTGCGGGCAGGACCAGCTGTGCGAGGACCCGAACAAGGCGAAGACGAGCCAGCACGACTTCCTGTGCAAGTGCAAGGACGACCCGACGATCTGGAAGAAGGACGGGCGTGCCCTGTGTGTGAAGGACGAGTGCGAGCCGAACCCGTGTGGTGCCGACCAGACCTGCACGGAGGGGTCGAAGAGCCCCAAGAACCAGCTCGACTTCACGTGCGCGTGTGCGAAGGACACGTCCAAGACACACGTCGGCTCTCCTGTCGCGTCGTGCGGTGAGGACGAATGTCAGCAGTCACCGTGCGGTGTTGGGCAGACGTGCGTTGACCCTGACACGACGGTGATGGGTAACTTCGAATGCCAGTGCCGTGGCGGGAAGCAGAAGTCGATCGGCAAGAAGCTGGACGAGTGTGACGAGTGCACGATGGGGCTGAACCCGTGCACGGGCCCGCTTGGTGAGGTTGAGGACTGCGTGGACATGAACAAGTCGCCTGAGAGCATGGGTGACTTCACGTGCACGTGCCCCAACAACGGCATCGAAAACATCGGTGGCCCTGCACAGTGCAGCCTGCAAGGTGAGTGCAAGAACTTCCCGTGTGGGGACACTCACATCCATTGCGAGGACCCCGACACCACTAAGGACAACGACTACGTCTGCACCTGCATGCGTGGCTCCAATGGATCAAGCACTGGGGAGCCTGTTGTGTGTACCATCGATGAGTGTGCTACTAGCCCGTGCGGTGCGGACCAGACCTGCACCGACCGCAACATGCATTGGGACGAGACCAACGGCTTCGTCTGCAACTGCTCCGCACCGCTCTTCGGGAGCGCGATCGGACAAGGAGCACTCTGCTCTGCCGTTGCGCCTGCCTCTGGCAACAGCAAGGGTGTCCACACCGACGCGCCGGACACACCGGAGCCAGTGCCCCTCCCACCTGGGTGGACCCTGGTGCCTGTACGCGGCTCTACGACTGAAGACTCCGACAGCGACGACGGCATGCCGTGGTGGACCTATTTGCTGATTGCCTTGGGTGCCATCGGGCTGTGTGGTGGTATTGCCGCCTATGCCCTGAAGCAGAGAAGCACTGGCCAGATGAGTGTCAACGAGTTCTTTGAGCTGGAACAGAATGCCGACCTCCCGGAACCTGCCAGGGTGCCTGGCGAGTCTGTGTCGGTTTGAAAACGCTTTCTGGTCCCGATGTTTCGTGTCATATGGCCCAAGCAGGTTCAGTACTTCTGTTCTGGTGTGTTGCCTATCTCGCGGTTCTATCGTGCGTTCTCAATACGCCACGCCGCCGAAGCGCCGGTCTCAGGAGCAAATTCGGCGAGCGTCTCGCGTCCTCCCGAGCCGCCTTTCCTTCCGTTGATCTTCTTTCAGGGTAGGGTGGGGTGGGGGAAAACGGCCCTTCCACAGCAACGACTGTCTCTTTTGTGTGAACAACTGAGGGAAGGCCCACGAATCACTTTTTCTAGACCCATCCTGTCCCCCACCCCCCCCCCCCTCCAAAGGTCCCCCCCCCTCAGGCTGGTCGCTAACCATCATTCATCATTCCACTCATTCTGGGTGTCCCCCCCCTAGATATTTCATCATTCCACCATCATTCCACCGATGGTGGAATGATGGGATGAAACACACACTACCACCTCATTCACCCAGCATTCCCAGTGTCAAAGAGTATGGTTTTGCAGAAACAGATGCTCACTACCGTGGCCTCCGGCGGCTGGGGGGCTCCGCCCCCCAGACCCCCCTGTGGCGTATGTCTCGTACTCAAGTCATTCGATTCCCATCAGGTCAGGGAATGCAACCACTCCAGTAGCCTCAGGAGGACCCAGCCAACTCACACAGAATCTGTCGCCACATTGAACAGATGTTCACGACCGTGGCCTCCGGCGGCTGGGGGGCTCTGCCCCCCAGACCCCCCTGTGGACCATGTAGCGTGTGCCCGGCTAGTATATAGTAACCAAGCCCTTGCGCTTCGACGGCCGTGGCATATACGGGGGTAGCGTCGAATCATGGTACCGAAAGCCATTTTTTGGTTTCCTCCGGCACCCGAGGATGGCGCGAGCGGGAGAGGAACCGCGGAAGGAACCCAGCGCCTCACACCGTGCCCACCTAGTGGTCCACCGACGGGAAAGTTAAGTCACAATGTACCCCTGATCCCACCCAAAACAGGAGCGTAATCTCTAAAATCGAAAAAGTTAGCGACAGGCCTGGATCGTGGGCGCGATCGCGTACGAACCACATTTTCTGCATGGCCACCACTTCCACCCCCCCCCCCCCACGACTGACCATCATCCCACGGGATCTCGGAATTCAGAAAGTTAGCGACCAGCCTGCCCCCCCCTCCCCCACGTGTGGATTTTTACCAACCAATTCTACATTCTACTTTTTACCCCCCTTCCAGCCCCCTATACCAGTGGATTCTTGTGTTCGCTTGTGTCTCTACTGACTGCATATTGCCTGCCCATCCCCACCCCACCTCATCCCAAGAACTAGGAACTACTCGCATGCCCTCCCAGTGTGGTTAGCGAAGGTGAGAGGCTGTTGTGGGCCAGTCGACTCCATGGGGTTGTCGTCAATTGTGTTGTGTCGTGATCCCACCGGGCAGTTGTGTCATGGTGCAGCGTTACGACCCAAACTTTTTTTTGTCTCGGAGTCAGTGCTGGTCCACAAGGTTGCCCCACGTATCCTATCCGCGGGTGTGTCGCTGCGAACCGAACAAGCCAAATGAGAAGCGTCCTGTCCAGAAAGTGCACCCGAGTTGTTTGTTTTGATTTGCGCAGGGGGGGGGGGGGAAGGGGGTGGGGATGATAGGACAGCAAACTTCCTTCGTGCCTTCACCCATGTTCACTCGTGGGTGGATCTGATATTTTTTGACAGACTTTTCTGCAGACGCGCAGTGCGGTTGGAAACCAGACGGCAACCCGCAACTCATTTGCCCCCCCCCCCCCCTTTTTCTTCTGTGTGTTTCGTATCAAGTGCGCCCGACGTAAGTTCGTGTGAGCCGTGTTCAACGATGAAGAATAGTTCACCTCAGTGCCGGAACCACAGGATTGAAACTTCCTGTTTATTTTTTGTTTTGCCGCTGCGCAGCACGCGTACCATATGACACTCTCCCCAAGTGATGTGGCTTTCGCATTGCAACAGCGTGTTTCATGGCTAAGCCTGGCCTGCTGCCTGGCCCTAACACTGCAACTTGTGTCAGTGATATTGTGGAATGTAGCTGGGAACAAGGGACCGTGTATCTGGAAAGACGGTGTAAATCGCTTCAAAGGATCACGCATCCACGGAAATATATTATAGCAAATCGCAGTATCTACATTTATGTGTGATGGCCAGCTTACAGGGCTGCATCCTTCACGAATCCTGACTTGCTGTGCGGGGGTCTGTTCCAGCGACACAGCTGTGAAAGCCCCCGTGCTCATAGCTGTCTGCAGACCGCCTTCCCTTTGCGTGGCCACACATTTCCAACGAAAGATATCTTCCTCGCAAGGAGTCACAAATATAATCAACTTCTAAGGGGGAGGAATGGCCGGAACACTGGGCGCATTTTGCTCTAAAGCGCAGGACAGTGAGTCCGCTCACTGCCACGCTGGCACACTTTGACACAGAATGGAGCGCCCCGTCGCCGCCCACCGTATGTAACCCATTGCCCTACCTCCCCCCACCTCTCGCCTGAACTGCAGAAAACGACATTTTGGCAGGGTTGTTGCATGGGATGGCCTTGGTTTGTCTTGATTACCTTCCCCGCATACCCTGTGATGTCGTTCGATGCTTCTGTTGTTGTGATTTGAACAGCGTGGTGCCAATCGGCCGAGTATACGAGGGGTGGGGGGGGGGTGGGAGGTGTGACAGCCGAGCCGTCTTCCTAGAGAGAGAGGGAGAAACAATTAAGGTTCCAAGAAAACAATCACCAAACGAGGGTTGCCCGCGTGGTGTTCGTCCTGGTCATGCTGCAATACATTCATCAAGATGTGAAAAACCACCGAAACAAACCCGTCAGGATGTCGAAATCAAATCAACAAAATTATTGCCCGGGGTTTCAATCGGGCTGCAATGCAAAACAAAATCATCTTCTCGAACACGATACAATCCCTTGCCTTCTCACGCCTCTCGCTCTTGACAAAATAGGCTTTTTCCCTCTCCGCCTATTGTTTTCCAGCCAGATCCAATATCCTTATCCCCCCACCCCCCCAAACCCTTTATTCAAAAAATTCAACGGCAACCCTTGTTGTACTAACAACAGCCAGACCTTGCGTGTATCCCCCCTCCCTCCCTCCTGCGTGGCTTTTACAACAACATCACCCCAAAAAAATGCTGGAAAAATCTACCTCTGCTACCAGCGCGGCCAAAAATCGTTCAAATCGTTCAAAAATTGGTTGGGCACTATGCCCTCACGAAACTGGTTGCAAACCGGCACAGTTTTTTTGACGCAGAGGGTGTGGCACGGTGCCAAGAAACTTTGTGTCTGCAAATCAGAAAGGGGAGAGAAGAACCAGCGGGTATTCGTCGATCGCGAGAACACCCGAACAACCCCAGGCCCCAGAGAGACACCCCCCCCCCCCCCCCCGTGGCGTTCGCGCCGATAATGGTGTTGGTGTTCGTCACATCTCCCATCTGCAGCGCCTGCGCGGTGTGGGCGGCGTGGCCCGTCGCCTGCAAAGGGGCGGTGTGGCCCGGTGCCCCTGGAGCCTTCCCCATGGCCTCCAGGGTCTGCTGCACCAGGGGGCCCAGCAGCGACGGGAGCACCGCAGGCAGCGCAGCCTGCAACTCCGCCACCATGGCCTCAGGCCGATCGCGGGCGGGGGCGCGGGGGAAGCCTTCCCCTTCCTCCGCACGACCCTGCGGAGGCTGCGGGGGGGCGTCACCCCGGCGGGCGCTCCAGCCGACGCCTGCTGCTCCTGCTCCGCTACCGCCTGTTCCGCCGCCTGCCGCTCTTCTGCTTCCTCGTCGTCCTCCTGCTCCTCCTCCACGGGGTCCTCCGCGGGGGGCACCTTTCCCTTCTTCACCCTCCGGTTATGGGAAGGCATGTGTGGGGTAGGAGTGTGGGGGCTTCTCGCGGGGGGTGAGCGAGAGGGGTTGTGTGGGCAAATGCGCGGGAAGAACCAGCAAATTCTTCGTCGATCGCGAGAACACCCCACACGCCTGCTGCGGGTGTGGTGTGTCCTGCATGATCTGCACAGCAAAGTTTCCTGCGTTGTTAGCACTCCAAAAAAAATACGGCCACCCCCTTACGCTGACGCCCCTCCCATAAGGTTTCTGGCAGTTGTTTCTGAGAGGCGATTGCCCCCTGGGGGGAAAAAATGCGGAGGTGTTTCCCTCCTTCTCTTGTGGGTCAGTCTACTCCATATGTGTGCCCCTGCCCTCCGCTCTCCAAATGATGTGAAAAAAAAGCTAGAGGTACACTCACCTGGTCTGTGCGACTGCCGTGTTCATTATGCATACAGTACTACCCTCCCCCTCTCTCTCTGTGCCTTACTTTAACAATCTACATCACCACGCCCTCCCCTAAGTGCCGGACAGCGCGCTGCTGGCGTGCTGCCTTACCTGCAATTGGGTGGGGGGGTGGGGGGTGGGTGGGGTGCCGCCCCCCAGGAATTTTTGTTTGACAGAAAAAAATAGCCAACAAAAGAACAGGGGATGCCTCACAGAACATAGGCATCGCACGGGGTGGGGGTGGGGGGGGTCAGCCCCCCCTCCCTCCCTCCTTATGGGAATTTCTATTAGCCGCATTCAGGCCCTCCAGTTTCACCACCCGACCCTATCCCATCCCACCCCACCTACTTCCTTGTGTTTGTTTGATGCGATCTGTTATTTGATGGAAAAAATGCCTGGGGGGGGGTGTTTTTTTGGGGAGTGTTGTGGGCGCAATGTTGAATCGCAAAGTGGAATCCCTCGAGAGCGATTTCTCCCCCCGCTGCCACGCCCGCCTGTGCCCGCTTGTGTGAGCTTGGAATTATTTGAGCTTGTGTCACAGCAATGCGTTGTTGTATTTTGTTTTTACCAGTTCCGGGCGACGAGGCGTGGCGCAGCGTGAAAATCGCGAGGTTGGCGTCGGGAAGAGAGTGCCACGGCTGAATATCACCTTCACGCCGCCTTTGCAGATTCTCAGCACAGTTCTCCGAGGCACAGCGTCCCGCTCAACAAACAAAGAACTTCCGGAGCTCTGTGAAAGCTGCTGGCCAGAGGGTGCTTCTCCCCTGAAGCGAAAAGAGTGCCGAATTTCCCGCGTCTCCACAGACACTACCCCACCCAGCCCCCCACATCTCTCCCAGGCCCACCCACTCCCCCAGCATTTGTTTCCCTCCTTATTTTGGCGGCCTGTATTTCACAGGATCCTCACATGCGGGTTGTGCCTTGCTTGGGCTCTCCCTCCAGTGAGACGCCAGTTTGTTTCCTTTTGTTGCCTCGAAGGGAAGTTTTTAGTTTGGCGGACGAGGGACTGTCCACGCAAAGGTATCCGGCTCGGCCTTCACACCTGTTTCTGCCTGGCTTTCATCTCTCGAAGTCACTCCTGCCTGCCTTGTGCTGGTGGTAGCACGATAAAGGCCCAAAGCGAAGCAAAGAAAACACTCGACAAGAAGGAAGAACAATCAGCACAGGTCGCGTTAAAAACGACGGCCAGAAGGTGATGTTGCCCTGCCCTGTGCGGTCCTCCCCCACAGTTTCCCTGCGAGGGGGTATGTTCACCTTCTGTGTCGGGCAATGGGGAAGCGGATTAAGCACACTGCATCCACCACCACCCTCCAGAACAGCTCACCAGCTGGTCGCCAAAGGGGTGGACGAAACCAAGACATGAAAGTTTGTTTTGTCATGCCGGGAGCGGAGACAGATGTGTCGTCGGAGTGCCAGAAGGCGGAACCGTGGTCGGGCTGAAGGGGCTGAAGGTGGATGCGCTGGAGGAGTTCTTCCCGGGTTCTATCAACGCATCCCGTGAGGCTGAAAATGTGGCAGCACACATCGAAGGGTGTGAGGAGGAGCTGGACGATGAAAAGCGCGTTGCCGACACGGGTCTGGAGGACGGGGCTGCTGTCAAGCTCGTCCCGCGCTGGCCCACAGTCAAGGCCCCCGCTGTCTACAACAGTGCGCATGGGAAGATGGTACAGAGCATCGCACTGTCGAGGTGTGGGAAGCTGTGTGCTGTGGGCTACTACAACGGACACATCACTGTGACGGACACATCACTGTGTTTGACGCCATCACCGCTGCTGTGGTGGTGGACTTAACACACGGCGACGGCGATACGGATTGTCGTGCGTTCTGTGGGACGTGGTTGGCGACGTGCTCTTCTGACGGCACCACCTGCGTGTGGCAGACAGCAACCTGGGAGAAGGTACATATAATGGAACATGACAGCCCAGTTATCCGAGCAGCGTGGACACACTGCGGACGTCTGGTGTCCGGACCTCAGGCAAACTGCGTGTGGGACTTGAAGGGCACACCGAGTGCCACAGTGCCGGAGGGTCACAGCGAGGCTGTTCGCAGCATTGCTGTGTCGGGCACGAGGATCTTCAGCGGGTCATGGGACAAGACCATCCGTGTGTGGGATATCAACACCCTCACACACACACACACCCTGGATGAGCATACGCATGTCGTGACCGGCCTCGCCCTGACTCAGGACGAGCAGCACCTGGTGTCGTGCTCTCTCGACAAGTCACTCAAGGTGTGGAGCACATCCACCCTCAGGTGCCTGCGTACTGTGCAAGTGTTTAGCCGTCTCCACGCAGTTGCTGTGTCACAGCCAGGTGATGTTGTTGCTGTGAATGGCTCCCGCGCCACCATTCTGTACCGCCTCAGCACAGGTGAGTGTGTGGGGAACGTGGACCCCACTATCCCCACTTCTTTTAACTCCCAGGGGAATGGTGTTGCACTGAGCCTCTGCGGGAGGTGGATCTTCACACCAACCAACAGTATACGTACTTCTCAGTGTGTGCTGTGTCTTCCGGTTCACCCTGAGAGTGTTGCGGAGCCTGTTTCCCTGCCTTGTGTTTGAACCTGAGCATGTCACCCTGCCATGCAAGGCGCCTCATTTAAACTCGGTGCACTGCTGTCCTCGCTAATCTGCATTTCTCAGCGAAGGCCCCCTGTAAGACTAGCTTCAACATGTGGGTTTCCAGCCGGGGTGACAGACTGAGGTGTTTTGGCAATAACGTTATTCACGGAAACCCCGCCCCGGCCCCCTGCAGGCCTGAACGGCCGATGTTTGTGGCACCTGGCCCTTCGCTCAGAAATGCAGAGTGAGCCAAAGTGAGCCGCCTCACACAACAGCTTGTAGAGTGACATAGTTTGACGCACAGCGAAGGGCACCGCCGTGTTGCTTTCTTGCCTCGCAGCACAGCACCCCCGAACCCCTGCCTGCACATGGAGAATAGAGCGAAGGCCTCGGCAGCAACAGGTCCTGGATACCACGTGTTCACAGAGAGGCGAAAGTTGCTTGTTTACAGAACGGACGGACTGCGGTGCGGCAGAAGCAGCACCAGTTGTCACTTATGTGCTGAGTTCAGAAGATCCAAACAGTTGCTGCTCTCCAACCACACCATCCGTCCACGCAGGTCAGACCAAGGACACAGGGAAAGTAGACAATATGAAGAGCCTTATGGCGGCAGTTGCCGTCGCGATGTGTGCCCCCTCTGTGGCCGGGCAGTGTGACTCGTCGCTGTCGTGGTGCGGCACATTCAATGCGGAGAAGGCGCCTGCAAGTGCAAGCAGTTCGACCTGCGGCGGGAAGACGTCGTCGTGCAAGGCAGGTCTGCTGGACTGGCAGATTCAGACGGTGCTGGCACAGCACAACCTGTACCGTGAGAAGCACGGTGCGTGCCCCGTGACGTACAGCAAGGACATCGAGTCGTGGACGCTGGGGAGCCAGGGCTTCGGCACCACATGCAACTCAGGGAGTCTGACCCACAACCAGGGGGGCACGTACGGCGAGAACATCGCGATGGTGGCGCGCGGTGGTATCGACGCAGGGACGTGGGACCCTGCGGAGGGTGTGAAGAACTGGTACTGCGGGGAGGAGGGGTGCTACAACTACAACAACGGTGGCTTCAGCAGTCAGACGGGCCACATGACGCAGGTGGTGTGGAAGAAGTCGCTCGAGATCGGGTGCGGTGTGTGCCACATCCCTGGGGGGAGCTACTACAAGGTGTACGTGATGTGCAACTACAAGGCGGCTGGGAACTACGGGAACCAGTTCGGGGACAACGTGCTGAGCCCGAACACGGCGCCGTCAGGCTGCGCGCCTGCACCTCCACCGGCACCGACACCGCCGACACCGCCTGCACCCGGGCCGACGCCGCCGACGCCGCCTGGCCCTGGCCCTGCACCGGCACCGGCGCCTGGCGGTGAGTTCTCGAAGCCCAGCGGTGGGCCGTGCCCGGGGAGCGCCACGAAGGACGGGAACTGCGGGTCGACGCTGTGCTGGTGTGCGAACTACAAGTCGAAGACGGCACCCGCAAGCGCGAAGAGCTCGCAGTGCGCCGGGAAGTCGACGTGCCAGATGGGGCTGCTGGACTGGCAGATCGAGTCGGTGCTGGCACAGCACAACTACTACCGCGAGCAGCACGGTGCGTGCCCGGTGACGTACAGCAAGACAATCGAGTCGTGGACGATGGGGAGCCAGGGCTTCGGCACCACATGCAACTCAGGGAGTGCGACCCACAACCAGGGGGGCACGTACGGCGAGAACATCGCGATGGTGGGTAAGTCTGGGATCGACTCCGGCACGTGGGACCCTGCGGAGGGTGTGAAGAACTGGTACTGCGGGGAGGAGGGGTGCTACGACT
Source organism: Rhynchopus euleeides (assembly GCA_963210315.1). Classification (NCBI taxonomy): domain Eukaryota; phylum Euglenozoa; class Diplonemea; order Diplonemida; family Diplonemidae; genus Rhynchopus; species Rhynchopus euleeides. Next base: position 1,385,143 of record OY723266.1, read on the forward strand.
ACAACAACGGTGGGTACAGCAGCCAGACGGGCCACATGACGCAGGTGGTGTGGAAGGATTCGCTGGAGATCGGGTGTGCGCTGTGCCACAGGACGCAGGGCTACGTCGCGGTGTACCTGATGTGCAACTACAAGAAGGCAGGCAACTACGGGGGCCAGTTCCAGAAGAACGTGCTGAAGCCGGGGACAGCGGCGAGTGGCTGTGCCGGGGCACCTCCTCCGGCCCCGGAGACGGACGAGTGCGTGTCCAACCCGTGCGACAACGGGCAGGACTGCAACGACTCTGACAAGACCAAGAGCGGGGACTTCACATGCACGTGCCAGAAGGACACGAGCATCAAGGCAACGGGGAAGGCTGCCACGTGCACAAACGACGAGTGCAGCACCAACCCTTGCGGGACTGAGCAGACGTGCAAGGACCCCAACACCGGGGCCAACAGCCTGCACGACTTCACCTGCACCTGCAAGAGCGACACCTCCATCTCGCAGAAGGACGGTAAGGCAACCTGCACGAAGGATGAGTGTGCCAACGACCGCTGCGGTACTGACCAGACGTGCACTGACCCGAACCCTTCCCCGAGCTCCACTGGTGACTACCAGTGCAAGTGCAAGAACGGTGTGACTGCGACTGGTGGCAAGGCGACTTGCGTGACTGACGAGTGTGGCACCAACCCGTGTGGGACTGAGCAGACGTGTGTTGACAAGAACACTGCTTCGAACTCGAAGAACGACTACGAGTGCACCTGCAAGAGTGACACCACCATCACGAAGAAGGGTGGGCAGGCAACCTGCTCGAACGACGAGTGTGCCAACGACCGCTGCGGCACTGACCAGACGTGCACTGACCCGAACCCTTCCCCGACCTCGACTGGTGACTACCAGTGCAAGTGCAAGAACGGTGTGACTGCGACTGGTGGCAAGGCGACTTGCGTGACTGACGAGTGTGGCACCAACCCGTGTGGGACTGAGCAGACGTGTGTTGACAAGAACACTGCGTCGAACTCGAAGAACGACTACGAGTGCACCTGCAAGAGTGACACCACCATCACGAAGAAGGGTGGGCAGGCAACTTGCTCGAAGGATGAGTGTGCCAACGACCGCTGCGGTACTGACCAGACGTGCACTGACCCGAACCCTTCACCGACCTCGACTGGTGACTACCAGTGCAAGTGCAAGAACGGTGTGACTGCGACTGGTGGCAAGGCGACTTGCGTGACTGACGAGTGCCAGCCCAACCCGTGTGGGGCTGCGCAGACGTGCACAGACAAGAACACTGCGTCGAACTCGAAGAACGACTTCGAGTGTGTGTGCAAGGACGACCCCGCAACCAAGAAGACAGGTGGCAGCGTGCCGCAGTGTGTTGTGGACGAGTGTGCCGCGACGCCGAACCCGTGCGGGACGCAGACCTGTGAGGACGCCAAGAAGGGTGTGTCGCAGAAGAACGACTTCGTGTGCAAGTGCCCGGCACCCAGCACTGTGACGGCTGTCGCAAAGCCTGCCGTGTGCGCTGCAGGTACTGAGGACGAGTGCAAGGCGGCGCCGTGCGGTGCGGACCAGACTTGCGTGGACCCCGACCAGACTGTGGGGACCAAGAACGACTACACCTGCACGTGTGCGAAGGGGACGGGCAGTGCGACAGGCAAGGCTGCAACGTGTGTGCTTGACGAGTGCGTGGCACACCCTTGTGACGGGACGCAGGACTGCAAGGACCCTGACACAAGTGTGGGGAAGACTGGCGACTTCACGTGCTCGTGCAAGGCACCGCTTGTCGGTACCGCAACTGGTAAGGCTGCGACCTGCACAGACGACGAATGTGCTGCCACGCCGTGCGATGCTGGGCAGAAGTGCAACGACCCTGATCAGTCCTCGTCCGTGCACAACGACTACACCTGCACGTGTGACAACGGTGTGGTGGCGACAGGTACAAAGGCGACTTGTGAGATTGACGAGTGCCTGGCCAACCCGTGTGGGACTGGTCAGGTCTGTGAGGACCCCAACAAGTCGAAGCTTGTGTCGCACGACTTCATCTGCAAGTGCAAGGACGACCAGACCATCACACAGAAGGACGGCCCCGCAAAGTGTGTGATTGACGAGTGCGAGGCCAAGCCGTGCGATGTTGGGCAGAAGTGCAAGGACCCCAACACGTCTCCTTCCGTCCACCACGACTACACCTGCACGTGTGACAACGGTGTGGTGGCGACCGGCACAAAGGCGACTTGCGAGATTGACGAGTGTGTTGCGAAGCCGTGTGGTGACCAGATCTGTGAGGACCCCAACAAGTCGAAGCTTGTGCAGGGCGATTTCCTCTGCAAGTGCAAGGACGACCAGACCATCACACATGTGGGCGGTGCCGTGATCTGCACTCTCAACGACTGTGACAGCAAGCCGTGTGGTGACGTGCAGAAGTGCACAGACCCGAAGCCGACCCTCGACTCCCACTACGACTTCGAGTGCAAGTGTGACAACGGTGTGACGGCAACTGGCGCAAAGGCGACTTGTGAGATTGACGAGTGCGAGACGAACCCGTGCGGGCAGGACCAGCTGTGCGAGGACCCGAACAAGGCGAAGACGAGCCAGCACGACTTCCTGTGCAAGTGCAAGGACGACGAGACTATCTGGAAGAAGGACGGGCGTGCCCTGTGTGTGAAGGACGAGTGCGAGCCGAACCCGTGTGGTGCCGACCAGACTTGCACGGAGGGGTCGAAGAGCCCCAAGAAGCAGCTCGACTACACGTGCGCGTGTGCGAAGGACACGTCCAAGACACACGTCGGCTCTCCTGTCGCGTCGTGTGGTGAGGACGAATGCCAGAAGTCGCCGTGCGGTGTTGGGCAGACGTGCTTCGACCCTGACACGACGGTGATGGGTAACTTCGAGTGCCAGTGCCGTGGCGGGAAGCAGAAGTCGATCGGGAAGAAGCTGGACGAGTGTGACGAGTGCACGATGGGGGTGGACCCGTGCAAGGGCCCGCTTGGTGAGGTCGAGGACTGCGTGGACATGAACACGTCGCCTGAGAGCATGGGTGACTTCACGTGCACGTGCCCCGACCACAAGACAAGCAACATCGGTGGCCCTGCACAGTGCCACAAGGTTGGCGAGTGCGTGAACGACCCGTGCAAGGACTCGCACGCTACTTGCAAGGATCCCGACCTGGCCAAGCAGGGCGACTTTGTCTGCACGTGTGCCGCCGATTCCAACGGGATCAGCACTGGGAAGCCTGTTGTGTGTACCATCGATGAGTGCGCTACTGACCCGTGCGGTGCGGACCAGACGTGCAAGGACGTCGACACGCACTGGGACAAGAAGAACGACTTCGTTTGCAACTGCACCGCACCGCTCTTCGGGAAGGCGGTCGGGCAGGCAGCACTCTGCTCTGCTCTTCCCCCTTCCAGCGGCCACGGGAAGGGCGACCACACCGGCGCACCTGTGACCCAGAGCCCTGGTAAGGGCACCGAGACCGGGGACAGCCCTATTGACCTGTCGTCCTCTTCCAAGAACGTCACGCCATCGCCCGACGATGATGGTATCGCCGTGTGGATCCCCATCGCCATTGGTGCTGGCGCATTGGCCCTGTGCGGCACAATTGCGTTTTTCGCACTGCGTGGCAAGTCGGACGCTCTGAACGTGAACGAGTTCTTTGAGCTGGAGCATAGTGCCGAGCTTCCGGCGGCGTCCCCCCCGCAGAGTCCGACGGAATCGATCAAGCTGTAGGCACTTGTTGCCCAATAATGCAGCACCGCACCTTCAATGGATTTGCAGTGGCTATGAATTGAACCTCTCGGAAGCGACGCTGTGCTGGTGTAACACTGGCCCTGTGTCTTTTATTGTTCTCCTCTCTTTCCACATACGTGACTTTGAGAGTGCCGAATCATTCCCAAAACACCCCCCCCCCTCTCACCGCCCCTCTCCCGCCCTCCCCAAGGCTGGCAGAAAGGAGATGCCCTGTGAAAGAAATCCCTAAGTTTATGACTGGCGAGTCAGGCGAGCAACTGCACCGGAAGGTCCTCTTCTCGGGCAGATAGCCATGCCTCAATCGTGTGCGCAGACCGTTCCGCAAACAGATTCGACCTGTGTCGGACAAGCTCTTCGAAAATACAGCAGGCGGTGTCGGCGCTTGGCAGACACACCTTTCTGTGCAGCAGAGGCACCGCAGCACATATTTCCCGATACTTGCAGGACTGAGGGTTCGGCCCGAAGCGCATGTCTATATCTAAGTTCGCCCCCCACCCCTCGACCCGGAGAACTACCCACCCGCCACATGCTGATGTAGTCGGGGCCCGTCTAGTCGGAATTGAACGAGTTGGTGACTTGTCTACCGCTGTGGATGACCAGAAAGCCCGCCGCGGGCAGGCCGGTTGGTTTCAACGAGCCTGACCTGGCGAAATATCATCGGGACCCCCCCCGACTACAGTGCCGTGATGCCTTGGCCCTCACCCCCAACATCCCTCCCTCCCTCCACTCCTCATTTATTCTGGTTCTGTCTCTGTGTGATTGCCTGGGAGTTCGCCGAAGGTGCGTCCCTTTTTTTTTCTTCCAACAAGGTACTTGTCAGGCGGAAATGCAGTGATAGGGGAAGTGCTAGGTGCTTGCCGTCACACACAGTCTTATGCGCCTGCCAATCACACACCAACACTTCCGCAGGCAAAATTTTCTGTGTGTGTCGTGCGATCAACGAAAAACTTTTTCTCGTTTACCTTTCGTATTTCTTCACGAATGATCCTGCACGACTCCAGCTATATTTTTTTACCCGGCCTCCGATATCAATGTGATTTTGTCTTCGTGCCATCTGGGATTTCTGGTTGTGTCCCCCCGAGTCCTTGTGATCCCCATACCCCCCTCCTATGATGCGTATCACGCACGACCCGACGCAGGTTCGTGTGAACATCGTTCGATGAAAAAGGCCTTTTTTTCCCCCACTTTTCGTCAGTTCCAGGAGAGCCAGATTTGAAACGGACTGGTTTTCAAAACACAAACCCCCCTGGGGTTTGTCCATTTGCCCCAGAAGGGGATCAGAGAGCCTTTACCCGCTCTGTGTCACTGCATGTCAAACTGAGCCACTTTACAGCCAGTTTGTGAGGCCGCTCACCTTTTCTCACTTTACTGCGTTTGCTACGTTGGATTAGCGGACCTGCATCGTACAGAACATCCACGAAAGACTTTACTGCATATCTGAGCGAATGCCTCTATCCAGTTTTTCAGCTTCACCGGCTTTCGCAAAAAAAAATGCTGGTTATCTTCGTTACGGGGATATTCACACATAAATCATACGAGAGAGAGGGAGACGGAGAGTGTGTGTTTGCCGTTATTTGAAATTTAGACAATGCATCCCCTTCCTGAAGAAAAATCCCCCTCCCCCCCAACCTTGGCAGGGAAGGTGCAAGGGGTGGTGGTGGGGGGAGGAGGAGGAAGACGGGGCGGGCTGCCCACAGCAGCGCAGCCCCCCGCTCCCCCTCCCCCACCACCCCACCCCCCCCCCCCCCCTCCCAACCTGCCAGCTCTTTTCTCACCTTCTATCAACCAAAATTTGGCGAATTTGGCATGTCTTCTCTTCCCCACCCACCCACCCACCCATCCCAAGCAAGAACGAAATGTCACCCTACCCTTCCCGCCCTCACCGACCCACGTGAACATATTTATAACCACCGTGTGGCTCCGTGCTTGGTGTCAAACCGGGCCAGCGTGACGCCTAAGTTGGAGGAGGAGGAGAAGAAGAGGTGCACCTGGACTCGCTGTCCCGGCACCAGCAGCAGAATGAGTCCATCAGGGAATCAACATCTCTGGAGGAGGTCACTGATGCTCGTCTTTCGGTGAGGTGGGTTGGTCGGGGCCGGGGCGTCTGTTATCAAATGCGATCCCACAGTCCCACCGTGATCGGATGTGGCAGCGCTGGAGGGACTTGGGTCCATATGCGATCTTTATTGCAGGCGTGTCAGAAAAGAGAAGGCGCTGTACGCCAAACCCCCGTTTTTGAGGACGGGGTGCACTGCAGTGGGGTGGCGGATTAATGCGTGGCGTGTGGTACTTTTTTCCCCTGGTGCACCGCGAACCCCTTTTCGCGGGAAGCAACAGTTGTTTATCTGCTTCTGCCCGCCCGTGATCTGCACCGCACTCTCTTCATTCAGGCGAGGGTTGTAAACGTGTGTCGAAACACCGAATGCATCGCAATAACAGCAAGTTTGTCGAGGGGAGATCCACAGAAAAGGTCTTTCGCTCTGTGGCACACTGTGTGTTCCCACGTTGGCAATGTGTTCGGTTGGCATCGAACAGAAGTAAAGTCCACGAAAGACCGATGCATGACAACCGATCCGCCATCCATTTCATGACACATTACTCTCAAGTCTATGCATTTCTGAAGCGAACGTCTCCCCAGTAGCACGGTTCCACGATTTTTACATCAAAAAAGTAATCTTGTCAAAAACCATACAACATCCCAGCCAGCGCCTCCCACTGGACATCAGATTCTGCCTGGAATTGAGTGGCAAGAGTTTGACACTGTATTTTCTCCAAACACTGCCCCGCTTGCCCCCACCCCCCGCCCCGCCGGATTTGCTGGGAGCAGAGATCAAGAGGATCGGCACTCTCCTCTGATTAACATACCCCCCTCCCCCCGCCCCGATTTCACACACTCCCAAACTCACGAGGCATATCTGGCGTCGCATTCACTTCCTTGGCATCATATCCCACCCCCCCCGGGCCTGGTGAAGTGTAGAGGATGATGTTGCTGTGTGAGGCTTCCGGCGGGGGTGGGTGGGCTGCACTCGCATCTTTCGAGAGTCTGCTCTCGACAGCAAACGTCCTGATGAAACCACTCTCCAAGGCGTATCGTGCTCCCCAGGGGGGGGTGTTTCTGACCCGGAAAATGATGTTCTCTTTGATGAGTTGGCTCTGCTCCAAAAAATGCCGAAAAAACTGTTGCCTATTGACCTGCTGGGTCTCTAATTCCACGCCAGTACATTATCAAAATGGGTGCACAATAAACTGCGACACACTCCCTTTTCTGTTGTTCAGAGTGTCGCCAATTTGAAGCATTTATTTTGCCACATCTGTGAATTGTTGCGCGCCAAGAGGGATCACCGGTCTTGATGATTGTTTGTTCCTTATTATTTTTCCTCTTGGGAGTCGTTTGGTTCGCATCGTGTCCCCCCCCCCTCCCTCCCCCCTCTGTTGATTCTATACAATACACGCTATGTGGGATGGTTGCAGTACCCATACCGTCTCGACCGCTCGCCATTACATTGCATTTTGTCCATTTTTTGTTTTAAAAAAAATCTCTCCACCCCCCCCCCACTCAATTTTGAAAGGCCATCTGATGTTACTTCAAGGCCCAAATTGCAGAACTCTAAAGACAGTTTACCTTGATTTTTGTCTGTTTGATATTTGCCCACCCTCCTTCCTCCAGCCCCAGGTGTTCAGCTGGCGAGGTGAGAGGCGAGGGTGCCCGCCATGCTTTGACGTATCTTGTGTTTATTTTTGAGTTGCTGTTGTTGGAGTTTTCCTTTGCTGAAGGTGGTATATATAACTCCACACCTCCGCCCCCCCCCGCCCCTCACAAACGCCACTCTCCTCCATCTCCCGATTCCCCTCCCAAATTTGGATGCTCGAGCAGAGTAAGGCAGGGTATATAGTGGTGGTCTGATCAACACATGATAGCGCCAGAACTGCTGCAGACTGTCGACAGTACACCCACCCCGTCTGACTGTTCAGATCTTTCTTGCAGGTCACGGTAAAAAAGACTGTTGGCAGTGCACGTATGGACACTCATACAAACACAGGTCGCACAAAGGAAATCTGTCATGATGCCCACCTGGACGGACCCAAGTGCCTCACACTGGATCTCTCCCCACCCGGTCCACCTGACGGATACGCGCACAAAGGAGATCTGTCATGGTATTGTTGGCATCGGACGTACGGGCACCCAAAGGTGCGCACAGACAAGGGGTCATCTCGAGAAATCAGCGAATTTTTTTTGGCGGAACCCCGGTTCAAAAAAAAAAAGAGCATTTCTGAGGGCCCTCACTTGTGATGCGCCTTTATATTGTTCCGTTCTCTCGTTCTTTCTCCCTCTCTCCCCCCCCAACACCCACCCACCCACCCCCCGCTCCACCCCTGCCCAGCCTCGAACCACACGCAATCACTTTTATGAAGCCGGCAGCTGCCCGCGATGGCCTAGCGCTGTGTCCTCGTCAGCGTTCCCGGGCAGACCCTACTGACCTCTTGGTCAGGCGCGTGCTGTGACAAAGTGACGAGAACCCCACCCCTCACCCACCCCCACCCCACCCCCCACCCTCGCTGCCCTTGTCGGGTGTCGTGTGTGTGATAAAAGTCTCTATGACACGCATGTGGTCTGGCGGGACTGTCTCACTTTAACGTCAGTCGTGCAGTATCTCCTGCGACGTGTGGGTGCAGTCTCACACGCCGCGACAGACAAAGGAGAGACAGTGTGCTGGCACCCACACAGGCAACGGTTGCCGTGGCCTGATCCACCTGCATCCGTGAGGATGAGATCAGTGTGGACGCCGCGAGGCGACTGGCTATGCTCATGGCACTGCGGTGGTAGGAAATGCTATATTCAATGTGTGATTCTGCGACAGTGTTAGAGTGGAGAACATGGGAATGGGGCTCGGACACACACAACCGCAGGACACATTACAAGTACTGTATAGAAAGAGAACCAGTCAAGAGGCGTGCTGTATTCTCACACAACGATGAAGAGCCTTATGGCGGCAGTTGCCGTCGCGATGTGTGCCCCCTCTGTGGCCGGGCAGTGTGACTCGTCGCTGTCGTGGTGCGGCAAGTTTAGTGCGGAGAAGGCGCCGGCAAGTGCAAGCAGTTCGACCTGCGGCGGGAAGACGTCGTCGTGCAAGGCAGGTCTGCTGGACTGGCAGATTCAGACGGTGCTGGCACAGCACAACCTGTACCGTGAGAAGCACGGTGCGTGCCCCGTGACGTACAGCAAGGACATCGAGTCGTGGACGCTGGGGAGCCAGGGCTTCGGCACCACATGCAACTCAGGGAGTCTGACTCACAACCAGGGGGGCACGTACGGCGAGAACATCGCGATGGTGGCGCGCGGTGGTATCGACGCAGGGACGTGGGACCCTGCGGAGGGTGTGAAGAACTGGTACTGCGGGGAGGAGGGGTGCTACAACTACAACAACGGTGGCTTCAGCAGTCAGACGGGCCACATGACGCAGGTGGTGTGGAAGAAGTCGCTCGAGATCGGGTGCGGTGTGTGCCACATCCCTGGGGGGAGCTACTACAAGGTGTACGTGATGTGCAACTACAAGGCGGCTGGGAACTACGGGAACCAGTTCGGGGACAACGTGCTGAGCCCGAACACGGCGCCGTCAGGCTGCGCGCCTGCACCTCCACCGGCACCGACACCGCCGACACCGCCTGCACCCGGGCCGACGCCGCCGACGCCGCCTGGCCCTGGCCCTGCACCGGCACCGGCGCCTGGCGGTGAGTTCTCGAAGCCCAGCGGTGGGCCGTGCCCGGGGAGCGCCACGAAGGACGGGAACTGCGGGTCGACGCTGTGCTGGTGTGCGAACTACAAGTCGAAGACGGCACCCGCAAGCGCGAAGAGCTCGCAGTGCGCCGGGAAGTCGACGTGCCAGATGGGGCTGCTGGACTGGCAGATCGAGTCGGTGCTGGCACAGCACAACTACTACCGCGAGCAGCACGGTGCGTGCCCGGTGACGTACAGCAAGACAATCGAGTCGTGGACGATGGGGAGCCAGGGCTTCGGCACCACATGCAACTCAGGGAGTGCGACCCACAACCAGGGGGGCACGTACGGCGAGAACATCGCGATGGTGGGTAAGTCTGGGATCGACTCCGGCACGTGGGACCCTGCGGAGGGTGTGAAGAACTGGTACTGCGGGGAGGAGGGGTGCTACGACTACAACAACGGTGGGTACAGCAGCCAGACGGGCCACATGACGCAGGTGGTGTGGAAGGATTCGCTGGAGATCGGGTGTGCGCTGTGCCACAGGACGCAGGGCTACGTCGCGGTGTACCTGATGTGCAACTACAAGAAGGCAGGCAACTACGGGGGCCAGTTCCAGAAGAACGTGCTGAAGCCGGGGACAGCGGCGAGTGGCTGTGCCGGGGCACCTCCTCCGGCCCCGGAGACGGACGAGTGCGTGTCCAACCCGTGCGACAACGGGCAGGACTGCAACGACTCTGACAAGACCAAGAGCGGGGACTTCACATGCACGTGCCAGAAGGACACGAGCATCAAGGCAACGGGGAAGGCTGCCACGTGCACAAACGACGAGTGCAGCACCAACCCTTGCGGGACTGAGCAGACGTGCAAGGACCCCAACACCGGGGCCAACAGCCTGCACGACTTCACCTGCACCTGCAAGAGCGACACCTCCATCTCGCAGAAGGACGGTAAGGCAACCTGCACGAAGGATGAGTGTGCCAACGACCGCTGCGGTACTGACCAGACGTGCACTGACCCGAACCCTTCCCCGAGCTCCACTGGTGACTACCAGTGCAAGTGCAAGAACGGTGTGACTGCGACTGGTGGCAAGGCGACTTGCGTGACTGACGAGTGTGGCACCAACCCGTGTGGGACTGAGCAGACGTGTGTTGACAAGAACACTGCTTCGAACTCGAAGAACGACTACGAGTGCACCTGCAAGAGTGACACCACCATCACGAAGAAGGGTGGGCAGGCAACCTGCTCGAACGACGAGTGTGCCAACGACCGCTGCGGTACTGACCAGACGTGCACTGACCCGAACCCTTCACCGTCGTCCACTGGCGACTACCAGTGCAAGTGCAGCAACGGTGTGACCGCGACTGGTGGCAAGGCGACTTGCGTGACTGACGAGTGTGGCACCAACCCGTGTGGGACTGAGCAGACGTGCGTTGACAAGAACACTGCTTCGAACTCGAAGAACGACTACGAGTGCACCTGCAAGAGTGACACCACCATCACGAAGAAGGGTGGGCAGGCGACGTGCTCGAAGGATGAGTGTGCCAACGACCGCTGCGGGACTGACCAGACGTGCACTGACCCGAACCCTTCCCCGTCGTCCACTGGTGACTACCAGTGCAAGTGCAGCAACGGTGTGACTGCGACTGGTGGCAAAGCGACTTGCACGGCCGACGAATGCCAGTCCAACCCATGTGGGACTGAGCAGACGTGCGTTGACAAGAACACTGCGTCAAACTCCAAGGGTGACTTCGAGTGCACCTGCAAGAGTGACACCACCATCACGAAGAAGGGTGGGCAGGCGACTTGCTCGAAGGATGAATGTGCCAACGACCGCTGCGGCACTGATCAGACGTGCACTGACCCGAACCCTTCACCGACCTCGACTGGTGACTACCAGTGCAAGTGCAGCAACGGTGTGACTGCGACTGGTGGCAAGGCGACTTGCACCGCTGACGAGTGTGGCACCAACCCGTGTGGGACTGAGCAGACGTGTGTTGACAAGAACACTGCGTCAAACTCCAAGGGTGACTACGAGTGCACCTGCAAGAGCGACACCACCATCACGAAGAAGGGTGGGCAGGCGACGTGCTCGAAGGATGAGTGTGCCAACGACCGCTGCGGCACTGACCAGACGTGCACTGACCCGAACCCTTCACCGACCTCGACTGGTGACTACCAGTGCAAGTGCAGCAACGGTGTGACTGCGACTGGTGGCAAGGCGACTTGCACGGCCGACGAGTGTGTCACCAACCCGTGTGGGACTGAGCAGACGTGTGTTGACAAGAACACTGCGTCGAACTCGAAGAACGACTACGAGTGCACCTGCAAGAGTGACACCACCATCACGAAGAAGGGTGGGCAGGCGACTTGCTCGAAGGATGAATGTGCCAACGACCGCTGCGGTACTGATCAGACGTGCACTGACCCCAACCCTTCACCGACCTCGACTGGTGACTACCAGTGCAAGTGCAGCAACGGTGTGACTGCGACTGGTGGTAAGGCGACTTGCACGGTCGACGAATGCCAGTCCAACCCGTGTGGGACTGAGCAGACGTGCGTTGACAAGAACACTGCGTCGAACTCCAAGGGTGATTACGAATGCGCCTGCAAGAGTGACACCGCCATCACGAAGAAGGGTGGGCAGGCGACTTGCTCCAAGGATGAGTGTGCCAACGACCGCTGTGGCACTGACCAGACGTGCACTGACCCCAACCCTTCCCCGACCTCGACTGGTGACTACCAGTGCAAGTGCAAGAACGGTGTGACTGCGACTGGTGGCAAGGCGACTTGCACGGCCGACGAATGTGGCACCAACCCGTGTGGGACTGAGCAGACGTGTGTTGACAAGAACACTGCGTCGAACTCGAAGAACGACTACGAGTGCACCTGCAAGAGTGACACCACCATCACGAAGAAGGGTGGGCAGGCGACGTGCTCGAAGGATGAGTGTGCCAACGACCGCTGCGGTACTGACCAGACGTGCACTGACCCGAACCCTTCCCCGACCTCGACTGGTGACTACCAGTGCAAGTGCAGCAACGGTGTGACTGCGACTGGTGGCAAGGCGACTTGCGTGACTGACGAGTGCCAGCCCAACCCGTGTGGAACTGAGCAGACGTGCACAGACAAGAACACTGCGTCGAACTCGAAGAACGACTTCGAGTGTGTGTGCAAGGAGGACCCGGCAACCAAGAAGACAGGTGGCAGCGTGCCGCAGTGTGTTGTGGACGAGTGTGCCGCGACGCCGAACCCGTGCGGGACGCAGACCTGTGAGGACGCCAAGAAGGGTGTGTCGCAGAAGAACGACTTCGTGTGCAAGTGCCCGGCACCCAGCACTGTGACGGCTGTTGCAAAGCCTGCCGTGTGCGCTGCAGGTACTGAGGACGAGTGCAAGGCGTCGCCGTGCGGTGCGGACCAGACTTGCGTGGACCCCGACCAGACTGCCGGGACCAAGAACGACTACACCTGCACGTGTGCGAAGGGGACGGGCAGTGCGACAGGCAAGGCTGCAACGTGTGTGCTTGACGAGTGCGAGGCACACCCTTGTGACGGGACGCAGGACTGCAAGGACCCTGACACAAGTGTGGGGAAGACTGGCGACTTCACGTGCTCGTGCAAGGCACCGCTTGTCGGGACCGCGACTGGTAAGGCTGCGACCTGCACAGACGACGAATGTGCTGCCACGCCGTGCGATGCTGGGCAGAAGTGCAACGACCCTGACCAGTCCTCGTCCGTGCACAACGACTACACCTGCACGTGTGACAACGGTGTGGTGGCGACTGGTACAAAGGCGACTTGTGAGATTGACGAGTGCGTTGCGAAGCCGTGTGGTGACCAGATCTGTGAGGACCCCAACAAGTCGAAGCTTGTGTCGCACGACTTCATCTGCAAGTGCAAGGACGACCAGACCATCACGCAGAAGGATGGCCCCGCAAAGTGTAAGATTGATGAGTGCGAGGCCAAGCCGTGCGATGCTGGGCAGAAGTGCAATGACCCCAACATGTCTCCTTCCGTCCACCACGACTACACCTGCACGTGTGACAACGGTGTGGTGGCGACCGGCACGAAGGCGACTTGCGAGATTGACGAATGCCTGGCCAAGCCGTGTGGTGACCAGATCTGTGAGGACCCCAACAAATCGAAGGCTGTGTCGCACGACTTCATCTGCAAGTGCAAGGACGACCAGACCATCACACAGAAGGACGGCCCCGCAAAGTGTGTGATTGACGAGTGCGAGGCCAAGCCGTGCGATGTTGGGCAGAAGTGCAAGGACCCCAACACGTCTCCTTCCGTCCACCACGACTACACCTGCACGTGTGACAACGGTGTGGTGGCAACTGGTACAAAGGCGACTTGTGAGATTGACGAGTGTGTTGCGAAGCCGTGCGGTGACCAGATCTGTGAGGACCCCAACAAGTCGAAGCTTGTGTCGCACGACTTCATCTGCAAGTGCAAGGACGACCAGACCATCACACAGAAGGATGGCCCCGCAAAGTGTGTGATTGATGAGTGCGAAGCCAAGCCGTGCGATGCTGGGCAGAAGTGCAAGGACCCGAACACGTCTCCGTCCGTCCACCACGACTACACCTGCACGTGTGACAACGGTGTGGTGGCAACTGGTGCAAAGGCGACTTGTGAAATCGACGAGTGCCTGACGAACCCGTGTGGGACTGGTCAGGTCTGTGAGGACCCCAACAAGTCGAAGCTTGTGTCGCACGACTTCATCTGCAAGTGCAAGGACGACCAGACCATCACACAGAAGGATGGCCCCGCAAAGTGTAAGATTGATGAGTGCGAGGCCAAGCCGTGCGATGCTGGGCAGAAGTGCAATGACCCCAACATGTCTCCTTCCGTCCACCACGACTACACCTGCACGTGTGACAACGGTGTGGTGGCAACAGGTGCAAAGGCGACTTGTGAAATCGACGAGTGCCTGACGAACCCGTGTGGGACTGGTCAGGTCTGTGAGGACCCCAACAAGTCGAAGCTTGTGTCGCACGACTTCATCTGCAAGTGCAAGGACGACATAACCATCACGCAGAAGGATGGCCCCGCAAAGTGTGTGATTGACGAGTGCGAGGCCAAGCCGTGCGATGTTGGGCAGAAGTGCAAGGACCCTAACATGTCTCCTTCCGTCCACCACGACTACACCTGCACGTGTGACAACGGTGTGGTGGCAACTGGTACAAAGGCGACTTGTGAGATCGATGAGTGCGAGGCGAAGCCGTGCGGCGACCAGATCTGTGAGGACCCCAACAAGTCGAAGCTTGTGTCGCACGACTTCATCTGCAAGTGCAAGGACGACCAGACCATCACACAGAAGGATGGCCCCGCAAAGTGTACGATTGATGAGTGCGAGGCCAAGCCGTGCGATGTTGGGCAGAAGTGCAAGGACCCCAACACGTCTCCTTCCGTCCACCACGACTACACCTGCACGTGTGACAACGGTGTGGTGGCAACTGGCGCTAAGGCGACTTGCGAGATTGACGAGTGCGAGGCAAAGCCCTGCGGGACTGGTCAGATCTGTGAGGACCCCAACAAGTCGAAACTTGTGCAGAGTGACTTCATCTGCAAGTGCCAGGACGACCAGACCATCACACATGTGGGCGGTGCCGTGATCTGCACTGTGAATGACTGTGACAGCAAGCCGTGTGGTGACGTGCAGAAGTGCACAGACCCGAAGCCGACCCTCGACTCCCACTACGACTTCGAGTGCAAGTGTGACAACGGTGTGACGGCAACTGGCGCAAAGGCGACTTGTGAGATTGACGAGTGCGAGACGAACCCGTGCGGGCAGGACCAGCTGTGCGAGGACCCGAACAAGGCGAAGACGAGCCAGCACGACTTCCTGTGCAAGTGCAAGGACGACGAGACGATCTGGAAGAAGGACGGGCGTGCCCTGTGTGTGAAGGACGAGTGCGAGCCGAACCCGTGTGGTGCCGACCAGACCTGCACGGAGGGGTCGAAGAGCCCCAAGAAGCAGCTCGACTACACGTGCGCGTGTGCGAAGGACACGTCCAAGACGCACGTCGGCTCTCCTGTCGCGTCGTGTGGTGAGGACGAATGCCAGAAGTCGCCGTGCGGTGTTGGGCAGACGTGCTTCGACCCTGACACGACGGTGATGGGTAACTTCGAGTGCCAGTGCCGTGGCGGGAAGCAGAAGTCGATCGGGAAGAAGCTGGACGAGTGTGACGAGTGCACGATGGGGGTGGACCCGTGCAAGGGCCCGCTTGGTGAGGTCGAGGACTGCGTGGACATGAACAAGTCGCCTGAGAGCATGGGTGACTTCACGTGCACCTGCCCCGACCACAAGACAAGCAACACCGGTGGCCCTGCGCAGTGCCACAAGGTTGGCGAGTGCGTGAACGACCCGTGCAAGGACTCGCACGCTACCTGCAAGGATCCCGACCTGGCCAAGCAGGGCGACTTCGTCTGCACGTGTGCCGCCGATTCCAACGGGACCAGCACTGGGACGCCCGTTGTGTGTACCATCGATGAGTGCGCTGCTGACCCGTGCGGTGCGGACCAGACGTGCACCGACCCCGACACGCATTGGGACAAGAAGAACGACTTCGTTTGCAACTGCACCGCACCACTCGTCGGCAAGGAGGTTGGTCACGCAGCACTCTGCTCTGCTCTTGCCCCTTCCAGTGGCCACGGGAAGGGTGTCCACACCGGCGCACCTGTGACCCAGAGCCCTGTTGACGTGTCGTCCTCTTCCAAGAACGTCACGCCGAAGCCCGAGTCGGACGACTCCTTCCCTTGGTGGATCCCTGTCCTCATCGGCGTGGGTGTGGTTGCTGCACTTGCGATTGGCGCCTTCGTGGTGCGGAAGAACCAGGGCGAGGACATGAACGTTAGCGAGTTCTTCGAGCTGGAGCAGGGTGCCGACGTGCCTGTCTACGAAGTCCCCCATGGCAAGCAGGAGGCCATCTCGCTGTGATCGCCCTCGAGATGTTTCACATGTGTTCTGCCTGCCTCCTGAAGGCTTGGGCATGCGTGGCGTGCAGCGTGTCATCTTCCTGCCGCAAGACTCTTTAGGCTATCCGAACCTTTAGTCCTCTAGTTTGCTTGCAGACGCAGACCGTTTCCCAGACTGGACAGCTACTGGCCCTGACACAGCCCACCGTGCGTTGTGATGTCCGCCACGTCTAAGTCCTCTGTCCCTCCCGCCCCTTCCATATGCGTGAACTCCCTTCGTGTTGCTTGGTACGTTTTCATCTGTGGTGTTTTTTTTGGCTGCCAGTCTTGTTGGAATGTCGGTATTTTTCACGGCCTTTCTCCTCGTCCCCACCCCCACTCCCCACTGCGTCCCCACTCACACCTGCACACTGGTACTGCCACCCCTTCTACACCCTCCCACACCTTGAGACTGAAATGGGCACCGCCCCTCTGGATACAGGCAATTTTTTTCGATATTGTCTTCACTACCCCCCTCATCACCCTGGGGCATTTCAGCATTTTTCGTTGCCCGAACAAGCCTGATCTGTCACAGCGAAGGAGTCAGTGGAGCGTCTGGCGCGCACTACACCAGCAAACAACACACCTATTCACAGCTACGCTCCCTTCGTCAGGGGCCACACCACACTACTGCTCGTGCTTGCGCACAAGCAATACCCGGGCTCCTTTTTATATAAACCCTGCATCCCCCAGAATGTCATTTTTTTCCAGTTCATTTTCGGAATGGCATTATTTTTAGCCGGATATTATGTTGTTGCTAAGAACGGGACGGGGTGGGACGGGTCATCTCACCGAACTGTTTACCCCTGTTACCCCCACCGCCCACCCCCCACACGCATGGGGGCTTTGGCTCTGTTGGCAATCCTGTTTCAGTGTGGCACGTTGTTCCCTTTTTTAGGGCAGCTCCCTTTCTTCTGCTGGAGTTCCGAGCGAAGGCTCCATGTCCATATTACATTTTGTTTGTTTGTCCTTTTCTCCAAGCACTGCCTGTGTTTTATTCTTACATTTGTTTTTCAGAGGGTCTTCGTTATTACTTCAACCTCTGCACACTACCGCATGCTCTCAAGCTATACCTGCTTGGTGGTACGGCGGCCTTATCCTGTCATGCTCCCCGATTTTGGCAGCAGACTGAGGAAAGGTCAATTCACCGTGCCTTCCATTTCTCTGTGACTACACGTGACTACCCCCACGCCCCCCTTTGGATAGGAAACCTTTTTCCAGTGATATAGAATCGATCCCTCTCTCTCTCTCTCTCTCAGCACCTCATCACCTCGAGGGTCTCAGCATGATGCCGTCACCACTGGGCTGCACCGGTGGGCCAGTGGAAAGCGCACTCTGCTCTCTGTGTCAAAAAAAGGGCCTTTTTGGGCCAAATTGGCACACATTTTTCTGTTACTAGAGCGAGAGGGGGAGAGGTGGCGGGCGTGCTTCCGTTATATGCTCAGGTGGGAAAAAAAAGGGGGGGGGGGAAATCATTCGGGGAAAACCCCGCAACTCGCTGTGTGCAGAATTTTGTGGGCCGCCATTATCTCGCCGTGTTCTGCATGTTTCGGGAGTCCCTGCCCCTCCCCAGCCACCTCGTCTATTTCAACAAAATGAACATTGATACACCCATTGATTGCACCCAGCGTCTTTATCTATAATCTATTAGCATGAATCCATTGTTCATTTTTTGCATTGCATTGCAGCTGCACTTTGATGCAGCATTTCTCTTTCTTTTGGAGCTGTTGTTGTTGTTTTGTTGACCAAAGCCTCAGTACCCCCTCCCCCTCCCCCTCACCGACTCGAGATACCCGTTCGTTCTTTCTTTCTTACACTACGTCCCTCCCCAGCAGCATAGTTATAATATCCACACCGTTTTTTTTGCATTTCTCAGGAAGCCATCTCTTGGACAGCTTTCTGAAACCTGTCACTCGTCAGCTTGCTAACGCGTCTTCTTGTTGTGTTCATATAAACCCCCCTTTGGCTGGTGTGGGGTTTTGCGTGGGGTTCCGTGTCAACACCGACACGATACTACTGCTAGGGGGTAACATTAACACCCCCCCTCCCTCCCTGGCTGGCCATACCTCACAAGCGCGTTGTTTGTCCACACCCCTCACCCCCCCCCCCCCCGACCCCCTTCAAATTCGATTTCACTACCCCCCCCCTCCGACCCCCCCACCCCCTTAAAAATTCAGCAAGTCAAATGAGATCATCATCATCACGGTATGTCACATCTTCACTCCATCCCAAATTCGACACAAATAAAAAGAAGGCACCCTCGTTCGCTCAAGGGTGTCCCGGGATAGCCTTTTTTTTGGCCTGTGCTTTGTCTAAGGGGGTGGGGAAAAATGTTATAAAGCATGCCCCGTTTGAAACAGCGCAGGCCCTGCAGGATTTGCCAAATTTGCCACAGAGAGCCGTTTGGATTGATGTTATGTAGTTGCGGGGAAAAAGGCCCTGTCTCTCGGCAGGAAACCCTGCCTTGCATCTGCAAAAAAAACACAACAAAAAAAAGACAAAGCCGTCTCTGTGGGGAGGGATGGTCCCTCCATGATGGGAAGGAAACACGTTCCTTTTCATTCCATCTCGAAAGAACCCGCGTTGTGCACAAAATGGAAAAACGAAAAAAAAGTAATCATCCAAATGCTCAATTGCAAAAATTGCAAGTTTCACCACATCTGCATGGAGGGCAATGCGGCGTGCTTGCATTTCTTTTGCTGTAGTTTATAAACTAGGAGCAATACTGCCTGGTTCGTAGATTGCGGCCTGCACAAATATCACCCAATTTGCCCCCTTTGATGTGTGGGCCACGGAGAGTGCCTTTTACGGGGCATACAATCCTGTGGCACCTGCATTCTGGTGGGGTTGTGGATTTGCTTCAGGAGCGGAACCCTCAGCACTGCGGAGGAAACTCAACAAGACAAACCGGTTCCGCTGCACTGATAAAAGCCAGCAATTGTGGAAGAATGCCTGTCACTCACGTTCGTGCCACCCCCCCCCCCCCCCCACTCCATGCCCACTGCCATTATCCCCCCTCCCTCCCCTCACGGCGTACCTTTGTGCATCCCTCCAAACGCCCATATCCCTCCATCCACCCACCCCCCCGGCCCTGAGAAGTATTTTGCAGAAAAAAGCCTAAGCCATCAACAAATAAACCATCTCAAGAGGAGCAAATCGCTCCAAAAAGGTTGTTGTATGGCATGGGGGTGTTCCTTTTCCGATGCAGCGGGCAGAATCTTTGCAAGAAAAGAGAGACGCCGCCAAAAAAAATCTCGGGGGGGGGGGGGGGGGGGTTGTGTTGCTGCTGCTGCCTGTGGTGGCCCGACCCCACCATCCTTTGCGCTGGGCGTGCCCCGCGTGCCTGCCCTTCTCTGCCTGCTGCCGGGCAGGGTGTCGTATGCATCATACACACCCCTGCCTTCATTCCGCTCAGGCATGCAGGGCTCGGCACCCCACACCCACACCCCACACAGTGCCAAACCAATCCCTGTTCCCCACCCGCTCTTCTGCTGGCTCTGGATATAAAGCTGGGGTTTTCCCTAGTTCATGAGTGGCAGGTGCGGAGGTGAGTGGCTAACACAGCAGGGTCGGGGGTGGAAGGGGTGGGGCGCGGCCATTGCCGCTGTTCTTCCTGGAAGCTCGGGGGGAGGAGCGTCGCAAAGGATGCGGTGTGGGTGGGTGGGGGGTATTTTTTTTCTTTATTACCGGTCCTGAAACCATTATTACCGGTTTCCTGCAGAAAGTCCATAAGCCAAGAGGTAATAATAAACCACTTTACGAGACTTAAAGGCGATATTATTGACCATTCGGTAATTAAAAAGTTTTTATCAAAACTAGGAAATAAAGCAGTCACAGGAATATAGCCTGGGTTTAGTGACTTCATCCATTATTTACACTCAGCTTTCTTATTACCGCAATATTGAGGGCAATAATGGAAATCTTTATTTCCTGGAAAAAGCGGCTGGGGGCAGGGGCGGTGTGGGGGCGAGGTCCTGGCCAGTTTGCTTGATCCACATTGCTCCTACTCGCTACAACACTTCACAGGGGCTAGAGGGCATCACCTCGGCAGGTTGACGTTCAGATCCACAGTCACCCTGCTCTGGCTTGGCGCTCCCGTCGTCGTCCCCTGTGCAGGCTGGCTTGACATCATGTGCGCGACGTTCCGCTGGTGTGTCGTGGATGCATCAAGGTAGAGCTGCGGCGTCGATTCTCCGCGCCAGCCGAAATGCCTGCGGAGATCCATGGTGGACGCGCCGCCATTGGCCGCTGCCAGCGCGGCGGAGCGTCTCATGCTGTGCCCGGTGTATCCCTCCGGGTCCTTTTCCAGGCACAGCGCAATCTTCCGTGGCAGCCCGTAGAATTGGTTTCGCCCGATGGGCGAAGCGAGGAACGCGCTGCCGGCCTTGTTGATGCGTCTTGCGACAGGCCCCGTCACGAGGTCCGACAGAGAGAGGTGGGCCAGATGGGCCTTGAGGACGTCGTAGAACACAGCTTCTTCGTTCAGCATCTTGGGGACCACAAACGACCGTTCAATCGCGACGCTTCCCTGCTTTGCACCGTAGAACTTCACGCTGATCTGCTCATCTTGGACGGTGATGTTTTCGATCGACAGGTTGCGGAGTTCAACGCAGCGCATCCCACCGAAGAAGGCCAGCACCACAAGCGCACGATCCTGCTTGCTCGCCAGCGACCCGGTGCCCTTGTCCATGTAGTCCTGCAGTTCTTGAAAAGAGAAGGTTTTGGCTTGTTTGGTGGTGTAGCCCTTTGTTTGATTCTTCACGTACTGGTGGAGGCGTGGCATCTTTGTCTTGATCATGTTCCCGTGGACAATCTTGACCTTGAAGTTGATGATGGAGTAGTAGTTCCAGATTGACGATGCGGCAGAACCCCCCTGCAGCTTGGCCTTGAGATAGCCCTTGATGTGCTTCTCGGAGTAGATTGTCTTCATGGAACGAACCCGGGGAGCCTCCTCAGCGACGTACGCCTCGAAGTCAGTCAGTCGATCGGTGTATGCCTTCCTGCTGCGGACTGGCATGAGGTCACCGTCACTTGATGTGCTGCTGCTGCTGTCGCTGTCATGATCGGCGGCGCGGGGCATGATGTGTGTGATGTTGCGTGATCTGTGGAGGTTGTGGCTCTGGTACTACGGAGGCTTTCTGCAGGTAACCGATTATAATGGTTTCAGGACCGTTAACAAACTACCATATAACCGGTCCTAATTGAGTACTTTCTGGATTTTGGGAAATTACGTCCCCTCAGCAAGGTACTCGGGTGTTTTTGTTCCCCTCGGGAAGGCCCTCGGGCTTCGCCCTCGGGCCTTCCCTCGGGGAACAAAACACCCTCGGACCTTGCTTCGGGGACGTAATTACCCTCAATCCATAAAGTACTTTATTATTACCGGTAATAAATAGCTATTATCTCCCTCTCTCCCCATTCACCCCCCTGCCCCCCCCCCCCCCCCAGCCGGGCTTGATGCAGAAAAAAATGCATTTTGAACCGGAAGCTGTTTTTTTAGGCCCTATCCCTCGATTTTGTGATTCTATTCTCCATCCCTCTGCCCTCCCCCCCCCCCCCCCCCCCAACCCCTCCAAACCCTCTTCCCAAACGCGTCCCCCACCCCGTCTGCGACAATATCAGACGGGGACAGCTGGACTCAGGGAAGAGGAGGGGGTGTGGGGGTGGGGGGGGGGTTGTGGTTGTGGTTGTGGGAGAAGGTTCACAAAGAAGTCAACAAAAAAATGATTCGTGGGATGAAAGAAAGGGCCATCCAAAATGGCACCACTGCGACAAGGGAGCGGGATGGGCGGGGGAGGGAGGGGGAGGGGGGTGTGTGGGGGGGATTTCGGGGGAGGGGATGGTGTGGGCGGCAAAAGCAATCCACCTCAATCCCCTTCCCCTCCCCTCCCTCCCTCCCCACACACACACACACACACCACGTTCATTCCCTCCCTGGTTTGCATTGGTTCGCCCCTCATATAGTGCCGCTCCCTCCCTGCAAAATGCCCCATGGATCTGTTCTTCGAGGTGGAGAGATGAGGACCGCCCTTCCCTCATCCCCCGATATATGGTAGTTTATCCTTGATTTTTTTTGTTCTTGCCTTCCCCGATCAAATCACACAGGAAACACATGTCCCTCACCAAAAGACACGCATGATGCAACCCCCCGTGGCATGCAAGAATCAGGAATCGTTATGAAAATTCCAGAAAATTTCAGAAAAACATGAAGTAAACAAAACACACAACCCCCCCCCCCCTCCCCACAAAAAATATTACTGCGCTGTTTCTTTTCGACCGCACCCCCCCCCCCTTCAGATTATTTCCCCTTTCAAGCAATTTCTACGTTCATTTCCGCCCCCCCCCCCCCCGCTCCTCCCTCCTCACCCCACCGTCGTCGCCACCCACCACGGCCCCTTTGTTCCCCCGTTCCCACCCCCGCCCCCCCCCCCCCATATATAAATTCTGTTCCAAACAAAATAAACAAGCGTCTCGTACGTCAGGCTGTTGGTCGTCGAGATCGAAAAGCAAAGCCGTTCAGACCCCCCCACGCCACCCCCGAACCTTGTCAGCGAAAAAGAGTCTTTGTGTGGGCGTGTGGCGCGCGGTGTGTGGGATTGATGAATCAAGCGCAAGCTGCTTGTTCACATCGAACCGCCCGCCTTCCGCCCGTTCGCCCGCACAACAACAGAACCTGGGCTTCTTTTTTTTAAAGCGGCAAGGGACACCGAACACCGGTGCAGATCAAATATGCACATCGCAGGCACAGGCAAGGCTGTGTCTGCGTCCTGGGAACTAAATCGCCCGATCTGCCCACCCCACCCCTTTCTACGTATGTATATCAAGCATTCGATCGTGCGGAGAACGTGCGAAGCGATTGCTTCTGCCTCAATAAGAAGAACTGCCTCCCCCCCCCGAACCCCCGCGTATCCGCATGGATGCGGTGAACACAATGTCGCCTGTATCCCTTGCGTGAAACGTGTGTGGGCATGATTCGGGGATTCCATACACCCCAAATTCTCAATGGACACAGGAACCTGTTTGAGAATGCGGAGTGCTCCCACACCCCCCAGGCGTGCACGGTGGGCCCCCCCCAGGAAACTACACCTTTTCGGGGGGCTAATGGGGGCGTGTGTGAGCCCCTGCTTCGACTGCCACCCCCAGCCCCCTTCGCCTTGGGGTCAGGGGGGGGGTCCGCCGTGTCGGCCTCGTGTGCCCCCCCCTCCCACCAATGTGCCGACGGTTTTTGTGTTGCTTTCTTTGCCTTTTTTTTTCGGAATTTCTTTTTTTTGGATCCGAATTTTTTTTCCGCCTTGTCCTTTTCCCAACCAGTTTTACCACACAAAAAAAACAGACACAGACACACACCCCCCATACACACAGTCATAAAGTGGTACCGCCGCACAGCCACACACGTGGTCATGCAATGGCAATGTCATGTTGTCAACACATGGGCACTCCGAAAGGGACTCTCGCCTAGCTATATGACGATGCGCTCTGGACAACAGCCGTCGTTGTATCGTACGTGCCCCCCCCCCCCCCCCGTGATGTCAAACTGAGGTCAACCGCCACTGATTATCGTAGCAACCCCACTCCCTTTTTTTGGAGGGGGTGGGGTCATGGGGCGGTTGTTGCTTGTGCAATTCCAAAAAAAACCCCCCCGGGGTTCATCGTTGCAAACAAAACACGGGGTGGTAGGAGGGTGTCCGGTTCTCCGGATTTTCCTGATTTTTCCCGATTTTCCGAAAATTTTGCCACTGGTTGACACAAGGGCAAATTTCGAGCAAAATCCGAAAATCAGGAAAAATCGGGAAAAATCAGGAAATCCAGGGGGGGCCACCGGAGACCCTCCCCGAAAAAATCCGATTTTTTTGGGTCGAAAAAAAGTTTTTTTTTCCGACCCGAAAATCTGTATCTGCGGACTGCCACACTCTGAAAAACCGAAAAATTTCCGAAAAAAATCGAAAATTTTGGCCTTTCCTGGCCTATGTGGTCCCAAAGGGCCCAGGTTGCCCGGTTTTTCACCCAAAAACACCCCAAAAATTTTTCCGCCGTTTCACCCCCCCAGAATCTAGGAGGGTGTCCGGTTCTCCGGATTTTCCTGATTTTTCCCGATTTTCCGAAAATTTTGCCACTGGTTGACACAAGGGCAAATTTCGAGCAAAATCCGAAAATCAGGAAAAATCGGGAAAAATCAGGAAATCCAGGGGGGGCCACCGGAGACCCTCCCCGAAAAAATCCGATTTTTTTGGGTCGAAAAAAAGTTTTTTTTTCCGACCCGAAAATCTGTATCTGCGGACTGCCACACTCTGAAAAACCGAAAAATTTCCGAAAAAAATCGAAAATTTTGGCCTTTCCTGGCCTATGTGGTCCCAAAGGGCCCAGGTTGCCCGGTTTTTCACCCAAAAACACCCCAAAAATTTTTCCGCCGTTTCACCCCCCCAGAATCTAGGAGGGTGTCCGGTTCTCCGGATTTTCCTGATTTTTCCCGATTTTCCGAAAATTTTGCCACTGGTTGACACAAGGGCAAATTTCGAGCAAAATCCGAAAATCAGGAAAAATCGGGAAAAATCAGGAAATCCAGGGGGGGCCACCGGAGACCCTCCCCGAAAAAATCCGATTTTTTTGGGTCGAAAAAAAGTTTTTTTTTCCGACCCGAAAATCTGTATCTGCGGACTGCCACACTCTGAAAAACCGAAAAATTTCCGAAAAAAATCGAAAATTTTGGCCTTTCCTGGCCTATGTGGTCCCAAAGGGCCCAGGTTGCCCGGTTTTTCACCCAAAAACACCCCAAAAATTTTTCCGCCGTTTCACCCCCCCAGAATCTAGGAGGGTGTCCGGTTCTCCGGATTTTCCTGATTTTTCCCGATTTTCCGAAAATTTTGCCACTGGTTGACACAAGGGCAAATTTCGAGCAAAATCCGAAAATCAGGAAAAATCGGGAAAAATCAGGAAATCCAGGGGGGGCCACCGGAGACCCTCCCCGAAAAAATCCGATTTTTTTGGGTCGAAAAAAAGTTTTTTTTTCCGACCCGAAAATCTGTATCTGCGGACTGCCACACTCTGAAAAACCGAAAAATTTCCGAAAAAAATCGAAAATTTTGGCCTTTCCTGGCCTATGTGGTCCCAAAGGGCCCAGGTTGCCCGGTTTTTCACCCAAAAACACCCCAAAAATTTTTCCGCCGTTTCACCCCCCCAGAATCTAGGAGGGTGTCCGGTTCTCCGGATTTTCCTGATTTTTCCCGATTTTCCGAAAATTTTGCCACTGGTTGACACAAGGGCAAATTTCGAGCAAAATCCGAAAATCAGGAAAAATCGGGAAAAATCAGGAAATCCAGGGGGGGCCACCGGAGACCCTCCCCGAAAAAATCCGATTTTTTTGGGTCGAAAAAAAGTTTTTTTTTCCGACCCGAAAATCTGTATCTGCGGACTGCCACACTCTGAAAAACCGAAAAATTTCCGAAAAAAATCGAAAATTTTGGCCTTTCCTGGCCTATGTGGTCCCAAAGGGCCCAGGTTGCCCGGTTTTTCACCCAAAAACACCCCAAAAATTTTTCCGCCGTTTCACCCCCCCAGAATCTAGGAGGGTGTCCGGTTCTCCGGATTTTCCTGATTTTTCCCGATTTTCCGAAAATTTTGCCACTGGTTGACACAAGGGCAAATTTCGAGCAAAATCCGAAAATCAGGAAAAATCGGGAAAAATCAGGAAATCCAGGGGGGGCCACCGGAGACCCTCCCCGAAAAAATCCGATTTTTTTGGGTCGAAAAAAAGTTTTTTTTTCCGACCCGAAAATCTGTATCTGCGGACTGCCACACTCTGAAAAACCGAAAAATTTCCGAAAAAAATCGAAAATTTTGGCCTTTCCTGGCCTATGTGGTCCCAAAGGGCCCAGGTTGCCCGGTTTTTCACCCAAAAACACCCCAAAAATTTTTCCGCCGTTTCACCCCCCCAGAATCTAGGAGGGTGTCCGGTTCTCCGGATTTTCCTGATTTTTCCCGATTTTCCGAAAATTTTGCCACTGGTTGACACAAGGGCAAATTTCGAGCAAAATCCGAAAATCAGGAAAAATCGGGAAAAATCAGGAAATCCAGGGGGGGCCACCGGAGACCCTCCCCGAAAAAATCCGATTTTTTTGGGTCGAAAAAAAGTTTTTTTTTCCGACCCGAAAATCTGTATCTGCGGACTGCCACACTCTGAAAAACCGAAAAATTTCCGAAAAAAATCGAAAATTTTGGCCTTTCCTGGCCTATGTGGTCCCAAAGGGCCCAGGTTGCCCGGTTTTTCACCCAAAAACACCCCAAAAATTTTTCCGCCGTTTCACCCCCCCAGAATCTAGGAGGGTGTCCGGTTCTCCGGATTTTCCTGATTTTTCCCGATTTTCCGAAAATTTTGCCACTGGTTGACACAAGGGCAAATTTCGAGCAAAATCCGAAAATCAGGAAAAATCGGGAAAAATCAGGAAATCCAGGGGGGGCCACCGGAGACCCTCCCCGAAAAAATCCGATTTTTTTGGGTCGAAAAAAAGTTTTTTTTTCCGACCCGAAAATCTGTATCTGCGGACTGCCACACTCTGAAAAACCGAAAAATTTCCGAAAAAAATCGAAAATTTTGGCCTTTCCTGGCCTATGTGGTCCCAAAGGGCCCAGGTTGCCCGGTTTTTCACCCAAAAACACCCCAAAAATTTTTCCGCCGTTTCACCCCCCCAGAATCTAGGAGGGTGTCCGGTTCTCCGGATTTTCCTGATTTTTCCCGATTTTCCGAAAATTTTGCCACTGGTTGACACAAGGGCAAATTTCGAGCAAAATCCGAAAATCAGGAAAAATCGGGAAAAATCAGGAAATCCAGGGGGGGCCACCGGAGACCCTCCCCGAAAAAATCCGATTTTTTTGGGTCGAAAAAAAGTTTTTTTTTCCGACCCGAAAATCTGTATCTGCGGACTGCCACACTCTGAAAAACCGAAAAATTTCCGAAAAAAATCGAAAATTTTGGCCTTTCCTGGCCTATGTGGTCCCAAAGGGCCCAGGTTGCCCGGTTTTTCACCCAAAAACACCCCAAAAATTTTTCCGCCGTTTCACCCCCCCAGAATCTAGGAGGGTGTCCGGTTCTCCGGATTTTCCTGATTTTTCCCGATTTTCCGAAAATTTTGCCACTGGTTGACACAAGGGCAAATTTCGAGCAAAATCCGAAAATCAGGAAAAATCGGGAAAAATCAGGAAATCCAGGGGGGGCCACCGGAGACCCTCCCCGAAAAAATCCGATTTTTTTGGGTCGAAAAAAAGTTTTTTTTTCCGACCCGAAAATCTGTATCTGCGGACTGCCACACTCTGAAAAACCGAAAAATTTCCGAAAAAAATCGAAAATTTTGGCCTTTCCTGGCCTATGTGGTCCCAAAGGGCCCAGGTTGCCCGGTTTTTCACCCAAAAACACCCCAAAAATTTTTCCGCCGCCCTTCGGGCGGCGGATTCGCTGCCTTCGGCGGCGTCGTCGTTTCACTCTGTACTAAGGACGTCGGTGAAGCCGAGCCCTTTGTACAACCGTTTCACTCTGACTTCTGTCTGTCTGTACTGTGTGCCATCAGTGTGTCCCCGTTACAGTGATTCCGCTCCATCCCATTGAGTGTCTCTCAGTTCTGCTCGTTCTGACAGTGGAGGTGGTCTCCTGCGACTGCGTCCGTTTCTTGGCTGCCCCGTGTCTGCAGTTCCACTTGTGTCATGGACTCGTTGTGGTTACTGGTGCTCTGCAACATTTTCGCTGCTGCTCGTTAGTTCCGTCCCGTTTCATTCCCAGCTGCTCAGGGAGAGCTGCCCTGTGTTTGCCGGAAAGGGCGCTGCTGATCCTTGTTCCTCATCGCGTTGTGACTCCCATTCAGCCTGGCGGGGCAGTCTTCAGCGTTCAAACTACCTGATAGTTCCCGAAGTTCGCGGATTCCGCCGCTCATCTTGCACCATATGGGCACCAAGCCGGCAACGATAGCCTGTGGCGTTGAGGCGCCATCGGCTGTCTCCCGGAGCATTTCCAACCTCACATCCGTGAGGCCGGCTACCACCCAGGTTTGTGGGTTCCATAAAGAACTCAGGCGGGTGCCGCTCTCGTACCCCCGGATGCCTCTCCCGCCGCGAACGAGGGAGGCCGCCACGCATGAGGAGCTTCTCTTCGCCACCTCCCGCTGCTCGTCAGTCAGGGAGCTACACCCCGTTTTTTCGGTTGAAGTTTTTTCTGATCAGAGTTGCACCCACCGTTTCTCTCCGTCCAGCCCGAGAATGTCGAACCCTGAAAAATCGACAACACCCCACATCCTGCACCTGAGACGCGGCTTCCTTATCTGAGGGGCCGCGTCCAAATACACGGACTTTGCTAAACTGGACCCAACTCCCCACACCCTTTTTTTCGCCATTTTTTCAAAAAATCCCCCAAATTTTTCCAAATTTTTCAAAAATTTCCTAAATTTAGGACACCCTCCGTACACTTTTTTTTTGATAGTTTTTGTTTCTTTTTTGATTGATCGCCCGGGGGTGGGGGGGTATGGGGGGGACTCCCTGCAGTGATGCGCAGGCGTTGTCCACGGTGGCCTGTCCGTTTTGGCTCAACCCAGGTGATTTTTTTGACCCGGGCAGAGCTGCCCAGGCCACCGTGCGCTGTGGGCACACCCCCTTGTCCTCACTCTACTCCACAACACGCAACACCCACCTGTCGGGCAGCCGCCATGACCACCTCCTGGATCAGCAGAGGACAAGCCATTCCCAATAGTCAAGTGGTAGTGGTGCGCGCCTGTCGGAGTGTGCACGGGTGCCACGATGATCTGGAGAGCGTGACCGATGTTGATATAACACGCACACGCACACGCGTCACTTCCCCACCCTCTTTTCACAGGAAGGCCTCCCTCCCCCCCCCCCCCCCCCATCCCCCCCCCCCCCCCCCCATTCGTGCTGGAGGGAGGCTCTACACAACCACAGCCATCCAAACCCCACCCACCCCGCACACTCTCTTGCTTCTCTCAGCCGAGAGAAGTCCGGAGGCTTGTTGACAGCCGTGGCGGGATCTGAATTGCTTGGGGCGTTGAGAGCGGAGTGCATCGTCTATCGAGTCTAACCGCATCGCGGGGATATGGCTGCCGCTGTGGTTGCTCTTCTTGCTGCAGCAGGTGTGTTGGCGCACTGCCCAGCTTCAGGGCACGGGTCTTGCGGCGGTGGTTTCGCCCCCGCCGCACCGCCTGCAGCTGCAGAATCCCACCCCTGTGCCTCTGAGGCGGCGTGCCGCACGGGGCTTGCGGATTGGCAGGTGTGGCGTGTCCTGCATCAGCACAACACCTATCGCCGCAACCATGGGGCCTGCCCTGTGGCATATAGCAGGGGCATCGAAGGGGACATTCTCCGCAGCGAGGGCTTTGACACCATGTGCAGCACAGGGCAGGCGACGCGCAACACCGCGTCGGATTACGGCGAAAATATCGCAATGGTGGGGCGCCCTAACCTGACCTCCTCCGCCTGGGACCCTGCAGAGGGTGTGAAGAACTGGTACTGCATGGAGGAGGGGTGCTACGACTACAGCAACGGTGGGTACAGCGGTCAGACAGGTCACTTCACTCAGGTGGTGTGGAAGGCCTCGCTGGAGATCGGGTGTGGCGTGTGCCACACCCCGCCGAAGTCTCCAGGGGATGTCCCGCGGGCCTTCCTGATGTGCGGCTACCGGAGTGGTGGCGCAGGCAGCCCGGGGGCTGCCTATGCCTCCAACGTGCTGCCCCCTGGGAGCAGCTCCCTTGGATGTGTAGTCCCCACTGCTGCCCCGCGTGTGGATGAGTGTCGGGCAAACCCCTGCGGGCCCAGGCAGCTCTGCAACGACCCCAACCAAGCCGCAGATGCTTTGGGGGATTACTCATGCCACTGCGACAGCGGCGCGTCGAGGGTGGGTTCCCCAGCATCGTGTGATGGGAGTGAGTGCTACACAGGCCTCTGCGGTAGCCATGCCTCCTGCCAAGACCCTGACACCACAAAGGATGGCGACTTCATCTGCACCTGTTTTGCAGGGTCCAACGGGACAAGCGTTGGGGAGCCCGTTGTGTGTGCCGTCGATGAGTGTGCTGAGAACCCCTGTGGGGTCGGCCAGATGTGTTTCGACCCGAATATGACATGGGATGCGGCGCGTGATTTCATCTGCACATGCCCCTTCTCGGGGGCAGGTGCGCCGCAGGCTGCAACGGGGCATCGTGCCGAGTGCCACCCCCCCGCAAGGAACCTGACGGCCGCAGCGGAAGACTCAGAGAGCGGTGAGCCCCTGCCTGTCTACCTGTGGGTGCTGGGCGCGGTGAGCGTGGTGTTCGCGGCGTGTGCCATCGGCCTCTACCTGGTGTGGGGGCAGCAGGACATGCTGATGTTTGCGGATGATTTCTTCGACATCGAGGAAGGGGGCAGTAGCACCGTGTCCCTGCTGCAAACCGACTACAGCTCAACAGCAGATGGGCACCCCTAGGCAAGCCCCCTGGTGCGGGAGGGTTCGGAGAGGTGTGAGGTTGGGGGTGTGATGCCTCCGCCTGCGGTTGCGCCTGTCGGTGGGGGGTAGGGAGGCAATGGTCTGTCGTCAGGCCGTGCGAAGGGAGTGGTTTGCCGTTTCTTCGCTTGTTGTTCCACTTCATGTCGCCAAGGAATGGTCCTGCACTGAAACTACGGCTCGGGTTTCCCGCTTTGTGCCCCAGTGTCGTCGATTATTTGGTGCCGGAAAGGCTGTTTTTTTTTGAACTTTTCCACACGAAGGGCGTGCCTCATTCGCGTGCCGAGATCGAGGCGCTCCTTGAGAGTCGGGCTTCTTGTATATTTTACGTCGCCCCCCTCCCCCCGCCTCCCCCCCTCTTTCCTTCCTCCCCCTCCTCGTTCCCTTTCTTTCGATCGTTCGGCGGAGATTTTGTGACCTCTTTGTGGAGCCAACCTGGGGGGGGGAGCTCTTCTGTGCCTTTTCGCTGGATCTTGTGGTCCCCACTCACACCACTTCATTCACTCATTGGGGTGGTGGTGCACCAAAGAGTGGGGTCTGCGTTCTAACAAAGCTGTTTTCGGTTTGTCAGAATGATTTGCTGTCACTTCACGACCCAGCAGGGGGGGGGGCAGAGGTAGCTTTGGATGTGGCCTTGTTGCGCCGTAGCATTCGAGCAGCAGACAGACATTGTCACATCTGTTGCATTGGGGGTAGTGTTTGCTGTGGACTGATCCAATCGAGTCGCGCGCCAGCCACGGTGCTGCGCAAGCTCTGAGCTATTGCAACCCAGCTGGCCGGCCGACCCACATATCCGTGCGGCACCCCCTCTGCTCAGAATCGCGATCCGGCTGGCGCCTTTGTGCTTTGTTCATCTGGGCACACTGTGTAAATGCCCCCATGTCGACCCTTGATCTTCTCCCCCACATCGTGACACCACAGCGACGGCGGTTGGTTCGTCAGTTCCAAGGTGAGGTGAGGGGTGTAAAGGCATACAACGTCAATCAAATCACAACAACGCACCCTGGGGTTTCTGCTCCCAGGCAGTTCCCGAGAGCATGCTCATTCGCATGGCTGTTTGATTTATGATAGTATCCTGGTGCCATCACCTTGATGTGGCAGCCATTTCATATGTAATGTTGTATGCGTTTCAAAGCCGCGCCTGAGGCATTCGTGTATAGCCAGGGACAGGGATCACCCCTTCCTGGACGACACCTCAAACAGAGGCTGGGTTATTGATGTTTGCTGTTCGTGCGTTGTCTCCTGGTGTTTTCCGTCCGGATCATCCGTATTTTACTTGATTGCCCACTTTGCCCTACCGTCACTCAAGTAATGTTGGTGGGGTAATAACCCACCAACTTCTTCCAGAACCCCCAAATCCACCAAATTAGTACCCCACCAACATATTTACCCCACCAACAAATCTACCCCACCAATTTATTACCCCAATGCGCATCGCTGACTACCGTTTTCGTGGCGAACGCCTAAGGGGCCCGGCTGATGGCTACGTTTTCCAGAAAATGCATACGGCGTACGCGTGGGCGTGCGGCGCCTGCAAACGGCAGTCTATGTAGTACAAGAGACGGCCATGTCCGCACACCAAATCGGTCGTCAACCTCAGCAGCCTTCGAGCCTTCGAGTAGGTAATCGTACCTTTTGCACTTGTGCGCGAAGGAACCGTCTGTGAAAGGCAAGAGCAAAGGCCAGGGCTCAGCCTACTGGGTGGCCTACTGTGTGCTGAGAGACCTGGAATACCAGCCGTACGCAATTTCTGCGTACGCGTACGCAGCGCGGTTTCAGAAAGTGCGGACGGCGTACGCACATGCGTACGCGCAGTCGGGGTGGGTGGGCAGGGGGCTCCAAATCCCAGGTGCCAGAAAAAATCGCCAAGTACAATGCGCCCCAGGGGTAATTATGTTGGTGGGGTAATAACCCACCAACTTTTTTCAGAGCCCCAAATCCACCAAATTAGTACCCCACCAACATATTTACCCCACCAATATATTACCCCACCAACAAAACTTGAGTGACGGTAATTTGTGTTTTCTGATTCTACCCCCGCCCCCCCCTACCAGATCGTGCCTAATGGGGTGTGCTCCGCGGCCTTAACAAGCCGGGTTTCCCCTGTTACCCTGTGGCGGCAATGCGTGTCGGCTGCCATACAATTGCCGCCCCACCCTCCGAGGGCGGGTCGGCTGTCCCCCCTGCTCTTTCCGTCAAGGGGCAATGCCCGCTTTCCAACCAAAAGGCAGAATGCAAATCGCGCCACCCCACTTTGCTGGGTGATGTGTTTGTCTCTTCTGAGGGGCAATTACCCGATCCGCTCACACGTCGGGTCGCTTCAAGTTGATCTGTCACCCTGACTCCACAAAACCTGTCGATCACTCGTTCAGGAAATGAGGCATTCGGTTGTTTTGGGGTCTTCGAGATAGATACGTATCAGCGTATCGAGCCTTACCAGCCTCTGACAGCTCGGTGCCTTTGTGAAACGAGATGCGACGTCACGCCCAGAAGAACGACTTCGTTCAGAGGAAAGGGATCAGTCAAGCGAGGCTCGCGCGCACAGCCTGCTGCCTGCTTTGTATCCCGCCGCTTAGCCTGGAGGCGCACCTCACCTGTCGGGGGGGAAAAAATGCCCGCCTTTCCCGTTCGATTATTTCCCCTGCCCCACCCGCCCGCCATATTTTTCCCGTTTTTGTGTCGGCGTGCTTTGTTGCTCGTTGCGCAAAATCCAGCGGGAAAGGGTGGGGCACCGATAGTTTCATTCTATTGGCATGTCCCTTCCACACGCCCCCTTCCCCCCTCCCCACCACCGCTACCACATCCACACGCCCACCCCCTCTTTTCTTTGGCAGACCAGCTAGCTTTTCGCACCACCTAAGATATCATCAGTTGTTTTCGCTTCACTGATCCCCACCTCCCGTGCCCTTCTAAGTCAGGGGTCATTGTGACGAGTGGTGGCGATCCCTTCACTCAGAAGTGGAGGATTGCATTTAGGATTGCATGGTTCAACAAGTGAACCCGCAAACCCGTGGAGTCCATCAGACAGGCTCAGATGCCCTCACAGCGTAGGCGACAAAACTGGACACACAGTTTGTTTTCTGATGCAAGAGCCGAAGGCTGTGGCAGGGTGGTGCACACCATTGCAGTCATTTTTTCTTTTTACCATCATCGATCCTGCTGTGCTCGAAAACTCCGAACTTCTTCTTGTTCCGCCTGAGGCACCAACAGCTTTATGTATCCTCAGGCTACCATCGCACTGGCATCCCCTTGATGAATCACTTGCGCCCTGGATGAGTATCGTATCTGTCTTGCATACCCTTCAGGATCCAACCGCAATGGCCTGACCACCTGTCTGCCTGAGTTCCTGAAGCCTGAACCTTGAACCCCCCCACACCCTATGCATTCATTTGGCATATCCCGTGGTTTTTTCCCTCCCCCCCCCCCCTCCCCATCCTTGTGCTTCCCTCTACTTCTAGTTCACTTCCCCCCACCCCCCCCCCCCCTCCCCATCCAGGGTGTGTGCGTCTCTCTTCAGAAAATGTTCTAACAATTCTATCCGTTGCTTGTCATCTTTGCCACCCATGCCCGTGACACCCCCCCAGGCCCTGGGGTAAGGATTTTTGGTAGTTCACGGATTTCCTCCGGGGGGGGGGGGGGGGGGGGGGGGGGGGGGGGGGCTCCCCGCGGGCTGAGGTCAGGCTGGCGACCCAGGTTTTCAGGGTGACACCAGGATTTCCCCAAAATTTTGGGTGACCCCCCACCCCCTGGTCGGGCACCCTACCAGGGGGGGGGTAGGGAGGTCCACGAGGCCGTTTTTGGTGTCGGCTTGGGGTCACGGTGGGATCTTGTAAATTTTACATGTATAACTACAAGTATATACATGTATTATACATGTATAATACTTGCATGTCAACTATTATACATGTATAATACATGTATATGCCTGAAATATACATGTAAAATACATGTATATCAAGTAAAAATACAAGTATACCGTATACGTAAATATTTTGGAACGTAAATATTATGGAACGTAAATATTATGGAACGTAAATATTTTGGAACGCTGGTGGGTTGGCGTTCCAGATTTTTTTCGTTCCATAATATTTACAGGGCTTTCTGCGACTCGGGGACTTGGACCAGGTGATCGGACGGCATACAGAGTCCCTGACGGGACCTACTCGTGCACTTTTCGCGCGATTCCTGACGCAAGCCGTCCTCACCACCGAGTCCCCAACTGGCCCTGTAAATATTATGGAACGTAAATATTATGGAACGGACCGGCCAAAAATGGGCCCGTTCCATAATATTTACGTTCCATAATATTTACGTATACGGTAATACTTGCATGTCAACTATTATACTTGTATTTTTACTTGATATACCGTAAACGGAAAAAGGGTGGAACGTAAAAATGTTCCAAGTTCCCAAAAAAAGGCCAAACGTTCCATCTTTTTTACGGTCCACTATTTATTGGGACTGAATATGGAAAAGACAATGCGATTTTCGCCCGCGGGCTGGTGGGTTGCGGGGCGCGGACTGCGGCCACGCCGTAGACTCCCACACGTAGGCCTCCCGACCTCCCAGCTTTGGACCCTCCCTCCACCACCGCAACCAACGCCAGCAAGAGAAGCAAGGCATCCCTGCATGTGGAAAGGGCACGATCACCACCACTCACCTCGAGACTCACCCACCACCACACCTCGAGAAGACATTACATACAAGTTATACAGACAGAGTATCTAAAGGGACATCAAGAGAGGGAGGGTGACGGGTTTGCGGGACATTTACAGGGGCATAAACAGAGAGAGGGGATGTGGCACAGTGCTCAGCACTCAGCACTGAAGTCGAGTGACGACAGGATCCTCTCCATCTCTGCCAATTCTGCGGGGGTCGTCAGCGCTGCGTCCGGGTGCACCTCGGTTGGAGGGTCGTAGTCAGCAACAGCATCATCGGTACTTGCTGCGAGCGTTCCGGGGTCGGCGATGATGCCAGCGCGGACGAACGTTTTCACGACGGAGCTCGGCTTCACCTTGCTGAACCCACGGCACAGCCAGGCGAGATGGCGGTCGCGCATGTCCGCGGCGGTCACCTTCGTCGTCCTGGCCAGGTCAGCCATCAACTCCTGGTCGTCGAGCTCAGGGTTCTGGGCGACGAACGACACGAAATGCAGGTTCTCCGCGTCGAACACGATCAGCGGCCCGGAACGGATCTCCGTGAGGGTCGCGGCCCACTGCACCTCGGACAGGGTGATCAGCCTCACACTGGTGTAGTACTCCCGGTTGAGTGCGCCCACAGCAGCCTGGGCGGCGGGGTATGGGAGGCGCTGTGCCTCGGTGAACTGCGCAGCGTCACCATTCGCAGAACGCAGTTCCTCCAGCACCTGCTGAACAGCATCCTGTGCGCCGGGAATGCCTTCCGTGTCAGTGGGGATCACCTTCTCGAGCAGGTTGAGAGCATCCTTGACCTTCGGGAGGTAGGCCTTCCGCACGCCGTAGCTGTTGAGACACAGCTCCACAGCACGCAGGGCGTACCACCCACTCGCGTTGTCCCCAGGGTGAACCCAGTCCGCACAACCCGGAGACACCACGATGCTTGCCCTTGTGCCGGCAAGGACTGCGTTGCGGAAGGCGGCTGTCTTCACGGACGAATCGTACACCATCACTTCATGCGACCCCATCCCTGCGAAGAGGAAAGGGGTGCCAGTTTTCGCAAGGGCACGGGTTTTCCTCTTCTCGTCACGCCGGAACAGCTTGGTGCAGACACCGGTGTACCACTTCGAGAACTTTTCGCGGAGGTATTTCTTGATGTAGGCATTGAAGCCCAGGTCCAGCGGCTGCAAGAAAGCAGTAAACCCCGGAGGAAT
Source organism: Rhynchopus euleeides (assembly GCA_963210315.1). NCBI lineage: Eukaryota > Euglenozoa > Diplonemea > Diplonemida > Diplonemidae > Rhynchopus > Rhynchopus euleeides. Next base: position 1,421,859 of record OY723266.1, read on the forward strand.
ATCGACAGTCACGATGCCGCTCTCTGCGAGTGCTGCAGCAACCTTCTCGGTCTGTTGGCCCGTGAACTTGTCGATGATCAACAAGGATTTCTGCTCCTCCCCGAGCCCCTTGGTCTCTTTGACACCCGTGAGGTATGGCACCAACACCTTCTCGATGTATTCGAGGGTGGTTGCTTCGGACGCCCAGTGTTTCGGATTGGCAGTCAAGTGCCAGGTTTCCCCGTACGTCTCCAGGTACTCCTCCTCGAAGCGTCCGTGTGAGCGGGAAGTTAGGCCACCGTATATCAGCTGGACAGGGAGGAGATCGCCGGTCGCACTGGCGCCGAATACACCCGTAATCGCCTTCTTTTCGTCGGACTTCGAGAGCGGCACGTATGACGCGCCCTTCTTGTCGAAGGTCTTTGTGGTACCTGGCAGGAGGGGAAGGGCAGTGTGGTCGACATTCACCACCAAATCATCTGGGATGTTGTGCTGTGCCCTCAGACGTTGCACCTCCCCCTCGAACTCAGCCTTGGCCCGTTCCAGCAAACCCGGACTGTGGCACACCGCCGTTGTCCGCATTCGCAAGGTCCATCCCTGCGCAGCGAGGTACTTCCGAGCCCATTCCGTGCCGAGAGCTGTCTCAGAATCAATCCTGCTTGGATCACTGCTGGCACTCACCAGGCCTCGCGCGGAGGCGGACACAGTCTCAGCTGAAACCTGCGTCCCGCACCGCCTCAGGGCGCGCAACAACTGCATCAGCCTGGTCTCCTCGCTGTCGGTGAGGATTGCGGGCCGGCCGCGCTTCTGCGGGGGGGGAAGCACCACCTCCTCTGTCACCTCACCGAGAAGAGCTGCGGCACGCTTCCGCTTGCCCAGCTCTTCCCGGTAGAGGGTCGCAAAACGGGAGGCGGAGCTCTTCGAGAGCTTCCTCCGTCCTGCGAGAGGGGCGTTCCAATCGGCAACGACTGCCGAGAGCTTCCCCTCCACCACCTTCCGGCCGATCTCCAGCTTTTCGGCCGGGCTCCAGTCACCACCGCCGGTAGGCCCCTGTGAGGATGCCTGCTGGTCGCGCACTGCACGCGTCACACTTTCAGCCTCAGCCCGCGAAATCGGACAAGCGCCGTTGCTGCCGGGGGTGTACGCTGCACGGGGCACCGTGAAGAGCAACATGCTCTTCTGCTTCGGTTCACGCTTTGGAGGCATGTGTGTGCGTGTCCCTGCAAACTGGGGGAAAGTGCGTGAGGACAGCGGGAAGATCAACGAAAACAACAAGGCGAGGCGGCAACGGAGAGGGACATGGAGAGGGGGGGGGGCGGGGGCGAGCGCGTGACTAGCATCTGGAGTCTCTCAAGGCCGAACGAGACATATTTCGAGATACCACCCCAAACTCACACGCCACGGTTGTCGGGAGACTGACGACGTTGTCGTCTGTAAGTCCGCCCCAACCCCCTCACTTACGAATTCCAACGGAGATTTGGAATTCACGGGCCCCGAACATTGTTCCGTGTAGTACCATGCAAGGAGCGTTCCGGTAGAAGTAAAGGTAGAACCTGCTGCGCTAGCCCACATAAGCAGCCTCAGTACGGCAAGGCGCGCAGACAGAAGCTGAGACCACCGGGCTCCCTCCAGATGTAAATTCGTGAATCAGTGCCCGGAAAATTCAGGGAAATCGTACTGCTTTCGCTTTAGTGTAGTACACCCTGCAGAAACTGTGGGAGAACAGTTCCGGACTGTTGAGGCCCTGTGGTGTTAATCCTGAAGCTTCAGTCGTACGATTTCCTTGGTTCCTTCGCGACTTCGTCGCGAAGGAACTCGTAAAAAAAAAAAAAACGCCAAGTCCACTATCCCAACCGTAAAATAGGTGGACCGTAAAAATGTTCCAAGTTCCGGAAAAATCCCACACGGTGGACTCCAGCGGGGGTAGGGTAACCCTTTTCGGGAGTCTCAACTAGGGGGAGTCCAACTCCCGCTAGCGGGAGTATAGACTCCCGCTAGCGGGAGTCTGACTCCCCCTAGCGGGAGTCTTTTCACCTATTTTCACTCATTTTTCCCATGATACCTATGCAATGTGGCACTCGTCACTGAAGTACAGCCACACCAAACGAAACGGACGTTTCCACCCATCCCAGCTCGCAGACCTGATTCACAAAAATGGGGAAGACGACAACGAAGCCGGCAGCGAAGCCGGCGGCAAAGTCGATTAAGAAGAAGAAGAGCGCAGAGAGTCCCGAGGCTGCGGAGGCGACGAACATTGTGCATGATTTTTGCACGGCCTTCCCTGTTAAAAAAGGGGGCAGTGTGCTGACACTGGGATCCATTAGAAGGCTCCTAGCAACGGTGTTGAACAAGGAGCTCCACAAGCACAGCACCCAGGTGGCCAACGCAATCATCGCCATGTCTTCCCTGACATGGATAAGTTCGCTGTCAGGGAAGTCGCAACGATGCGGAAGGAGGGCGCTCTCCGTCATATACAAGGTGGAGGCGAAGTATGGCAAGGTGCAGGATACAAACGTGTCGTCGGGGGCAGCCTGAAGCCGCGAATGATCGCGACACGGGCGAACGGCTTGGCACCGTGGGTCTGGATAGATGCTGGAGTTCGGCCGGGTGAAACCGGAAGTCGCAGCAAAATTTGCCCCCCCAGATTTCTTCCTCAAACCCACCCGTGGGCTGATCCGGCCTTGCACGGTGGACTCCAGCGGGGGTAGGGTACCACTACCGGGTTTAACCCTTTTCGGGAGTCTCAACTAGGGGGAGTCCAACTCCCGCTAGCGGGAGTATAGATCAGCAGTGGGCAACAATGAGGCGATGCGGGGGGCGAGGGCACCGATGCTCACTGTGCGACATCCCAGAAGAACGCTGGTATCAACAGGTGCATCGATACCCGCACCTGACTCTCTCTGAGATAAAAGAGGCTGGCTACCCCTCCCTCTTGGCAGGTGTGCTTCCCAATGCCCGCTACGTCACTCCAGCACTCCATGACTGCAAGGGGCTCGCCATGCGGCTGATCAGGGTACTGGATGAGACAAAAAAAAATATTCGACAAGACCTGTACAAACCTTGCACTGAATGTGTCGCAGAATGGGACAGGTGCTCAGTTCCGGAAGGTCGTGCTTGCCTGTCACAGGACACACCTACAAGGGCTTGTTCCGCTACCTCTTTGTCTCCCTTGCAGACCTCATGCATTTCCGGTATGCAGACATCCCCTGGCACTTCTGGGGATGCAAGGATGAGTCAGCCCGGATTCCCTTCTTGCGTGCTCGGATCTCAGGGCATATATTTCACTGGTTGATGGAGCATGCCGAAAAGGGATCAACGCGCAATGCCTACGTACACAGTCTCCATCATTGGTGGGCTCCAGAAGATGCAGTGCCTCTGCAGAACAACGACGAATTTGAAGAAGCAGAGAACGGACATCGCAAGAAAGATGCCGTTACAATCGCCAGCTCCGCAACTTACGAGAGAGATCTTGCGATGGCAGAAGAGAAGCGGCGCGCATCGGGCATGCCTTGGAAGGTTGCGCACCTGTCGCAGGACGGGATCCTCGGGTATAGAGAAGTCATCCTGTGTCCGTGTCTGCACACCCGACACGCTCATAGATTGGCTGTGTATGTTCTTTGCACACAGTTGACACAGCTGCAGAAGGGGTT